>ONZH01019546.1:0-526332 GCA_900303285.1 Rhinella marina
CGAACGAGCACCAAGCTCGGACGAGTATGCTCGCTCATCTCTAGTGACCATTCCTCAGGCATGGAGAAATCGATAATTAATGTTTCAAAGCCCAGAACAATAATTGCAAAAAGGATCTTCTTAATTCCCTTTGTATGACACTTTTTAATTAGATATTTACCTCCAAAGGTTGTCAGATCTGTGTGGCCTAAAGTGTATTTTGCTGACCAATCAAATTTAATGCATTTTTTTTTTGTTTCCAATATTTGTATCTTTAATGAGTCAGACATCAATTCAACTCATTTATCTAACGAAGAAGAAAAGTTCGTTTACTCCTCCTAAGAGGTCACCAGCTTTAGAGACGTTCATTAGCCTGGCCACATGGGATGTGAATATATTTAGAATAGTTGTAAGAAGATGTACTTTAACCTGCCAGTCCAATTTTAGCAAACTAGATAAACAAGATCTTCAAACTAGCACAGGATATTATAGTGAAACCACCCAACAAGAGAGATGCCTATCCCAGCTGAATAATGTGTAAGTATATTCAAAACTGCCCCATAAACCAACATCTGCAATACTGACAAAGATCCATTCAATTCTTAAAGGGAGCTTCACGAAATGAAAATAAGCAAATAAATACCCTAAAACGCAAATAAATAAAAACCCTGAAATGCGTTTGGCTATAAAAGACCTGGATTCTGGCTCTGAGGAAATGGAGCTCCATTTTGTTTGATTTATTACAGTTTTCCACCCAATTATAGGGGTGAAACTTTATTTACCGCTCATAGTAAGGCACAGCTTTATCCTGCACCCCGTTTATAACAATAACAGATCCTGCACACTCCGACGTCACCAGCCGCCCGGGACCCAACGCCGCCCGCAATAAGAGATTCAGAGCTTCCAACAAGGACCAACATTGGAATTCATCCAACGCTAGAGCGCATCCACAGACCGCAGGCACCCACGTGGGACGCCACGGGGAACGCCGTTTCAAATACAGAAAGCGCGCCAGCAGGACGGGAAGCCGACATCCAGTGCAGGAGACATTGCTCAAAAAACAGCGCAAGGAGCGGGTAACGTACAAACCCTATGGGAAATTACTAACTATACACAGAGACATCTTAATGTATAGGAGTTATATAAATCTATGTGATACAGCATATGCAAAATTAACATTGAATGACGGCATAAGCATTGAATTAATATAAAGGAGGACATCACCACCATTGACATCAGCAGATGAATATCATCACTCATATATCAATAGACTAAAACAACATTACTATTGTCCATCGGGACCTATAACAAACATAGACTTTCATGTTTTATGCCTACCAAAAAGCATCACCAATATCTGGCATACCTTTTAATTTTTATATCATTTTTTTACTACATCATATTTTTATTTGCATTTTTATATTGATTCCTTTTTTAAAGGCGTAATATCCTTGGTGCATTTATTTAATTGTTTTAAATAATAAAGAAGTATGTTTAAAAGTCACTGATTATGGTCTAGAATATCATTTAGCTAGAATATTGGATTATATCTCATCTATCTTCCCTTTAATCACATTAATTGTCATAACAAGAACAAAAGCTGATTATATACTAGATGAGGAGTGTGCCCATCACCTTTGTATACTAATTTAAGAGTAACCTGCGTGGCCACGGGTATAGCCACTTGATAGGAGCACCTCCACTTCACCATTGCAACTGGTGAGCCGCTACATATCTATTCATTTATCAATATAAAAATGATTGAAATGTTTAATTAGCTATAAATGCTTGTTTTTTCTAGGAGTTGATGAAATGGCCGCCACTCGTGCTTACTGCTAGAAACCTAAAATGTAACTAGGATGGGTTGGGTGTGGATGGGGAGACCTTGCAGCACTTTACATTATTCCTGGCAGGCTGTTACTAAGGCATCATGCACATGACCGTAATTTTCCATCCATGTGCTGCATTTTTCTACATTTTTACACCTACCCATTCATTTCTATGGGGCTGTGCATACATCAGTGCTTCTTGTTGATCTATTTTTCCATTGATTGAACATGTCCTATTCTTGTCTGTATTGCAGACAAGAATAGTCCTTTCTATTAAAGGGTGTGAAATAAATACAGAATGCACATTTAAGGTCTTCGTATTTTTTTGCTGATCCATTTATTGAGGACCGAAGAATGTACACGGTAGAGTATGGGAGGACCAAACCTGCATTGTGCTCTGTCAGTCTGACAGAATTTAGGAGTCTATTCACCAGTGTTCCTGTAGACCATATATTAGACCAATTATTATATGTGGGTCCAAATATTAGTCCACTATTCACTTGTGTATTTTGTTACAATGTATCACTTAAAACAAAATGGATAGAAATCTATTTAGTATTAATATTTACTACACCCTATATTGCCCATTTCTGTAATTTCTGTAATTTCATTGACTCTTAAAGCGACCTTCTAGTTCACAGTAAATATTTCACATGACATGCACAATATATGGTTAACATACCTGGTGTCCTCCTTTTCAATGTTGCTGCTGCAGTTCGTCCTGTTCCCAGGCCCCTCTGTATGTAAATGAAATGACCGCCAGATTATCAGACTATCCAATGCACAGTCCTGCTTTTGGATGGACCAGTACTGATGACACAAGCACTTTGTCCCTCCTCTATCTCCTCCCGAGAGGAGTGTGAGGATCTGAGACTACGGTATTGGGGATTGGGAATCAGGAGAACAAAAGTAACATAGTAACATAGTAACATAGTTTGTAAGGCCGAAAAAAGACATCTGTCCATCCAGTTCAGCATGTTTTCCTACAAATTGATCCAGGGGAAGGCAAAAAAGCCCCTGTGAGGTAGAAGCCAATTTTCCTCACTTTAGGGGAAAAATTCCTTCCCGACTCCAATCAGGCAATCAGAATAACTCCCTGGATCAACGACCCCTCTCTAGTAACTATAACCTGTAATATTATTACCCTCCAGTAATACATCCAGGCCCTTCTTGAACTCTTTTAGTGAACTTACCATCACCACCTCCTCAGGTAGAGAGTTCCATAGTCTCACTGCTCTTACTGTAAAGAATCCTCTTCTATGTTTATGTACAAACCTTCTTTCCTCCAGGCGCAGAGGATGTCCCCTCGTCACAGTCACAGTCCTCGGGATAAATAGATGATGGGAGAGATCTCTGTACTGACCCCTGATATATTTATACATAGTTATTCGATCTCCCCTCAGTTGTCTTTTTTCTAAAGTAAATAACCCTAATTTTGATAATCTTTCTGGGTACTGTAGTCCACCCATTCCAGTTATTACTTTAGTTGCCCTCCTCCGAACCCTCTCCAGCTCTGCTATGTCTGCCTTGTTCACAGGAGCCCAGAACTGTACACAGTACTCCATGTGTGGTCTGACTAGTGATTTGTAAAGTGGCAGGACTATGTTCTCATCACGGGCATCTATGCCCCTTTTGATGCAACCCATTATCTTATTGGCCTTGGCAGCAGCTGTCTGGCACTGGCTTCTACAGCTTAGTTTGCTGTTCACTAAAATTCCTAGGTCCTTTTCCATGTCAGAGTTACCCAATGCTTTACCATTTAGTATGTACTGGTGACTTGCATTATTCCTTCCCATATGCATAACCTTACATTTGTTAGTGTTAAACCTCATCTGCCACTTTTCTGCCCAAGCCTCCAGTCTATCCAGATCCTGCTGTAGCAGTGTACTGTCCTCCTCTGTGTTAATTACTTTACACAGTTTAGTGTCATCTGCAAAAAATTGATATTTTACTATGCAAACCTTCTACAATATCATTAATAAATATATTGAAGAGAATAGGACCCAATACAGACCCCTGTGGTACCCCACTGGTGACAGTGACCCAATCTGAGTATCTACCGTTAATAACCACCCTCTGTTTTCTATCACTGAGCCAGTTACTTACCCACATACAGACATTTTCTCCCAGGCCAAGCATTCTCATTTTGTATACTAACCTTTAATGTGGTACCATGTCAAACACTTTGGAGAAGTCCAAATATACGACATCCATTGAGTCACCGCGGTCAAGTCTAAAACTTACCTCCTCATAGAAACTGATTAAATTGGTTTGACATGACTGATCCCTCATGAAGCCATGCTGACACGGAGTTATTTGCTTATTTTCATTGAGGTACTCCAAGATAGCATCTCTCAGAAAACCTTCAAACAGTTTACCCACAACAGAAGTTAAACTTACCGGCCTATAGTTTCCAGGCTCTGTTTTTGGACCCTTTTTGGCACCACATTTGCTAGGCGCCAATCCTGTGGAACACTCCCCGTCAGTATAGAGTCCTTAAATATCAGAAATAAGGGTCTGTCAATGACATTACTTAATTCTCTTAGGATACGGAGGTGTATGCCATCCGGTCCGGGTGATTTGTCTATTTTTGTCACGAGGGGGTAGACAAGGGTAGTGTGCCCTGAGCTAACCCCTCCTTCTCTCCCTGCCTACTTGCCTCTAACGGCCCTAGGTAGCCGCGGACAACCACGAAGGCGGTCCCTACACTGTATAAGTGCGCAGGAAGGGAGAGGGTACACAGGGACAGACAAAACACAGACGTAACAAAACACAATATAGAATGGTAAGCTAGCCGGGTCAAACACAGGAGGTCACGTAAATACCGAGGGGTCAAGCAGAGAGAAGTCAAAAGTCCAAAGTCCGAAATCCAAATCCAAGTAAACAATCCAATAACTGAGAACGCACAAGCACTGATCAATGGTGTAAGCAAATCACAGGCATCTGAGTGAGGCAGTTGCCATCTTTAAATAGCCCGCCCAGGATCATGTGATGTGGCCAGCATCACATGACCTGAGGCGGAGCAAGCTGTCCAAACAATATGTAAAGTAGCCATGTGGTGTGATCAGCACCACATGGCTAAACCCAAACAGAGAATTAACTCATGAAGTGCTGGCTGACAAGACCAGCACTTCAATTCCCTATTGCTCGTCTCTAGGGGGGCGGAGAGGTCCGGCGATGTCGTGCAGAGGGAGCGCGACGCCGACCTCGCGTGACAGTACCCCCCCCTTCACGAGGGGCCACCGGACCCTTACCAGCGGGAGCAGGCTTATCGGGATGCTGCAGATGGAAATTCCGAATGAGAGAGTCGGCATGCATCCTAGTCAACGGCACCCAAGATCTGTCCTCCGGTCCAAATCCCCTCCAGTGTACGAGGTACTGGAAGGAATTACGGACCCTCCTCACATCCAAGATTCTGGCAATCTCGTGTTCTACCCGTCCCGCTACCTCAACCGGAGGTGGAGGCTGTTCCTCAGGACCAACAGGAGCAACGTAAGGTTTAAGCAAGGACACATGAAACACATTATGGACACGAAGGGAGTCGGGCAAGCATAACTCAAACGAAACCGGATTGATCACCTTGGTGATCCTGTAAGGACCAATATAACGCGGTGCAAACTTGTAAGATGGAACCTTCATATTAAGATTCTTAGTGGATAACCACACCTTATCCCGAACCATAAAATTCACAGCCTTAGACCTCTTTCTATCAGCTTTAACCCTTTGAACCTCTTGGGCCTTTTCCAGGTTCGATTGAACCTGTGCCCAAACTGTGCACAGTTCCTGGGAGAAATCATTAACCTCTGGGACAACCGATGTAGATGGGAAAAAGGAGCCAAAACGTGGATGGAAACCCATGTTACAAAAGAACGGCGACACTCCAGAGGACGAATTGACACGGTTATTAATGGCAAACTCAGCCAGAGACAGGAATCTGACCCACACATGTTGGTTGTCTGCCACATAACATCTAAGATATTGTTCAACAGATTGATTGAGACGTTCAGTCTGACCATTAGTTTCTGGATGAAAGGCTGATGAAAAGGACAAAGAAATGTTAATCTTATTACAGAACGCCCTCCAGAACCTAGACACAAACTGTACCCCTCTATCAGAAACGATATTCTCAGGAACACCATGCAGTTTAACAATATTATCCATGAATATAGATGCCAAGACCTTAGCAGAGGGTAATTTACACAAAGGAATAAAATGACACATTTTACTGAACCTGTCAACTACCACAAAAATCACAGTCTTACCCTCCGCGCATGGCAAATCCGTGATAAAGTCCATGGACAAATGTGACCAAGGTCTACTAGGTATGGGTAAGGGATGTAACTCACCCATAGGTCGTCTCTTAGAATTCTTGGACCTGGCACAAGTGTTACACGCAGTTACAAAAGCTTGAATATCCCTGGAAATCGATGGCCACCAATACTGCCTCGAAATCAACTCCTTAGTGGCATGGATACCAGGGTGTCCACATAAAACAGAATTATGACACTCACCCAGCAGTCGTAAACGCAAATGAGCCGGCACAAATAATTTGTCATTGGGGGTACCAGTAGGAGCGAGATGCTGTCCTGCCGAGATCTCAGAAGCGAGGTCAGGTGCGGTGGCGGCCACAAAGATCTCAGCTGGAAGGATGGGTTCCGGAGGGGCGTCAGGAGGTTGATACGCCTGGAAACTTCGGGATAAGGCGTCCGCTTTAACGTTCTTGCTTCCGGGTCTGAAGGTAACAGAAAAATCAAACCGGGTGAAGAACAAAGCCCACCTCGCCTGCCTAGGGTTCAAACGTTTAGCGGACTCCAGAAACAATAAATTCTTATGATCCGTGAGGACCGTGACACGGTGTAATGCCCCTTCTAAAAAATGACGCCATTCCTCAAATGCCCACTTAATTGCCAATAACTCCCTATTACCGATATCATAGTTCCTCTCAGCAGGCGAGAACTTGCGGGAAAAGAAGGCGCATGGCTTAAGATTAGTTAAGGTGGAAGATCCCTGGGACAGTACAGCCCCCACACCGTCTTCTGATGCGTCCACCTCAACCACAAAAGGCCTACTCTGATCCGGCTGGATTAGCACAGGAGCATTAGTAAAACACCACTTTAACCTTTCAAAGGACTCAATAGCTGCAGGAGGCCAATTACCCAGATCGGCTCCCTTGCGGGTAAGATCAGTAATTGGCTTGACCACCAACGAAAAATTTTTAATAAATTTGCGATAAAAGTTCGCAAATCCCAAAAATCGTTGGAGCGCCTTCAGGGAGGACGGTCGCACCCAATCAAGGATGGCCTGCACCTTGACAGGATCCATTTTGAACGAGAAAGGGGTCAAAATGTATCCTAAAAAGGCCACCTCCTGAACACCGAAGATACATTTCTCCCCTTTGACAAAAAGCTTATTTTCACGCAAAACCTTCAGTACCTGTCTGGTGTGGGAGACGTGGGATTCCCAATCAGCAGAGAAAATAAGAATATCGTCAATATAAACAATCATAAATCTCCCAATAAATGCTCTGAAAATATCATTAACAAAATTTTGGAAGACGGCGGGTGCATTACTCAACCCAAAGGGCATTACTAAGTACTCATAATGACCTTCAGGGGTGTTGAATGCCGTCTTCCATTCGTCTCCCTCTCTGACTCTGATCAAGTTGTATGCCCCCTTCAAATCTAATTTAGAGAACCAGCAGGCACCCTGAACCTGATTCAGTAAATCAGGGATAAGGGGCAGCGGGTACCTGTTCTTAACCGTGATCTTGTTTAGTTCCCGGTAATCAATACAGGGCCTCAATCCTCCATCCTTCTTGCCAACAAAGAAGAAACCTGCCTCCATTGGAGAGACTGAAGGCCGAATGTGACCCTTGGCCAGGCTCTCCTTAAGATAATCCCTCATACATTGTCGCTCAGGAGTGGAGAGATTATAAATGCGGCCCTTGGGATACTTGGATCCCTCCATTATGTCAATGGCACAATCGTACTGCCGGTGAGGAGGAAGGAAATCAGTCTCCGACATGGAGAAGACATCCGAAAATTCTCTGATAAATTCGGGTAGGACGAGAGACTCCGCGGTACCTCCTAGCTGCAGTACAGATTTGCAACAATTGACACAATCATGTCCCCATTTTTCTAATTCACCTGCTGGCCAGTTGATCACAGGGTTGTGAGCCTGTAACCATGGCAGCCCTAACACGAGGTCAGCAGGTAAATCTTTTAAAACCAGAAAGGAACAAGTCTCAGAATGGGAGATTCCCACAGTTAGGGTGACGTCAGGAGTACAAAACTCCACTCTCCCATTGCGCAATGGGGTGGAGTCGAGGGCCACAATTTGAATAATCTCCCTTAGAGGGACTATCGGTATACCCACTGATTGTACAAAATCGAAATTAATAAAATTAGCAGCGGAACCACAATCAACAAATGCTTGACCAACCCCCTTAAGTTGATCATAGGTAACAGAGATAGGTAGTAAAATTTTTCTCCTTACCACCGCTGGAGTTACCTTACTCCCCGCTGGGGATCTCCTAGAGGGCGGAAGCTTGGGACACTGCTGGAGCCAATGGTTCATCTCACCGCAGTAAAAGCAGGCTCCCTTCAGACGTCTCTGTTCCCTTAAGGTTCCTCCTAACTGCATGGGCTCCTCCGGAACCCTGGTGGAAGATGGACCTGGCATAGGATTCTCAGGCAGGATGGCCACAGGAGGAGTGCTTGACCGTTCCTTCCGTCTCTCTCTCACCCGACGGTCCAACCTGACTGCTAGGGTCATGGTCGCTTCTAAGGAGTCAGGAGTAGGATAGCCCACGAGAAGGTCCTTCAGTTGGTCAGAAAGCCCTGCCCTAAACTGGCTTCTTAAAGCCGGGTCATTCCAACCAGAAGAAACACACCACCTCCTAAACTCCGCACAATAATCCTCCACAGGACGGTTACCCTGCCGAATGTCCCTGAGCTGGGCTTCAGCAACAGCCGTCAAGTCAGGCTCCTCATACAGTAACCCAAGAGCCCTGAAAAAGGCGTCCACCGTCTGACGGCTAGGGGAGTCTGGGGGTAACGCAAATGCCCACTCCTGCGGATCACCTTGCAGCAGAGAAATAATTATTTTGACCCGCTGCTGCTCGGTGCCAGAGGAATGAGGACGTAGATCAAAATAGAGCTTGACACTCTCCTTAAAGGAATTAAAAAATTTTCGATCTCCAGAAAACCGATCCGGCAGCTTAATATGAGGTTCCACACTAGGATTGGAAGTGGAAGGGGCCACTACTGAGGAGGATAGTAGCTGCTCCTGATGTTGGAGCCGATCAGCCAGGCCCTGCAGAGCTTGAGCCATACCCTGGACCTGCTCCGTGAGGGCCCGCAACTGATCCATAAGTTGGGCCTGTGATTCTGTCACGAGGGGGTAGACAAGGGTAGTGTGCCCTGAGCTAACCCCTCCTTCTCTCCCTGCCTACTTGCCTCAAACGGCCCTAGGTAGCCGCGGACAACCACGAAGGCGGTCCCTACACTGTATAAGTGCGCAGGAAGGGAGAGGGTACACAGGGACAGACAAAACACAGACGTAACAAAACACAATATAGAATGGTAAGCTAGCCGGGTCAAACACAGGAGGTCACGTAAATACCGAGGGGTCAAGCAGAGAGAAGTCAAAAGTCCAAAGTCCGAAATCCAAATCCAAGTAAACAATCCAATAACTGAGAACGCACAAGCACTGATCAATGGTGTAAGCAAATCACAGGCATCTGAGTGAGGCAGTTGCCATCTTTAAATAGCCCGCCCAGGATCATGTGATGTGGCCAGCATCACATGACCTGAGGCGGAGCAAGCTGTCCAAACAATATGTAAAGTAGCCATGTGGTGTGATCAGCACCACATGGCTAAACCCAAACAGAGAATTAACTCATGAAGTGCTGGCTGACAAGACCAGCACTTCAATTCCCTATTGCTCGTCTCTAGGGGGGCGGAGAGGTCCGGCGATGTCGTGCAGAGGGAGCGCGACGCCGACCTCGCGTGACAATTTTAATATTTTTAAGACGTTGCTGTACCTCTTCCTGGGTCAGAGAGGACACTTTTAAAGGGGAATTTACTTTTATATTCTGCATTTCATCTGACAGTTTATTTTCCTCAGTGAATACAGTGGAGAAAAAAGTTATTTAGTAGCTTCGCTTTCTCCTCATCGCTCTCTGCAACTCCCCCCTCATTAGTACTCGAGTATATTATAGAATTATAGAAGTGATCAACTGATCACATGTAAAAATAAAAAATGCCACATATTGTTTTTTGTTTTTTTTTGTTAATTTGGTCTCTTGGAATATGGCATAAAAAGTGATCAAACTGCTGTGTTTTCTCTTCAACTCAGCGTTTGGACTTTTAGGGTAAATCAAATTTTTTTTAGTTTTAAATGAAAATGAAAACAATTTGCAAACCAGCAGGTATACATAAGTATCATAAAACAAGGTACAAGTAATCGCTCAAACTCCACAACTATAGAGTATATCCTATAGGTTGTGAAAAAATACACAGTTCAAAATCTTAGGGAAACATATAACAAGACAAGACGAACAGAAACAAAAGGGAGCAATGTGCACTAATCAGAGAAAACCAAACGGGTATCCGTAAGCTAAAAAATCACAAGATCAAGGCTAACATGAAGAGGCTAGCAGTAGGAGATCAAGTTGTAGGCAAAAATGAAGGAGAGAAAAAAAAATAAAAATGAAAAAATATATATATATATATATTCACGGAAGCGCCCCTCCTTCAAGCCAGATATGATACGCTGGCGAGTCTCTAAAGACCATCCAGGGAGCCAATTGTGTATTAAACTGGTGATACATGTTTGTTTCTGAGGCTATCATATCTTCCATTCTCATAATTCTATGTACTTCCTCCGCTCATGATACTCTAGGTGGTGGTAAGGTTTGCTTCCAAAATCGAGGTATAACCATTCTCATAGCTGTTATGAAGCATCGGTAAATACCCTTTTTAATCCTGTGAACTGGGCCAGGAAACATTGATAATAAAGCAATCTCTAAATTAATAACCATAGAAGAATGAAATAAACGGTTATATAGAGCAGTAATATCCACCCAAAGCAACTCCACCAAATATGTTCCATTGTCCCCACTGCACCCCCACATCTCCAACACAAATCAGAGCATGTAGGATAAATCATGTGAAGCCTATGTGGAGTCATATACCATCTAGATAGAATCTTGTAACTGTTTTGTTGAATGCCGCAAGAAATGGAGAGTTTATGAGTGAGGATCAAGGACCTATCCCAGGTCTCCTTAGAATATGAGCTTCCCTTAAACTTCTCCCAAGCCAGTATGAAGGGAGGAGGACAGGAGGCCTCTCCCCCCCCAGGAGCAACCCATACACCACGGAGACTAAGTGTTGTGAAGGAGAACCGGTTGAACATATCTGTTCAAAAGGAGAAAGGGTTCTACTTAAAACAGTTTTGGAGAAAGAAGCCCTCACCCAGCTGCTCAATTGATTATACTCCAACCACGCTCCTCCCGGGATTAAAACCTCAGGGAAAAATATTGATAAAGGCCTAACTTCACCCCCCCTCCCCCCGCATAGCTGTGACAAATAGAGACCAGAGGATCTGGAGTGACCCAAAATCTCTCCCGCAGTAGGACCAGGAGCAAATTTCATATTACCGAACATTGGCGTCATTGGCCCCATGGGACCTATTAAATAATGAAATACTCTGAACCTATCCCATTGTCTGATAAGGGAGCGTAGTAAAGGGGGGAAAAGGGCTTGGTCCCCCCTATCTGCCGGTTCAAGTCAAAACAAGGATTTCAGAGGAACCGGAGAGTTGTCAGCCTCCAGCTGGACCCACAATTTGGAGGAGATATTTAAGTGAAGGTTGAGGATAGTTGTGAGAATGGAGGACCTATAATACAAAGAAAAATCTGGTAAGCCACACCCCCTCCCTATATTTTTTGCTACATAAAATAGTATGGCTGAGTCGATGACCAGAACCTCCCAACACAAATTTTGTCAAGATTCTCTTGAGAGATACAAAAAAGCATCTGGGAATCTGCATTGGCCTGAGCCAAATATAAAAATTTGGGAAGCAAATCCGTTTTTATAGCATTAATCCTGCCAAACCAGGAAATGGGGAGAGCTGCCCACCTACTTAAGTCATGTTCAACCCCCCTCAAAAACGGGCTGAAGTTCAATCTAAAGGCATCTGTAGGGCTAGCGGGCAATTTGACCCCAAGGTATTTAATAAAGTCAGAACTCCACTTAACCCCTTAAGGACCCTGCCATTTTTCACCTTAAGGACCAGGCCATTTTTAGCAAATCTGACATGTCTCACTTCATGTGGTGATAACTTTAGAACGCTTTTACTTATCCAGGCTATTCTGAGATTGTTTTCTCGTCACATATTGTACTTCATGACAGTGGTAAATTTGAGTCAAAATATTTCATTATTTATAAAAAAATACCAAATTTACCAAAAATTTAGAAAAATTTGCAAATTTCCAAATGTCAATTTCTCTACTTTTAAAATACATAGTAATGCCTCCAAAAATAGTTATGACTTTACATGAAAATTACATTTTTTTTTTTGGGGACGTTAGAAGGCTTAGAAATTTAGAAGCAAATCTTGAAATTTTTCACAAAATTTCCAAAACCCACTTTTTAAGGACCAGTTCAGGTTTGAAGTCACTTTGTGAGGCTTCCATCATAGAAACCACCCAAAAATGACCCCATTTTAGAAACTACACCCCTCAAGGTATTCAAAACTGATTTTACAAACGTTATTAACCCTTTAGGTGTTCCGCAAGAATTAAAGGAAAATGTAGCCAAAATTTCCGAATTTCACTTTTTTGACAGATTTTCCATATGAATCATTTTATTCTGAGAATAAAGTAAGGGTTAACTGCCAAACAAAACTCAGTAATTATTACCCTGATTCTGTAGTTTACAGAAATGCCCCATTTGTCATCGTAAACTGCTGTACAGGCACACGGCAGGGCGCAGAAGGAAAGGAATGCCAGGGCAGATTTCACTGGAAAAAGTTTAAGTTGCCATGTCACATTTGATGCACCCCTAGAGTAGGAAACTCCAAAAAACTGACCCCATTTTGGAAACTACGGGATAAGATGGCAGTTTTGTTAGTGCTATTTTAGGGTACATATGATTTTTGGTAGCTCTATATTACACTTTTTGTAAGGCAAGGTAACAAAAACTAGCAGTTTTGGCATTGTTTTTATTTTTTGTTATTTACAACATTCATCTGACAGGTTAGATCGTGTGATATTTTTATAGAGCAGGTCGTTACGGACGCGGCAATATCTAATATGTATACTTTTTATTTATTTAAGTTTTACACAATATTTTTGAAGCACAAAAAAAAAATCACATTTTAGTGTCTCCATAGTCAGAGAGCTGTAATTTTTTTATTTTTTGGGCGATTGTCTCAGGTAGTGGCTCATTTTTTGTGGGATGAGATGACGATTAGATTGGCACTATTTTTGGGGGCATACGCTTTTTTGATCGCTTTTTATTACAATTTTTGTGATGAAATGTTACAAAAAATGGCTTTTTTTTAGACAGTTTTTATTTTTTATTTTTTACAGTGTTCACCTGAGGGGAGAGATCATGCTATATTTTTGTAGAGCAGGTTTTTACGGACGTGGCAATACCTAACATGTATACTTATTTTTATTTATTTAAGTTTTACAGAATAATATCCTTTTTGAAACAAAAAAAATCATGTTTCTGTGTCACCATAGTCACAGAGCTGTAGTTTTTTTATTTTTTGGGCGATTGTCCAGGTAGGGGCTCATTTTTTGTGGGATGAGATGACGATTAGATTGGTACTATTTTTGGGGGCATACGCTTTTTTGATCGCTTGGTATTACATTTTTTGTGATGAATTGTGACAAAAAATGGCTTTTTTTAGACAGTTTTTATTTTTTATTTTTTATAGTGTTCACCTGAGGGGAGAGATCATGCTATATTTTTGTAGAGCAGGTTTTTACAGACGTGGCGATACCTAACATGTATACTTATTTTTATTTATTTAAGTTTTACACAATAATATCCTTTTTGAAACAAAAAAAATCATGTTTCAGTGTCTCCATAGTCAGAGAGCTGTAGTTTTTTTATTTTTTGGGAGATTGTCTCAGGTAGGGGATAATTTTTTGCAGAATTAGATGACGATTAGATTGGTACTATTTTTGGGGGCATACGCTTTTTTGATCGCTTGGTATTACATTTTTTGTGATGAAATGTGACAAAAAATGGCTTTTTTTAGACAGTTTTTATTTTTTATTTTTTACAGTGTTCACCTGAGGGGAGAGATCATGCTATATTTTTGTAGAGCAGGTTTTTACGGACGTGGCGATACCTAACATGTATACTTATTTTTATTTTTTTAAGTTTTACACAATAATATCATTTTTGAAACAAAAAAAATCATGTTTTAGGGTCTCCATAGTCAGAGAGCTGTAGTTTTTTTATTTTTTGGGCGATTGTCTCGGGTAGAGGCTCATTTTTTGCGGGATGCGATGACGGTTAGATTGGTACTATTTTTGAGGGCATACGCTTTTTTTATCGCATGGTATTACATTTTTTGTGATGAAATGTGACCAAAAATGACTTTTGTTAGACAGTTTTTATTTTTTACGGTGTTGACCGGGCGGGCTGGATCATGGATATTTTAATAAAGCAGGTTTTTACGGATGTGGCGATACCTAATATGTATATTTTTTATTTTTTTTTCTATTTTTATGTGTTTCTTTATGGGGAAGGGGCTTTTTTTTAATTGAAACTTTATTTTTTTTTTATTTTTTTTGTTAAAACACTTTTATTTAACTTTTTTTTTAACATTTCACTTATGTCTTAGTAAGGGACTTTAACATTTCAGGGTCTGATCCCTGATTGAATGCAGCACAATACATCTGTATTGTGCTGCATTCAACTGTCAGCGTCTCACACTGTGAGACGCTGACCGTTGCCTAGGAGACCCAGCGCTGTGGCTGGGTCTCCTGGGTTTCTGTAGATGGGAGTCCCGATGCCTCTGGGCAAGGCATCGGGGCTTCCATCTCAGCCATCGGGCCCCCCCCACCGCCTCACAGGGACCCGATGGCTTTAACAGCTGCCGCAATTACCTTGTATGCTGCGGTCAGCGTGACCGCGGCATACAAGGGGTTAATCCGCCGGCATCGGTGTAATCACCGGTGCTGGCGGATACAGCAGAGGCCCGGCTGTTTGTATCAGCTGGGCCCCTGCTGCAGATTGCGGCAGCGGGGCAGCAGCACCGCCTTAACCCTAGGACGAGAATGCTCGTCCTAGGGCGTTAAGTAACGCCATATTAGGACGAGCATTCTCGTCCTAGGTCGTTAAGGTGTTAAAGGGAAATGATTCCATTACATTAGAGGCCTCTGGGGCTGGAATACTGATGTTAAGGATCTCCGATTTCTGGGTGTTCACTTTAAAATTGCTTAAGATTCCATACTGGCGGAATTCCTTGAGGATATTTGGGAGACTTATAAGTGGTTTGGTGACATAGATCAAGAGATCATCTGCAAATAACACTAGCTCATGGGTGGTATTGCCCACCCAAATTCCCTGTACAGATGGGTTCGCCCTCAGAGCCAAGGCCAAGACCTCCATCACCAAAATATATAATAAGGGAGACAAGGGGCATCCCTGACGAGTCCCATTTTGTATAGCAAAAGAAGAGGACAGCTGCCCATTAACCCTAACCTGCGCCGACGGCCCATATATAATGAAAGAATCCGTCTGAGCATAACAGGGCCCAGACCAACCCTCTCCAATGTCACCTCTAAGAAGTCCCACCCCACCCTGTCAAACGCTTTTTCAGCATCGATGGTTAAGAGGCAGAGTGGGACTCCTCGTAGGCGTGCGTGTGAGATCAGTGAAGAAGTCCTGATGATATTATCCTTAGCCTCGCGACCCGGAACAAAGCCCACCTGTTCCCCATGAATAAGATAAGGAATATGGTCCCGCAGTCGGAGAGCCAAAATCTTGGCATATAGTTTCACATCTATATTTATCAAAGATATGGGTCTATAATTCCCACAGTGTTTGGTATACTTTCCGGGTTTGGGAAGAACCGTGATATGAGCTAAGAGAGATTGTCTCGGGAAAGGTGCTCCTTCAGAAACAGCTGTGAAGGCTGCAAGGATGACGGGAGCTAATTCCTCCCTGCAGACTTTAAAAAATCTGGGAGTACAGCCGTCGGGACCTGGGCTTTTCCCCACCTTAAGTTCTTTTATAACAAGGTGAAGCTCTTGGGCAGTGAACCCCTGCTCTAACTGTTCCGTAATGTCAGGGGGGAGGCCAGGGATATCAATCTTGGAAAGATAATCTCTAATGTTAGACATTCTGGATTGTTTCGGTAAAGAAGCCTAACTACTCCTAATGCTATACAGGGACTCATAATAGGCTCGGAACTCCGCCAGTATAGCTTCTGTGGTGTGAACCAAGCCCCCAGAGGAAGAATTGAGCGATAAAATCTGGGACTGAGGGAGTCTAGAATGAAGCGCCCGTGAAAGCCATTTCCCACATTTATCCCTAAACTCAAAAAATCCTTTGTGTAATCTATCTCTAGCGTTCAAGGATTTGCAAGATTTTCTGCCTAACTGTAGATATGTCACCCTGAAAAGCAGAGGACGGAGAGGACTTATTCCTAGATTCCAAGGATTCCAGTTGCTGCAGTAGGGAACGTAACTTTTGGGTGCATTCTTTGCGTAGCCTAGAGCCATGAGAGATGAACCCCCCCACAGGACGCATTTCAATGCCTCCCATTTAGAAGTAGGAGGGGTGGTGTAGTTTTTGTGATGTTCCTCAAACTCCAACACAGCCTTCTGTACCTCACTCAGGCAAAGGGGGTCATTTAATAGGTTATCATTCAATCGCCACGTGAAACCTCTGGCATTCCTAGAGGACACCAGATCAAGAGAGCACAGAACGGGGGCGTGATCGGACCACAAAAATATATCCATAGAACATTTGGGATCCCCCTCTAAGAGGGCATAAGAAACAAATAAATGGTCAATTCTAGTATAACTATTGTGAGCAGCTGAGTGAAAGCTATAATCCCTCACCCCCGAGTGTAGGATTCTCCAAATATCAACCAACTCCATGGAGGAAAGAAGTCTCCGCAGTGCACGGGTCGCGCCCCAGGAGACCGAGGACCTACCTGATGAGGAATCAACCGATGGGTCGAGAACCATATTGAAGTCACCTCCCAGAATAATTCGGGAGTCCTCAGCGAAAGCTGCTAAGATCCGAAGAACTCGCATACCAAAAGCCACAGGGTCCTGTTTGGGAAAATACAGGTTAGCTACCGTGAATATACGACCAGCAATCTCAACTTTGAGAAAAAGAAATCTGCCTATAGGGTCCGATTGTGACGAGAGGACTGTGGGAGTAACAGTGTGACGAAAACCTACAGACACACCCTTAGATTTACCCTCGGGGTTTGGACAATGGACCGAAACAGGATAGAGCTTATGTTCACATTTAGGAATGTTGTTGGTGGGAAAATGGGTCTCCTGTAGGAGCACAATATCAATTCTTTTCTGGTTCATATAGCGAAAAATCTGCCTACGCTTCCCTCTAGCATGTACCAGGGCCTAGAAAGACCCTGGAAAACTTAGGATATTGAATACTTAAATGACTTATGTAGCTGATGTCGAGGAAGGTGGACGACCCTTCTGACGAGATGCAGGCGCCTGAACTTTCTGCCACATCTCCCTTCCTGGGACGGCAGGAGCAGCTGGTGGTGTAGGCCAATCTGGCAGAGTCACTTTAGGTAAGTCCAAAGCATCCAAAAAGGGAGAAAGATCTTCTAGAGTCCGGAAGCAGGCTGATTTCCCTTCATGGGACACTCGTAGTTGGAAAGGAAAGCCCCATCTGTATGGGATATCTCTATCCCTGAGGACCTGCAACAAGGGACGAAGGGCCTTTCTAAGCTGCAGGGTGCGTCTGGACAGATCCGCCATGATGGAGACTTGATGGCCGTTCAGTGTCAGTTCCTCATGCTCTCTAGCTGCCAGCATAATAGCCTCCTTATCGGTGAAATAGTGAACACGGCATACTGTGTCTCTCGGTCTGTTAGGGTCCGTTGACTTAGGGCCCAGTGATCTGTGAATACGGTCTAGAGGAATTGTGTCTTTGGCCCCTTCACCCACGACAGCCTTAAACAGCTTTTGCACTGCTGGTTCAAGTTCAGCCAGAGAAATGGACTCCGGAATGCCGCGGATCCTGAGATTATTACGGCGGTGCCTATTTTCAATATCATCAAGGTGAGCCTCCAAGGCTGAGATCTGTTCAGAATGATCCCAGAGAGCGAGGGCATGGGACTCCAGGTGAGTAAAGACAGTCTCCTGGGCGTCCTCAACATCAACCACTCTCTGGACTAAATGTAGCATGGATTCTTTAACGGCCTCCCACTCCTTTCTATGTGTGGCTTCCAGTCTCTGGATAAGGGTTTCCAACTCACTTTTGGTGGGAATAGCACGGAGATGTTCCTTCCAGCTCCACAAAGCTTCCTCTTGGCTCTTCGGCGTCCTGGAGGGCGAGTCGGGGCCCAAGGTGATATCTGGAGGAGAATCCTCAGACGGAGTACACGGGCTGGTCTGGGAGCTCGGCGCCATCTTGTTTTCGTCTGCCCTGCTGGCAGGCTGGGAACCCGACTGAAAAAATCTCTCAATGCTGGAAGCCTCCAGTTCTCCGGGAGATACTGACAGTGTGGTCTTGTTCTGCTTCTTACCCTTCACCATTCTGGCCTGGTTTGGAGTCGATAAAGAGGAGTTTAGGGCTCTTTTATGATGCAGGCTAACTGGAGCTCAGCAAGCGTGCTGTTCACCGCGCCATAGGCAAGCCATGCCCCTCAGCGTTTGGACTTTTAACTGCACCCATCACATGTAATGCATTAAATCTGTATTGAAGTTAAATATGTTAAGAAAATGTTGTTTCTGTATTCTGTGCTTAATGTTGAAATGCCATGCAGTGGAACTGTGCAATTTTTCATATAAAGGATTTTTGCTATTAAATAAAGCGGTTCTGTGAGATTGAAGCACTGACCACAAGGCTTCTATACTAAAAAAACAACCATTGTGGGTCCCAAAAAGAACCTGAACTCCACTCTAAACACGATACTGTACCACAGGAGCAGATTGGGAACTTAAAATGGCCTGGAAAAAAAACTAACAGTGGCCCAATATTGTAGACAGGTCCAAATTGACAGAAGATGGGCCAAAACAAGTGGGCAGGGGCAATAGAAGTAGGCAGGGCCTGCAATACCGTAGTGCAGCACAGAATACTGCCCCAGCAGAACCAAATGCCACAGTGCAGCATAAAATCATGCTGCCCCAACAACAGTATTCAACTGTATCACCATCATGAGGACGGTAATACAGTTGAGTTCAGGAGAGCATCTATGGCCATTGAGCATCGGATCATTATGTACCTGGCCTATGGCCATCAGGAGGGCTTCAGTGGCCCACTGGGCATCGGCCCACCAGGAAATTTCCCTGTAGGGTCTGTTGTTAATCCGCCCCTGCTGTTCCAATCCGTAGCAGTCCAGGTTTTTTGTTTACCACTGTAAACGAATGAGACAGTAGCTGGCTGTCAATGGCAGGACACGTAATGGGTTCTGTGACACCAAATTTCCTTCCGTTAAGTGCCTGGACATGGTTTGGGAAGAGACAAGAGTTTTTATTGACGGTGCCACATGTGTCTAGATGGTGGACAAAGAAACTGTGGGAGCTCCTCTTGCTTGTCCTTGGGTTAAATGATCCAACTGGTGGTCTGTCTAGGCCAGTAATGGTGAACCTTTTACAGACTGAATGTTCAAATAAAGTAAAAAAATAAAAAAACAAAAATGCCTACACCGACATGAAACCATTACTTTAGTCATCTAATGCTCTCAAAATTATACATATTGTATATCAATATAACCAACACTAAATATGGAATTTTAATAATCTATTTTTTTTGTTAGTTTGCATATTTACAGAATAACGAGCCATAATTTGAAAAGAAATTACAATTTTTAAAAATATTTTGCATAGTTCTCAAATAAAACTAAAAACAAATAGATTCTCTAAAGATCTTAGGAATAAAAAAATATTTCAGTAGTTCAACAAATCAAAAAGTTAGGACATATGCTAAATCACAAAAAAGTGTCTGGTCATTAAAGGGGTTGTGTCATGAAACATAGTCTACATTTTTCAAACCAGCACCAGGATATGAATACTTTTCTAATTGCATGTAATTAAAAATTTAGTATAGTCAGTGATCTATTCAATAAAATGTATCTGTATAGCGCCACCTGCTATTTGTGTCTGTAGTTTTTTTGGCCCTCTCATTGAGCTGGTCAAATGTGCTCAGTTTAAGGGCACGTTCACATGACCGTGTGAACGGGTCCGCATCTATTCCGCAATTTTGCGTAATTCTCACTGCCAGTCTACTGTCACCCAAGCATAAGCTGTTCATGTGTTTCCATGCCAGCCAAATGCCTAAGGAAGGTCCCGAGATCTAACATGTATGTATGCCATAAAACAATGTTAGCATTGCAGTTTTATTTTTGTATCCCTCAAAAAAAATTAGTAAATGTTTTTTTAGGAAATTATATTTACTTCTGGAAAAAAAATTATAACAAAAAATTTTCTTGAATAAAGTAAGCCTTCGTAAGGCAACGATTGCAGAGAAAAGAATTATGGCTTTTGGAATCAGTGGATGAAAAAACAAATTGCTGTATCCTTAAAGGGGTTGTCAAGGATTTTGGTATCAATAACTTATCCTTAGATGATTTACCCTTCACTCCTGCTGATTAGCTGTTTTGTAGTAGCTCTGGCCCTGGAAGTTGGGGCTGTAATTACACTGCTTTGTCAATTGTGTAGTGGAGGGAGCTGGTTACTGCAGCACTGCACCCGTTCCTTTTATGGAGCTGGTAACTGCAACACTGCACCCATTTCTTTTATGGAGCTGGTTACTGCAGCACTACACCCATTCCTTTTATGGAGCTTGTAACTGCAATACTGCAGCCGCTCCTTTTATGGAGCTGGTTACTGCAATACAGCACCTGTTCCTTTTATGGAGCTGGTTACTGCAGCACTGTACCCATTCCTTTTATGGAGCTGGTTACTGCAGCACTACACCCATTCCTTTTATGGAGCTGGTAACTGCAATACTGCACCCGCTCCTTTTATGGAGCTGGTTACTGCAATACTGCACCTGTTTCTTTTATGGAGCTGGTTACTGCAGCACTGTACCCATTCCTTTTATGGAGCTGGTTACTGCAGCACTACACCCATTCCTCTTATGGAGCTGGTTGCTGCAGCACTGCACTCATTCCTTTCTAGAGGAACAGCACCACAGTTACAAGCTCCATCCACTACAAAATAGATGAAGCTGAGTAGTTTTGGTGCCTGAGTTACTTTAAAACAGCTAATTGTCAGGCGTATGCATAGGCCGACCCCAGTCAATATTAATATAGGTGCTAAGGATAAATCATCACAATCAAATCCTGGGCAACCCCTTTAAGCCTAAAAAACTGGGCCCTTAAAGGGGTTCTTCAGAAATGAACATGAGTAGGACTTGTTGCACTTGCTCAGCTGCCTATTGGGGTGAGGGAGCGGGTTCTCACTTTACATAATATGGGTCTACAATACATAGTAATAATGAGATCCTGCCTATGATATGCCATCATGGAGTGGTGACTCAGCAATACATAATATATACAAGTGTCAGAATTTAATTTGTAGTGAGACCGGTCCTGCTCACATTCCAAGACAGGTTTTTCGAGGCCATTTGAAACCATTCTTGGAGAAACCTTTTAAGGGGTTAGTATTTACAATATCATCAGAAAAATAGCCACCGCCTTTATCTTTTCTGGACTTGCTTGATTAAAAATATTGCCAAACCCAATTCATCGCGTAAAGATTGTTTAATGAGCTTTTCTTTTTTTTTTTTTTCGGAAAAAGCTTTTGACAAATTGCATCTTAGGGGTTGTTCACATATCAGTTATTTGATCAGTTATTTCCATCAGTTATTGTCAGCCAAAACCAGGAGTGGACACTAAACAGAGATCAGGTATAATGAAAAGATCTACACCTGTTTGCTGTTTTTGACCCACACCTGGTTTTGGCTGACAATAACTGATGGAAATAACTGATCAAATAACTGATATGTGAACAACCCCTTAGTGGAATAATCAAATTACTTTTATTAACGGATCAGGACATTATCCTCCTGGTTGTAGGATACCTCCAAAGAAACCATGTATACAGAAACACTAGGACCCGTGCAAATCCCATTCTTATGAGCAGTATGTAGGCCAAGCATTATCCTTTAATAATTCCACTCTATGGATAAAGAGCGAGAAGGTAATAAAACTTGACAACTAATCATGGTTTAATAGATAATGATAAATGATAATCATGAGTTTGTGCATATTGTAAGGAAAATGACTGTCGCAGATAAAGTTTTTAAATTATTCAATATATTATGCCATGATTGATGTACAAAAATGAAAATCACACATCATTTAGTACATGACAATATGTTTCTAACAAAGCTAGAACCAGCCCTGTACCTCACATGTATCCAGAGATCTCCTCATGTATTTCTCCAGTTGAAGATTCAAACTGAGAGTGTGTGACCAGCTCAGTGAGGTGGACAAAAAAAAGGAGAACAAACAGCAGGTGGCGCTATACAGATACATATTATTGAGTACCTACTAACGAGTAGGTAACACAGGATCCACCATTCTCAATAGCTTATGGTAAGAGCTGATTCATTCCCCCTCCTTATACAGGGACCTCTGCACAGGTTACAGAGCATGCCTTGAAAACTCTGGTATAGAAATCAATAAGTCCCCTCCAGACAGATTTAAAAATACATCACCAAAAATTCTAAGAACATTTTTAACATAAAATCTAGCATGGCTAGTATAATACAGCTGGTAGCCACAAGTGATTGCAAGGTCACAAGTCTTCTGCACCATTACAGAACCATACATAATGGGTTGTGTGAGGAACCTTTTTGCAGCTGTGTACATGTATGGTGTTTATGCATTTGTCTATGTAATAGTTTTTCTTTTCTCCTGTATATACTATAATATGACTGTATGATCAGGAAATTGTCCATTTGGAAAATAAAAGGTGGAATCTGATTGGTTGCTTTGGGCAACTAAGCCAGTTCTACTTTAGACCAGTTTGATAGATCTCCCCTTTGTTTTCTAATATGGCCAATTTTTAACAAAACTTTTTTATTAAAACTAAAGAAGAGCATCAATCAGACACCTTGACATTATAATGGACTTCAGCTGATTTAAAGATCTTGAAGTTGACTCGATAACCTGGAAAAGTGTACTTTACATCACTTTTGCAGGTTTTTTGCATATGTTTTGGTGCATTTTTATTGGAAAAAACATTAGCTCCAGATGTTCGCTGAAAGTCTATTGGAAATATGAAATGCAGGACATACATTTGTTTACTTAATTTTTTAAAAATTTTGAGTTTTTGCTACTGGGTTTTTTCAACTTGGTGATGTTTTTGTGTCTCCAGCATTTATTTAAAGCTGCAGCATTTTAAAGCAGTGGCATTTTTTTTAAAGGAGATTCTTATTCTTTATTGCAAAAAAAGGCTGAAACAAATGCCATGCAAACATATGCTAACACAAAAATGCCACTAAAAATACCATTAAAAAATGCATGATTTGCAATAAAATGCAAGTGTTTTTTTAGAGGTTAAAAAATTGCTACAACAAATTTGTGTGTGACAGAGCTCTAAGAGTGATTGTGCACTCAGCTGTTTTTTCAAAAAAGCTGCAGTTTTTGCGACAGTTTTTCATGAGGTCTTTTGAGCCAAGGCCAGTAGTGGATTTAAAAGGAAGAGAAAATGTAAAGGAAGAACTTACGCTTCTCCTACCTGCTGGATCCATCTTTAACATATTCTATAAAGATTTTTTTTCTTAACTTTACCATTTCCTTGCACCTTTACGAAGTATAAATACAAAATTTGGACACCAAGATGATACCAATAGTTTTAGTTGCTGTTCTTTCCCATTTAGCCTGTATGCAGCCCTATCCGCAGGCATTTTGTTACAGTGACCTCCAAGGCTTTATCAGATAATGCCAAAATAATTAAAGTTTTTCTTGTATTTGACTTAGTCTGTGAAGTTAAATCCCTCCCACCTGCAGGTGTAAGTGCAGCATCAACTGCTATCAAAAGCCAATTAGTTCGCTGAAAGTGGCTGACACAAAGGAGGAAACTCCAGGGTTTCTCAGGGCTTCCAGCAGCTATGTGCCAACAGTGGCCTCTTGGTCAAACATTCCACTCTGGGTTTTTAATATCAAGCATGTCACAGCCAATAAGGCAGAAATAGCTCACACTTTATTTGAGTTTATAGACCATTCCACCTTTAAACAACATGTTTGAAGGAAAATCTCACATTCTTTGTAGGCTTGTGGGTTTCGTCTTTATCTGAAAAATGTCCTGTGTTTGTACTTAAAAAATCACTTGCTAACTGGACTATATCAAAAATACCTTTTTTATGTTTTACTTTTATCTTTTTTTAAATTAAAAATGTAGAACTAAAAAGTAATATCTTTCATGGAGTAGGATTCTTTACATAGATGAAGTGAGTTATGGTGCAGTCTTCTTAGTTAACATTCAAACAATTTTTAGGACTACACAATTTACTGAAAAATTATCCTCTTTTGTTTAATTAAATTGCACTTTATTCTGCCTAAATGTATCATATACAACAATAATAAAGTATTTCCTGGAAATATACAATCAAATACTATCGAGTATACTATTGAATAGGTATAATATATCTTTATCAATATAATTACAATAAAATCTAAACATTTTACTCACTGCCAAAAATACAGAAATTCTTCCAGATCTGTGTGATTAGTAAACACATTTGCACAGTCACTTTCATTTTTTGTCTAAATCTAATCCATATGGCTGAGATTTTCTATGTAGACCAAACCTGGTATGAAATAGACAAAAGAATCACCGGTAATGCTACTGTGCAGAAATCTTCAGTGTTTAACCAGTTTTCATGATGTTAGAAGATGATTTAATGAAATAATATTTTAATTTTCCTTTCGGGGTCCATTGAGCAATTCAGTCATAAAAGAGATATAAACAATGGCGAGCCGCAGTGTTTCAATCCTGGAAAGTCTTTTTTCATAAGCAAATGTTGGTACCTTCTTTCTGAGTAAGTCAAATGCTTCATTAAGGTTGAACATTCTTTTCCTCTCTCTGATGTTGGCTGCTTGGCGTTGAGCAGAGGTAATCACACGCTTTCGCTTAGGCCGACCAAGTGGAGAGCACATCTTCATTTCTTCCTCATAGTCTGTCTCCTCATCCTCAAAGTTGGTTAAGGCAGCTTGTGAAAGTCCACCTTCTCTTAATGATGAAAAATCATAGATGTTCAGGTTTGAATGTGAAGTCATCATTGATTCGTAAGAATAGCGTTTTTCTCTGTAAGAAAATTCCATGACATTGACATCCGCAGAGAACACAGTAGAATCTATAAGACTGCTCTCGTATTCCATTTATGAATCTTCCTTAAGAAAGAAGTTTCTAGAAGTTGTTGATGCTGTGCCGGAATTCTCTTGCAAATGTCTTTTTGGCCCAGATCAGCATCACAGAATATCTCGAAAGGAAGGGATTAAAATGTATATCCGTGGAGGTAACAGGATTAGGAATTAAAAAGGAAAGCGAAAAAATGGCTTCATCTTAGTGCTTATATGAGTCGACACAGATTCATAGGACACGTGGATAGCCCAGCAAAGAAAATGCTGTTTTCTTAAATCCTGTTAAAGCAAGGAAGCAAAATGTCTCTTTTACGTAATAATTCCAAGATCTCACCCACTGAGTTCAGAATGACTGTAGAATTGTCTTCAAAGCTGAGGACCACAGCATCTCTTTTTCAATCAGGTCCTGGCAGTAGCTTCTCTGTTACTGCAAAGAGTTTTCCAATTGATATAAGACAAGTGTATTCTTGCTCTTTATGATCTTCAAGAGGAGACTTGTCTGCAAAGGGGTCGAAAAGAAATGTTTATCTTGTATCCCAGTGCAAAGCCAGTTGAATGACAGGACCTCCATTAGCCTAAGCAAGCAGGGTAGCGCTTCCAATATTGCATTCTCAATTGTAACTGTTGGAATCAGCTTTATCCTGCAAATAAGTCCAAATATGCTTCCTCCTGAGCAGTAAAACATACCCCTCAACAATAAATTCTGTCTTGTTTCCCCCAATTACTCAGTCCGCTTAATTTGTCTTAATTATGCCTACAATAATAAAAGTAACAATAGAGTTTTATAATATGAACTGTAAAAAGTGTACTTCTAGCTAAAGATATAAATAGATATTGCCAGTTTAAATAAATGGATATTACCACTTAGAAAGAAAGCTGTATATGGAAAAATCAATCAAAGACAGATAGACAGATAAAAAGATACAAATAGATGGATATTTCCCAAGAGCACCATATAGCTGGATCCTTCTTTCCCTGAATTCATTGAGGCCTACCGGCAGAAGGAGGGGAGTCATTATAAAGTAGGGTCCCATCTAAAAGATTGCACCTTGGTGGATGGGCACAAGTGATTTTGATCAAAATATATTTGCTAATTACCTGATATTTATTTATAGTGAATATAACTATCTAACATTAGTAAAATTTTGATATTGATGATTTTCATGGGCAAGTGTGTTCAGCATGGCAGAACATTCCTCAGGCAATCATTAAAAACCTCATTGATAGCATGCCAAGGTATGTAAGTCCATGCATTTGTGTCTTACAGTACTTCATAATAAATAAATTGAGATGTTTTCCATATTCTGTTTTCATTTTTTATCCTTGCATAATAATAATTTCCATAATTTCATGACTTTTTCTTCTTGGTGTTGCAGTTTTAATGTTGAGGACTCTAGATGGACAAAAAGATTAGATAGATAGATAGATAGATAGATAGATAGATAGATAGATAGATAGATAGTTAAATAGAGAAGAGATAAAATATAGAGCACTGGTCTGCCATTACATTTTTGCCAGCATTCCCCTATGTTACAGCAGCACTCTTTGCCCACTTACTTATTCTCCCCTACTGTCTCTCTGGTGGTCTGAACCCGCCAGCATCTTGCAGCATCCACTGGTACATGTAGCCAATGGAGCAGCACTACTTGGTCTACTCCACACCAGCTGAGATCTGCACACAAATCACTATCCAATGGGGGTGCATGCGCGTTCCCTCTGGCTCTTAATCTTTTCCAACCTATGGCTGAACACCTTAGGGTATTTAAGGAACCTTTTCCCTGTGTGATCTCCCAAGTACAACCTGAACTGACTACTGCCTGACTTATGTATTGACCCTGTAATGCCTGCCCTGACCTTTGGACTGATTACTGGATTGAATGTTCTATGCCTGCTCTGACCTCAGCTTGTTTCCTAAATATGGTTTTGCCTTATGCCCTTAGAAGTAGCCCCAAGTCAGATCCATTTAGTGGCATGGCGGATCCACAACCGCTTTTGATATACTCTGTATAAATAAGCACTCTAGAGAGTGTCAAAAAGACAGTGAACAATTAAATGAATGATTGTTCCTCCAACAACATGTTGACCTTTAGGGAACAAGGTTTGGAGCATTGAGAAAGCACAGTCTTGGGCACCAGCAGATCTTTTCTTGTCCATGTTCAGAGCACATTTACATGTAAATGTTACAAGTTAGATCTTATACAGTACATGGCAGTGACATGAATGGGAGGCAGTGGAGTGGTCTATGCCCCCTGCGCTTCTAGATGTGAATATCTCAGTAATATTGTACTCAATGGTGCATGTCAGTTGTTCCATTGAGTTTGTGTGGCAAATACCTCTGTTTGTCTTCAAAAGAAACTTCAAGACATACAGAGGTACTGCGAAGATGTCCCAGATTGTTACAAGGAAATATAATAGCCTTAGATTATAGGTTTTTCCAAGATGGTTGTAGACAGGGGCATATTTGGGAAATGTTGCAAACTGCATTGTATTAATATATTCACAATGAAAATGTGCTTCAGGTGATGTTAAGGTGTTCCATATAGCACAAGAACAGCACATTCCCTTTATTTTCTGCTACATCTGTTTTATTGTCAGGTCAGATTATTCCTTACTGGAAAATGAGCTTGTATTAAAGCCTTGCTAAAAATGATGTAGTGTCAGTTGGAATAAAACACAGTGTACTGATGACCTAAAGCAACAATGGGGCTACATGCGAGACAGACAGACTGCATTTCCATCTTTGTAGTATTTATGTAATCTGAAAGTTACCGAACCAACTGTATAGGTTTTACTTTAAATTTGTTTTAGCAATGACAGCAAAAGAGAATATACAAAATAGACCATTACTGTGCTAAAATTCTGATCCATTTGCATGGAGCAAGTACCAAATCTCTGCTTATAATGCCATAGTGCCAGGGAGAACACAATTTTCTGAAGTTCCTAATAGTGATGAGCAAAGCATTCAAAGCGGAATTCAGTCCGAAGTTTAGGAAAACTTTGATTTGCAATTAATCCAAACTTCTTTGTGTTTCGTGGTAATGAATCAGTTTTTCCTAAAATGGTGGCTGTACATTTAACAAAATGAAAATAAGAAGCCCAGGAACATGAGATCACCCATAATGCCCTGCAGCCAACAAATCCACAGATAGCCATCCCCTGTGATGTCACAGCCCTATCAAACCCTCATCCCAAGTGTTCTCCACCATTGTCCCGTGAGCTGAGCATAGGGAGAGGCAACAGCTTATGTGTATGTTGCTGAAAATGATTAATAGAAAAATATTGCAGAGGGAAAGTGCAGGGAGACTTATGCTGCATCAGTTTTATTTATTTATTCCTACATTTACTTATTCTTACATCAGCCATAAATGTAATTCATTACCAATAAGATGGAATCCTTTATTAGTCCGGTACCAGCTTGCCAACCAATACCCTCCAGTCTAGGCCCCTTCCTCAATGGAAGTTAGGTTTAGTAGAAAATGTGACTGGGTTCTGACATTTCTCAGAAGCAAGCAAATTGTATGGAAAAAATGGTGCATAGCCAGGGTGACCAGCAAGGTAATGCACCCAAGCAGAAGCATGCATGGTATGTGGAGGTCCCTGTGCCACAGTCAGGGACTAGAGGCTGTTATTGCTTCCAAAGGAGCTTCAACTGAGTACTGAATAAAGGGTCTGAATATTATGTCAATTTAAGATTTTAGTTTTTCCTATTCAATAAATTACCAAAGATTGCAAACATTCTGTTTTCACTTTCTTATTATTGGGTATTGATTGCAGACTGATGAGGGAAACTTGATTTTCCTTTTTTTACCATAAGGATGCAACATAATGAAATGTGTAAAAAGTGAGAGGGTCTGAACTCTGAAGACTTTCTGAATGCATTGTGTCTCTTAATGCAATGCTATGAAGACTGTGTATCTGGTAATCCTACAGTGGAGGCCGTAATGACACCTCCCATCACCAGGAATTTTGACCTCTTTATGGCCAAGAAAATTATGGGTTAAGTGATATTGTTAAGTATCTATTTTGAAAGTGTGCATTAGTTACATTCAATAATAAAACTTATGGGCTTCTTCATACAGTGTGGTCAAGTTTTACAAAATTTGTGGCAAACAGAGTACCATGTAAATGTTGCCCCCACCGGTCATGAGAACAGAGACTTTTTGTTCCACCATTCAATTATTTAATGGTCACGAATATGTGATTCCATTCAAATCTGTGGTACTGTCTGAGACAGTGCTGTGTACAAGTGTTCAGCTATCTCGGGCAGTTCCATACAGCTGAATGGAGTGGCAGCATGCAATCATAATCATTGCTCCATTCAAATGGGGGAACACATGGCACCCATTCTTGTGATCAGCGGGGGCCCAGGCAATTACTTATTGCCTATCCTGTGGACTAGGACAGAAGTGTTTTAATGGGATAACCCCTTTAGGTGATATTGATAACTTGAGATCTGTGAAAGTTGAGGTTGTCTGATTAGTAGAAATTCTGAATTTGATCCATATACAATGATTTAACCCCTTCCTGCCAAATGATAAAGATTTACATATTGAACAGTAGGCATCCATGAGTGCATTGGCACATTAGCTATGCATTCATACCTGGTAGAATGAAAATGTTTTTCAACAAAACAACATGATGGAATATAAAAGAAATTACATTTATTGAGTGAAAATAAACTACAGTTATTTATCCTGACTGGAAAACATCCACAAAGAGTTACAACCTCTACCTGGCCTACATGGCCTTCAAAATCTTCTCTGTTTCTGTTGACTATTGATGACATTGATGACAATTCCTACATGGATTTATCAAAATTATTTAAACAGAAACATGTTCTTCTCTTTGAGGGTATGTGAGTAGATTTGTATAATCCAATGCTATTTAAATATGAAACATGTTTCATATGTCAAGAAATCTGATTTTAGTTATAAATGAACAATTTGAAAAAAGTGCAATATCTAGTCAGGCTCTAGGCTGATGAATTCCAGTGGAGCCTTTTAAGAACCTGACCTGTGATTTTCTTTGATGTCCACCTTTGTGTTCTTTGTAATTGTGTCTACACCTGGCAGATCCGAGGAAACTGAAATGCATCTGCCACAGAGAATTGAAATAACACATTAGGACAGGCTAGGATGTAATAAATAGCCAATATAGAATATAGAATTTGCAGATCACATAGTATGGAAACTCACTAATGTGGAAGTATAGGCATTTTATGCTTTCCTTTTCTTTCACTCACTTCAAACAAAACCTCAATTTCAACTAGGACTTTCTTTTCATCTTCTACACACAAGAAACCAAAAACATATGCAGACTTCAACTTCAATTGTAAATTGGTCTTCCAGGTAAATGGCTGCATGTGGTGATAACTGCCCTGTCTGGCTTTGTTCTTATCGTTTTCAAAGTACAACATGCAAAAATTATATATATAGGAAAAAGGGTGGGAAAGTGGATGGAGAATGAGTTATGTGAGGGAGATTCATGTTTGCGATGGATAGTGGCTGAAGTATGGCTGTGCTCAGTGTTATCTGATATTCATATATTAGCTATAAGTCTTTAGAACAGTTAGAAAGGTATGGCTCATATAACTTACCAGACAAATATTGTTTTACTGAATACTTCCTAAGCATGGTCTATGTCTGAAAATCAAGCCTGGATTTTTGCTTTTCGTGGTATTATGTCCAATCTCTCACCCACCATCTTAGCTTTACATAGTTCTAGTCACTCACATCTTGTATAGTCTGTCACCAGTTGAGTTTCTCTCTCAAGAATTGAAATACTTGTGAACCCAAACATTTTGAAAATTTGGGTCAATACTAACTAAAAATGTAAAGAGTGCACATAAAAAAGGATAATTCTGGAGCTATCCTAACATAATGTCTTCTCTTAGTCTAATTCTGAATCTCTCAAAAATGTTACTTTTTGTGCTTCCGCCATCTTCTTACCTACTTAAACCTCATATGTCCATTTTGGTGTGTGGTACTACCATAATTAATAGGCAGCATGCGTGCTGCCTTGGGATGATGGGAGTCAAATCTTTCATTCACTCCCTATATATAATCCTGTGCGCACTCATGTCACCTGCACCTCAAAAATGTCCTAAGAATACTGCCTTTTCTCACTATGGAAACAGCAAAAACTGTAATTGTTTCCAGATATAGTCTCATCTTGAATGCTGTAAATCTCTACTAATCGCTCTTCCCCACACTAAACGCTCTAATTTCCAGTCAATCCAGAATGCAGCACCCAAGGTTATCTACTGCATCTGTCCAAACGCTACTCCCATGCCTCCACACAGTTCCAGTCACTGCACTGCTTGCCCATTCGCTTCAAAATTCAATTTAAACTCATCGATCTCACCCCAAATACTCTGCACAGTGCTTCATCCCTTACATCTTCTTCCTCATCTCTTTCTACCACACTATCTGTATTCAACATTCTTCCAGTGATTTGCTATAATGCTAACATCCTTTATAATCCAGACATCCCATCTCCAAAATTCTTCTAGTGCTGCAACAGTTCTCTGGAATACGCTAACCCACATAATCAGATTCATTCTCGCATCTACAGTTTTAAGCGTGCCCTAAAAGACAAATGAAGATAAATGTGGTAGAGCCGCTGGCCCCGCTCAGTCTCCCCTCACCATACCCCCTTTTCTGAAAGTGGTGAGCGTGGTGCAAAATTTGTTGTGGCATCTAAAAGTCGTAAACACGAGGCTTGTAACTTTTTTGCACCAAAAAAGGTGGTACAGTTAGATGATAAATTCATCCCTAAATGTATATAACCTAAGGAAAGCAATTGGGAAGGAAACACATAAAAAGTCAATTTGATGAGACCTTTGTATTTCTATAGGACTATACCTAAAATGTATACTTTAACGCTTTTCCAGAACATTTGAAACCAGCGAAGATTTATCAAAGCATTCACATCAGTTTTCTTGGTGAATACCCACATACCAAAATGTCTTTCACTACCATAACATCTATACCAACTTTAACAGACCAATCACCCTGAAAAGGGAAACCTCATAATAACTTGCTCTATGAATACTCTATGGCGCATCTTCCTAAAAAAGCAAAAGATGTCCCCATCCCAATTCCTTTCCTTTTCATCTGTGGTTTCCTTAGGGAACCAACTATTTAGACCTACAATATAATATTAGCTAATAACCACTTTTGTAGTCTACTTACATATTTTTTGCCAATGGAAAATTATTTAACTCTAATTAAGTCTTTATGATGGTGGTTTTCCCGCTACTTTTTTTTAAAATGTTTTTTTCACAGCTTTTTAAAACAAACACAGCTTCAACCAAATGTTATATGATAGCCTACAGGGAATAATATATATATATTTTTTTAGTGGCATTATGCCCTGTTTTTCAGGCCCTTTTCCATAGAATTTTATAGTTAAAAAACCCTGTATGACTAAAAAATGCCACCTGAAAAAAAAACATTTAAAAAAACACTAGATTTTCATGGTATTTTTTATATGCCAAAGGACTGCAAAAAAAAAAGTAGTGTGGCAACATCCTTAGGCAAGCAATTGAAACCATTTTCATCATTCTGCCAATTTTATTTATTTTATTTTTTAAAATCTTTAGGATTGAATTTGGGCTCTGGACTGCATTGGATCATGGGTAAAAAATATAATTGTAGTACATGAAAATGAACATGTGTGTGTTTTCTGTGCAGGATTGATGTTGGCATTATATTCAATCTCACCAAAATTTTCTGATTTTGAAGGCACCAGATAATTGGAAACATATTTTCTCATACTGTCCGGGCAATTTTTCTCATAAGAAACACTAAGTCAGGACAAACGTAGTAAGTAAATTATGATATTGAAGAACAACACACCATACAAATACATATACTTAATATCGAAGTGATATACTTTTATATGTTGTAAGAAGATGTTGGCTGCAGATGTGGGAGGGTGTTCTCTACAGGAATATTCAGAATAGTTATCTCCCTGGGTAGACTGCTAGAAAATTTCAGAGCTGGCCAGCAGAAGAACAGCAATTTGCGCACACGTGATAAACGTCTTGAGACACAATTGTCTTTTTTTAGCCTCGTTTACACTGTGACATTCATCATCATTTTGTCGTTATTGTAATCCCAAAATGATTTCCAAAGTCTTATAGTTTATTAATTTTGAAACAATGTAGAGACATCAAAGCATTTCAAATGTAAACATCAAAGACCTGTCCAAAATCAGAGATTTCCAGCTAAGACAGTTAGGTTCATTTAATATCCTCTGGTTTCCAAAGGATTAAATTACAGCATATAAAATTCTTGGAATCTGGAGTACTGTATATGTAGTATTTATGGCCTGTTTTTCTAAGTCAAAAATGGATGTGGCCGAGTAGTTTGCAGATTTTCATTTTATCAGTTCTGGGTTCACTTTAGATACTGTATTAGGAACAGGAATTTAATGAAATTTTAGTGACAGATGACCGTTGACATAAAAGCATCCGATATTTCAATGTGATCTTCGTAGGTTGCTAAATGAAATAGCACATTTACACTAGACATTTAAAGAGAATACTTCATCACATGAAAAAGATTTATCGGTAGACCACTATAACAATATCTTAGAGCTGGACACACCTAGTAGATGCAAGTCAGTCGCATCTGTTGATGTGCCTTGATGGTGGATATTGGGGAAAAGAACTATTGGGCATGTTGGATTTCAACATATCTTATGATTCTTTGTTTCCATGTGAGATAAGTAGTTGGGCATACATATTCAAAATAATTTGGCCAAACTCACCAATTTTGGCGAGACTGGCTGAACATTTAATGTGTATGTGGGCCTGCCAATTCTCTTTGGGCAGCAAATGTTGAGAGGTACCAGGATTGAACTGTTGTATGTCAATATGCCCAATCCATTTGTTGTCTGAGAGATATGGCTAATTTCAGCTTATGTTTATTCAAGTTTTTCAATAATAGAACATAAACCATTAAAAACAATGGCAGAGCAGTACATTACAATGTGTACCACTTGGCATACAATGAACAACCTAAACCCCCCCTTCCCCCTCCATGGTCCCTTCCCCTTCCTTGTCATGTGGCTTTCCCTGCCCCCCCCCCTCCCTCACCCAGAGACACATTAAAAGTAAATAGATCTCTTAATTCACTTCTCCATGATACAGGGGGCGTACCCTGCACTGTTCATCTGCCGCCAGGAAATCTATGGTATTACACCCCCAGAACCCCTAAACAACATGCCAGTCCACATACTCAACAATCTCTGTGACGCCAACCCATGCATTGCCAAACCGGCACTCCACTGCCTTAAGAATTTCCCCAGAGAACACATATATATATATCACACTTACCATAGCTATCATATTATTAGCCGTATTTGTCCGTTCACCTATTATTGGAGGGGACAGTTGTATCCAATATTTAACTATGGATTTGCGTGCTATATACAATAATTTTGTGATAGCCAATTTATACTCCTCAGAGGTAGGTAAGTCATCCACATACCCAATAAACCCAATTAACGGGGTCCATGATAGACTCACCATATACACATCCTCCAACAGCTTATAAACTTCCACACAAAATCCCTCCAACTCCTTACAAGCTCAAAACATATGAATGAGCTATGCATTCGGGGCAGTGGGAGTCTGCACGCAAACCCATTCTGTACATAAGCTGTAGTGTTTTATAGACCTGGTGTATCAGAAACAGTTGTAAGGCTGGGCCACACTCGTCGACAATATGGGTACTGACCCCCAGAAGAGCATGCCATTGTTCATCTGAAAGTGACCCGACATCCACTTTCAAGCGGATCTTTCAAGCAAAATATTATAAGCAATAAAAATATAAATAATAATAATAATAATATAAAATATTAATGTACGTGAGGACCGAGCTTGAACCACTGAGTCAATCAATGATGTAGAGGCTATCGCCATAGAAGTTTCTCTCACTTGACATTGCAGAACATGTTTCAGCTGTAAATACTGATAGAAAACTCTATGCGGCAACTGGAACTCTGTTTGCAACTGCTGGAAAGACTTAAAGGGAACCTGTCAACTCTGAAACACCCTCCAAACTACAGTAAGTGGTGTATAGTGTAAGTGACATCGAGTCCGGTTATGTAAGTTTTATCTTCATGCTCACTTGCATTCTGACTCTGCGCTCCCACAAACCAGCTGTAAAATGAATGCACTCAGTGGACTCCAGTGCTCACTCACATAATGGAGAGGACTCAAAGACGAATCCTCTCAATGCATTTTACTGCAGGTTTGTGGGAGCACAGCGTTGGAATGGAAGTGAGTATGAAGATAAAACTTACAGAATCGGATTCAGCATCACTTACACTATACATCTCTTACTCTAGTTCAGGGGGTGTTTCAGAGCTGACAGGTTCCCTTTAAGTGTTCCTTCAGTATATAATTGAGAGACATATCAAAGTCCTTGAAGGCCCCAAGCATCAAAAACCTCCAATTTAAATACCTCCCATAAATGAGCTTTTTTTTTTCTAAATATGGGTATACTTTGTACAACCCTCTATTCCTAACAGCTCTCTTAGCTTCCACCACGTTTTATGTAAAAGAAGTAAGGTGGGCACCACAGGGGAGATTAACCTAAACTTAACTGCTTCCAATGCAAGAGTTGCATGTCTGGCACATAACACTGTAAAATCAGGTTTCAGGGATGTTATTACTAGCTTCAACTTCCCACCCCTGCTTATGTTGGAGTTGTGCAGCCTGACAATAAACCCATGGTTTAGGTACAGCAATCCCTCCCTCATCCTTGGAGAGTTGAAATTTTGACAGCACTATTGTGGGGGTCTTTTTTGCCATATCATGTCCCGAAATATGCCCTTCATTCTTTTGAATAGATGACGTGGACACAGAACTGGAGCATTATGAAAAACATGTAGTAATTGAGGCATTAAAAGCATTTTGACTAATTTTGCCCATCGCATTACAGATAGTGGTAACGTAATCTAAGCCTCCACTTTGCGCTTCATTCTTTTCAGAAATAGCATAAGATTCATGGCACTGTAATCAGTCGCCTCACAAGTAATCCATAACCCAAGGTATTCAAACTTATCCACGCATGGAACAAGTATAACCTCCAAACAACTACTATCCTCCTGAGGTGATAAAAGTAACAATGCAGACTATTTAGACCCGAGTATTTCCCAAATCGCTCAATGATTCCCATTATCCTTCACCCAGAGGTAACCATGTAATCCACAAATAATAGGAGATCATCTGCACAAAGTGCCACTTTCTCCTCTAACGCTGCATATTTAAATCCCTGTATCTTAGGTGGATCTCATGTGAGATCAACTAGCATTTCAATGGTCACTGCAAACAATAATGTCTTGCCCCCCTTTCTAAGCTAAAGCTTCCTAATAACTCATTAGATATGTCTAGTTTCATACTAGCACTACACTGTTCTGGCAGGCTGTTGCAATAGAGGAACAGCCTGCCTAAGTTCATTGTATTCTGCACAGCCAGATACTACTTTTCTCCAGTGGGTCCCATTATAGTCAATGGGGCCTGGCAGTGCTCCGGCAGTTTGTGACTATGCTGAATGCTATGAACTCTAGCAGGCTGTTCCTCTACTGCAACAGTTAAGCACTAATGTGAAACTGTCCTAAGCCACCACCAGAGGTGGGTGTGTCTTTTTTAAAAATGTGTTTTGTATTAGGCTACTTTCACACTAGCGGCAGCACGGATCCGGCACCTAAAGGGTGCCGACGGATCCGTACTGCCGCTATACATGTGTGGAGCCGGAGCAGCGCTCCGGCCCCACATATGTACACACACATGGGAACAAGACACAGACACACAGACATACATACAGACATACATACATACATACACATACATACTCACATACTCCAGGGATGCCAGCAGAACGTCTTCACGCGCCTTCTGCGCGCAGTGATGACGATTCCCCACAGCGCCCTCTGCTGGGCGCAGTGGGGAAACGTCATAGCTGCGCGCAGGAGGCGCATGAAGACGTTCTGCCGGCGTCCCTGGAGTATGTGAGTTTGTATGTCTGTATGTATGTCTGTATGTATGTATCTATGTATGTAGCCGGATCCGGAATGATCCCCCATTGCAAATCAATGGAGGACAGATCCGGATTACTGGTGTGTCCACACCAAACGGATCCGTCCCCATTGACTTGCATTGGGGGTCATTCCGGATCCGTCTTGGTGCGGATACCTGGACCGGAGAGCAAACCGCAGCATGCTGCGGTTTGTTCTCCGGTCTGAAGACGGAACGGAATGCTTTCAGGAGCATTCCGTTGTCTTCAGTTCAGTTTTGTCCCCATTGACAATGAATGGGGACAAAACTGAAGCGTTTTTTTTCCGGTATTGAGCCCCTATGACGGAACTCAATACCGGAATTTAAAAACGCTAGTGTGAAAGTAGCCTTAGTTGTCTCCCTGACTTGTACACTGGCTGTCACTGGATTGCTGACTGGATGTCTCTCTTACTCTTCCCTGACATGTCTTGGTGGAATGTGTTCTACTGCATATAGGGACAGTTACATATATGTATATAGACAGCAGCAGGGAGACTAGAGGCAGGCTGAGGGGCCTGTCTCTCCATGTAAAAGTGGTCTTCAATGTGTATAGTTCATGCAGAAAACTGATTTTCCTTAGCAACACTCATTTAGAGAATTTCTAATGGAAAACATTTCCATTTTTTTAAATAAAAGTAAACAAAATCAGTTAATAAAGCGTTTTACAAAAACACTTCTAATCACTTCCCCAGTGCATAAAAAGTTGAAGTGACAATTACCCTTTAAAAGTAAAACTTTGCTTTTTCCAATCTTGAAGCTACTTCATTGAAAAAAAAGGAGCCAGAGCGAGCTCAGCTTTTGACTAAACCCATATGTCTACATTCTGACTAATCTTACTTTTGTCTGCAAGATGATAGTGCAGCTGCATAGAGATTTCCCATGACTTTCTTTTGCGAGATTTACATTCTTCTCACCTTTGGCATTTAAGTAACAGATCTTGATTCTTTGCATCAGAACCCTGGAACTGAGAACTATTGGCAGGATATCATAAGCATAAACACACAGTTTATAAATAACTCGGAAAGTTTATATCTGAGATATACACAGAAATAGTCTGTCTCACACACACTTCTCGGTTATTGTAAATATCACAAGTAGACATCTCATGTAGCATTGAATTTAAGACCTTCATGTTTCAATGGGAAATTCGACTATTTGTTTAAAAATAGACTATTGGATTATATGACTCACAATAGAGTCACAAATTCTTTTTGAGTTTAATGGCATTGTTTGTTTGGTAGACTACCTATTCCCCTGGGATTTTATATGCGGGATTAGATCATGCTGAATTACATATGCTTAGCTTTGTTTGATGGTCTGCGGTATATAATAGCACTCTGTTCTTGACATGACATCTCCAAATCCCAGTTGTGGGAGGACTGTATGAAAACTTGAATAACATTGCTATTAATCATTTGGATATGACAATTGTTGTGCATGTACAATTGTTTTATACATTTTAATATATTTATCTGGGACACTCTGGAGACAGATCGTTATTTCATGTTATTCATAGCACTTAATATTAGAATTAATTTCTTGCCATATACAGTCATCCATTACTGTATAAACTAGCACAAAGGTTAAGGAGCAGCGCTGGTCCAGGAGAGCAGGAGATTCATCACAGTGCAACATCAACCAACAAGGGACTTCCTGGCAACCTACAACTACTTAGAAAGCTGCAGGAGTTCTTCCCAAAAGCAAACATGAGAAACGCAGGAGGTCTCAGAGACGTTCTAAAAACATTCTACAAGGAGATATTATGGCCTTTGAGGAATTGCATTTTTGGTTCAATGAAAGGTGTTGTAAGGCGTAATAAATCTATATGACAACAACGTTACAAAACAGTAGACACTTACATATGAGAAAAGCATAGTCAGGAGGAAAATGACAGAGGAGTTAAATGCAGAACTAAAAATACAGTTAACATGTTGAAGTAATTGACATAAAATATTAACATAAAACTGTACATTTTAAGGGTGTCAGCCCATATTGAGCCCCTAGAAGACCTTCAGTGGAAGCAGGTATGCTGCAGATAATTCCATGTGCTATTCAAAAGGATACAATACCGTTCTACAAGCAGATTCTGCTGATTTACTATTCATAAAGCTTATAAAAAACTTACTTAAAGGGAACCTCTCATCAACTTTATGGACGACCTCACTGAGGGCAACATAAAATAGTGACAGAAATGCTGATTTCAGTGGTGTGTCACTTATGAGCTAAAAGTAAGTGGTTGCCAAGAATCACCATCATAATCATTACAGCTCAGGCCTTGAAAAGAGTCAAATCTACTTGAGAAGAGTCATAGTTATTCATAATCTCCTGCTCTCCCGCCCATCTGCTGATGATTGGCAGTTCTCTCCTAGAGAGAAAACTAGGTAGAAGACTGTCAATGATCAGCAGGTGGGCAGGGAGAGCAGGAATTCATGAATAACCATGACTCTTCTCAGGTGGCCCTGACTCTTTTCCAGGCCCAGTCTGCAATGATTGTGATGTTGGTTCTTGGCAACCACTTACTTTTAACTTATAAATGACAGACCTCTGAAGTCAACTTACCTTTCTCTACTTTATTCTGCTGTTAGTATGGGTAGCATAAAGGTGATGACAGGTTCCCTTTAAATGGTATGCAGTATTGTGTCCTAAACAAACATATATATACTGTATACACACATGTGATCATGATGGTCCATTTGCTACAAAGTTATTAGGAGGTGGTATCTCTGGTGCTTATAAGGTGGATGTGATATAGGATCTTCTCATATAAGGCAATGCTTTGCAATAAATGAAAGATGATCTGTGACATACAAGTCGGTCGATGTTCATTTTAATGTAGCTTTCAAATAGCTTCATGCACTGGGAAAGGGGGACAAACAACTTTAATTAGGATCATTCACCCCCTCCACTCTACATATCGCCTACAGTATGTCTCACATCTCATGTTTAAACAGGACAAACAACGATTTTTGGTGCTGCATCAGGAGATCATCAGTCCCTTTAAACAGATCAGTTATCGGGAATAAAACTTAGGAAGGTTCCCGCTCGTTCCTAATAATTGACCAGATCCTCGAGAGCCTATCTTTTGGACTTGTTACCCAGGGAAGAAGCGGCAGTCCAGATCTGTTAAATAAAACCCAGTGATTGATCGACCAAATGAGCTGCACGGTTTCAATGCCTGAAAAGGGTAAATAAATCATTGGATTTTCTTTAACAAACTTGGAGTGCTACTTCTTCTCTAAGTATTTTTATATGACTAAAAAAGGGCTCATTCAGACGGCCGTATGATGTCCGCAAAAATACGGATCCGGTTTTTTTTGCGGACACTTCAACATGTCCGCAAAAAAACGGTTAGCATTCCGTTTTTTTGTGGACCCATAGACTTCAATGGGGCTATGTACTGATTTTCACTGACAAGCATAGGACATGTTTCATTTGTTTTGCGGAGCCATAGAAGTGAATCGGTCAGTATGTAATCCGCAAAAAAACGGATCCGCATTTTTGCGGACAACATACGGCCGTCTGAATGAGCCCTAAGGCCCCATTCACATGACCGTATGTACATTTTTGCGGATAAGATGCGGAACCATACGGACCCATTCATTTTTCCATAGGAGAAAAAAAATGCGGAATGCACACCGTGTGCATTCCGCATCCCGTATCTCACAGAAGTTCCCCCGCAAAAAAATACATACGGCCTAAATACATACGGCCTAAGGCCCCATTCACAAAAATGCGGACGCGCAAATATACGGGGGCCGCCCGGCGTGTGTTCCGCAGCGCTCGGAACACGCGCCGGGCGGCCCCATTGAAAATGCCTATACTTGTCCGTGCATGCGGACAAGTATAGGACATGCTTTATATTTTTTGCTGGAGAACTTCCGTCATGTACGGATGCGGAATGCACATGGTGTGCATTCCGCATTTTTTTCTCCTACGGAAAAATGAATGGGTCCGTATGTTCCGCATCTTATCCGCGGATAAGATGCGGAAATGTACATACGGTTGTGTGAATGGGGCCTAAAGGTTTTGGAGTTCAACTTTCTGAGGCCCAAAGCCACTCCACCTGGTTTGGACTTTGTTGTAGAGCCTAACTTGTAATCTCTTTAAGCCAGAGATAGAAAATAAAAAATAAATACATCAGTAAAAACTTATTTTTATGTTGGTCAGTGACTTTTGTGCACAAAAGTATAAAAGCAAAAAAAAAAACAACAGGATAACAACCCAAATCTGGGCTGCTGTACAGGAATGGTCATCTGATCTTCACAGTGGGTTTTACATGTTTTATGCCATGATGTTTTTTTGTTATGGCTGGTAGTCACCATTTAAAGTGTAATTGCACTTTTTGAAAAGTGTAGATCAGCGGTAGTCCAGCTTTTGACACCTCTGCCTTACAGTTTGGACTTTCATGTAGTACTGGCCCTGCCATAATTATAATCGGCTGAGTTGAAACTAACCAGAGAGCAGTTTGTGCCAATACGCTTTGGAGATGTCTGATACCGGCATTGAAAATAATTTTATCATGACCAATATAATATAAAAATAAAGTAAATGCACAATAACTAATGTTACCATGCAAATAAATATGTGTTATGTCTGACCAACACTCCACCAGTCTGTGTACACATTTATTCTGGATGGAATTCTTTGTACATCCTAAAATTCCCAAGACAAAGCAGTAAACGGTTTGTAAGAAAGACAATGATGAAATATGCCTTTTGTGGTTACAGTACAGCTGGTAATTAAATCCAGAGATTTGTACAGCTGCATTTTAAAGTGGAGCAGAATTGCATCCAATATTATTTTGCATTTTTTGTAGGATTATTTAAAATGATTTAAAATTTTAAGGTTGAGGTTTTTAAGCTAAAAGACATAGAAAAATATAAATCTAAAAATGTATATTTGTAATAGACTTCATCCACATCTGCATTAGAGCACTCAGGGCACTCTTTTCTGGGAGAGAAGCAGAATACCGGAATTGCCATATCCGCCATAGCTGGACACTGCCAGGGCCCACCGGACCAACGGTATTTTTTTCCATAGGAAAGCTGCCACTCATTCCAGAGACCCAATGGATTCTATTATAGAGAATAGGGATCTGGAGAGCACTGGAGTTGGGGAATTCCAGTATTCTGCTCCTATGAGTACCAGAATGCCCTAAGGCATCTGTGGACGTAGCCTTACATACCTTGTAAAAAGGTAAGTATTAAGGCTGAGCAACAGTTATAGCTCCTGAAACTTCCTTAAAGGGGTTGGCCACCCTAAGTATCAAAAATCCAAAGTTCCCCCAGACAATAGCCAACACTATGAAGTATTTCTCAGGTGACATGTACTGGCTGTACGTCATTTATCTAACCTGTTCACCATGACACACTTCCCTGGAGGAGCTCCCTCAGACAGGCTGTGTGGGAGGAGCAGCTGCAAAGTGAAAGTAACAATCCCAGCATGCACTGCAGCAAGCATGTCTAGAGGAGCAGTCACATGACCTCCCCGCCCACCTGTGTTCCCATAGAGACAAGAGCCCCTTAGATAATATCAATAACCCAGTCATCAGTGAATAACTGTTGTACAGACATAGCAATAGAAAGAACGCCCCAGTCCCAACAGTAAAAGTTACCCTTTTCATAAATTTGCTGTGGGGCTCAGTCATTTCTAGTTGTGCCACTGGATGTAAGCCAAAAACAGAATGAGGGGGGAGTTATCAATTCCCTTGTTCCTAAAAAGTGGCGTTAAAAAGTTGCAAACTATGGGACAGATTTATCAAAACTGGTGTAAAGGAAAACTGGCTTGGTTGCCCATAGCAACCAATCAGATTCCACCTTTCATTTTTCAAAGCTCCTTTGGAAAATGAGAGGTGGAATCTGATTGGTTGCTATGGGCAACTAAGACAGTTTTCCTTTACAGCAGTTTTAATAAATCTCCCTCTATGTAACATAGTAACATAGTAACATAGTAACATAGTAACATAGTTTATAAGGCCGAAAAAAAGTCATCTGTCCATCCAGTTCGACCTGTTTTCCTACAAGTTGATCCAGAGGAAGGCAAAAAACCCCTGTGCGGTAGAAGCCAATTTTCCTTACTTTAGGGGAAAAAATTCCTTCCCGACTCCAATCAGGCAATCAGAATTACTCCCTGGATCAACAACAACCCATATCTAGTAACTATAACCTGTAATATTATTACCCTCCAGAAATACATCCAGGCCCCTCTTGAACTCTTTTAGTGAACTTACCATCACCACCTCCTCAGGCAGAGAGTTCCATAGTCTCACTGCTCTTACCAAATTTTTGTTTGCAAATTTTTAACTGCGCTTTTTTTTTTTTAAAGGGCGTGACAATGGCAGAGACAGGGTGTGACCAGTCACAACAACAAATTTATGTTCATTTTCACCAGTTTTCTGACTCAAATGAAGCCAGAAATCTATGGCAGCTCTGAGCTGTCATAGATTTCTGTTTAGGTGCACGGACTGCACAAATCGATCTGCTGACATACAGAGGAGCCTCCTGTCTATCATCATACGACCTGCTCCCAGCTGACAGCCCATCAATCATCTATGAATATATGACTACCCTTCATCTGGGAAAAAAGGGAAAATGAGTGTAGTCAAATAGCTATATATAACATACAGGGGGGTCACAAGTCACTATATATAAAGTACAGGGGGTCACACATCACTATATATAATGTACAGGGGGTCACAAGTCACTATATATAAAGTACAGGGGGTCACACATCACTATATATAATGTACAGGATTTCACACATCACTATATATAATGTATAGGGGGTCACATATCTATATATAATGTACAGGAGTTCACACATCTCTATATATAATGTACAGGGGGTCACACGTCACTATATATAATGTACAGGAGTTCACACATCACTATATATAATGTACAGGGGGTCACACGGCACTATATATAATGTACAGGGGGTCACACATCTGTATATCTCTTAATAATATAAAAATGAGTTTCTGTCTGTCTGTCTGTCTGTCTGTCTGTTCTCTATGTGCGACCAAACTACTTGACCGATTTTCACCAAATTCGGCACACAGGTACATCAGGTGTCCGGGAAGGTTTTAGACCAGGTCTCATCTCTCTAGGACATACCGTTCCTGAGATATTCCCAAAATATGATCTCCATTAGCCAACATTACAACTGGGAACTTTGGTTTTAAACTCCAACTGCCATTCTCTGCAAAGGCACACACAGGAAGGGCAGGTTTCCATAACAACCAGGTAATTATCAGCAGCTGAGGATCTCATCCATTTCTATTCACTGACACTGTTAAAGGTATTCCGGTTACCATAAATATAACTTATGTGTTTTTCTATTACTACAGTTCAGTAGTAATAAATGATCTTTTCCTCCACTGCTGTCTATTGCGTGGGCTCATAAATAAGCATGGTATTGACCTTTAATTCAGGCCACCCTAAAAGAAGTACTTAAAACCCCCGCCCCAGGTCTCACTAAGCCACACCCCCAACTCTGTCAGGCCACACCCCCTTTCACTCCGCAGCCAACAGAGATTGAAAAAATAAAGGTAAAAATCAACTTCTGTCAGCTGCAGGGATGGGTGGGAGGTTGACTTTCTTTCTGCAACAACACACACAAACATTAAATAAAATAGATTAAATACACCCATGCGAAGCGTCTTGCTAATCCACACCCCCGACTCTGTCAGGTCACGCCCCCTCCCACTCCGCAGCCAATGGGAATTGAAAAAATGAAGGTAAAAATAAACTTCTGTTTGCTGCAGGGGTGGGAGGGTGAATTTCTCTCTGCAATGACACACAAAAATTTTAGATGAAATAGACTAATTATAGACTACAACCGTTCGAAGCCTTTTGCTAAGCCACGCCCCGTCTCTGTCAGGCCACGCCCCCTCTCACTCCGCAGCCATTCTGCAACGACACACAGAAACATTAAATGAAATAGATTAAATGCACCTATACGAAGCGCTTTGCTAAGCCACGCCCCGACTCTGTAAGGCCACGCCCCCTCCCACTCCACAGCCAACAGGGATTGAAAAAATAAAGGTAAAAATCAACTTCTGTCAGCTGCAGGGATGGGTGGGAGGTTGACTTTCTTTCTGCAACGACACACAAAAACATTAAATGAAATAGATTAAATACATCCATGTGAAGCGTCTTGCTAATTCACGCCCCCGACTCTGTCAGGTTACGCCCCCTCCCACTCCGCAGCCAACGGGGATTGAAAAAATAAAGGTAAAAATAAACTTCTGTTTGCTGCAGGGGTGGGAGGGTGAATTTCTCTCTGCAACGACACACAAAAATTTTAGATAAAATAGACTAATTATAGACTACAACTGTTTGAATTGTCTTGCTAAGTCACGCCCCCAACTCTGTCAGACCACGCCCCCTCCCACTCTGCAGCCATTCTGCAACGACACACAGAAACAATAAATGAAATAGATTAAATCACCTATGCGAAGCGCTTTGCTAAGTCACACCCCCAACTCTGTCAGGTCATGCCCCCTCCCACTCCGGCAGGGGGAGGGTGAATTTCTCTCTGCAATGACGCACAAAATTTTAGATGAAATAGACTAATTCCAGACTACAACCGTTCGAAGCATCTTGATAATCCACACCCCCAACTCTGCCAGGCCACGCCCTCTCCCACTCCGCAGGCAACGGGAATTGAAAAAAATCAGCTGCAGGGGTGGGAGGGTGAATTTCTCTCTGCAACGACACACAAAAATCGTAGATGAAATTGACTAATTTTAGACTACGACCATTCAGTACTAATAAAAGATGTTTTTTTCCACTGCTACCCATTGCGGGTCCCCATAAATTACCATGTCATCGACCTGTAATTCATGCCACTCTGACCCCCGCCCCAGATCTCGCGAAACCACGCTCCGACTCTGTCAGGCCACGCCCCCTCCCATTCCGCAGCCAATGGGGATTCAAAAAATGAAGGTAAAAATCAACTTCTGTCAGCTGCAGGGGTGGGAGGGAAGTTGGATTTCTTTCTGCAACAACATACAGAAACATTAAATTAAATAGATTAAATATACCCGTGCAAAGCAATGTTTTCTTCCACTGTTACCCATGGCGTGTCCTCATAAATTACCATGGCATCGACCTGTAATTCTGGCCACCATCAAAAGAAGGACTTAAAACCCCACCCCAGGTCTTGCAACGTCACGCCCCCGACTCAGTCAGGCCATGACCCCTCCCACTCCGCAGCCAATGGAAATTGAACAATTGAAGGTAAAAATCAACATCTGTCAGCTGCAGGGATGGGAGGGAGGATGACTTTCTCTCTGCAACGACACACAGAAACATTAAATGAAATAGATTAAATATACCCGCGCAAAGCAATGTTTTCTTCCACTGCTGCCCATTGTGTTTCCTCAAATTACCATGGCATTAACCTATAATTCAGGCAACCCTGAAATGAAGGACTTAACCCCCCCCCCGTGTCCCATTAAACCACACCCCCTCCCACTCCGCAGCCAATAGGGATTGAAAAAATGAAGGTAAAAATCAATTTCTGTCAGCTGCATTGACTTTCTCTCTGCAACGACACACAGAAACATTAAATAAATAGATGAAATATACCCAGGCAAAGCCGGGTCTTTCTGCTAGTACAGTATAAAGGGGATCACTGTACAGGAGTTCACAGATCTCTGTATGCAGTGGTGGGGGGTCACACATCACTATATACAGTGTATGGTGGTGGTGGTGGTGTCAACTATTACTGTATACAGGGGGTCACACATCACTATATACAGTATAAAGTGGTGATCACATATCACTGTATTGGGGGCATCATATATCACTATATACAGTGTGCAGGAAGGAGAGGGCACATATTTACAGATGACATCAGTGACTGCTGCTATCACTGACCTCAGCCATACTGACAGCTCAGAAGGGGTTAAAGCTCCTGACGTGTTGGTCTGGCTGGAATAAACATGTCTGTGATAAGATCACATTGCAGAGTGGTCATAGACAGGACAGACACTAGGATTGCTCACACTTTGTTGTCCACAGCACCTTCCTGGCTCTGCTACATCACTGCAGTCAGTGAGGTCCATCACAGATTCTCCTCAGTCTCTCTTCCTCTTGCAAAGTTTCTTTATTTCAGCTTCTAACACGTTTCTCTGCTAAGCCCCTTCAGCCCTGTATAGTCAGGACTGCAGTCACAGCAGAAGGAAACGTCTCTGACACAAGCAGGGTGCCTTTAGGACCCAGGAGCAGCACACTCCTTCCATGGACTAGTGCACGTGCAGGCATGGACGAGCCAGGCAGTTATGAGAGCAGCACAGAGGGGGCGTGGCTGCCAATAGCAAGGGAACCAGGCAGATCTGCTGCAGAAGATATATGAGGAAGTTTATTGTCTGCCTGCTTTCTTTTGAGTTTTAATAAATGCTAACAAAGTGGCCAACCCCTTTAACATAACATAACTGTAGAACATTGTCATAATACAAGGTGTTTCAAAATGGTGGACCAATTTGGGATTGCTATGTCACTGCAACCATGAACCACCCATGAATAGAACTCTCACCACTTGTAAGGGTGGAGCACAGAGTTTCAAAAGCTTGCTGCAAGATAGTCCCTCATACAACTATCTGGCGCGTTATAAGGCAACATTTAATTATGAGGCCATAACCGATTGCAACTGGTAGAGGCTTGTGGCGTAGATGAATTGACAATGGAAATTAGTAATGTTTCTAAACTTCAACATTGGATAGGTCGCATGAGACTCCACGACTTGGAGTTTTTTTGTGACCATTAGTGACTAATCTGGGTGACTTCAAAAACAGAATCACGGCAATGGTGACTTCATTGGAAGAAGACACTTTGAATGGTGTTTGGGATGAATTCAACTATTGTCTCGATGTTGTCTGTTCATCAGGTGGAAGGCATATAGGGCATTTATAAAATGGTTACTACAACTTGACAACATAAAAAGTCTACATTTGTACCATGAGTTATTTATCTTGTCTCCTCCCTTTCACCCCCATCCAATGCTAATGAATGGGAAAAAAATATGGGAGGCAGCTTGCAGAAACACAATTTTGCCACCATAAATTCAAGCAAGTGTAACCATGCCCATTTGCTGGTCCAACCCCAGCTGAAGATGGAGGGAGCCATGAGAAGATGTTTTCTCTATCTACAAAATTAAGAGAGTTCTCCAGCCTAACAAAATAAAAAAACGTATGTGTTTTCTCTGCATTTTTTTTCATTCCTTGCTTGGCGATTAAAATAGTGCTTTTTACTCTCTTCACCTAGCCCTTTCTGATGTATCTTTACAGTTACTCACCTTACTGTACTCCAGCACCATGCTGCTGCCCCATGATGGATGCCAGGGGAAAGTGGCTTCATTTTTGCTGTGTTGTCCAGTCTCTGCACCAATTGCTCATACAGTATAAAATACAGTGTTAAATACTCACTTTACAAAACTTTACAATGTACTGCACCTCCCTACATCTCCTCGCTCATCTCTTGTCTACCACCCTACCCATGCTCTCTGTTATGCTAACAACTTCAGACTAAATCCACCATAGGTATCTGAAGAAGGAGGTCATATGCCTCCAAAAATGAGCTTATACTAGGCCTGATTTTATCCGTTTATTTTATCCTTTTTATGAATTTTTTGTCCTACTAAATAATTTATTAGTCTGGAACTGTGCTCTAGATTTACCTTCTTATTTTAGTGCATTTTTTCATTATCTACGAGGATCTGGACCCGACCCTGCAGGAAACAGTGGCAGTTCCATTTGTACACTCACATTGTGCTTGCATTCCTACACAACTATTCTAGTTTTATCGTTTTGGCCTTTTATGTGCTGACATTCTACACATTGGAGCGCCTCTTGGTTTCATTTCTTTCATCCACCATTGTTTGAACCTTACATTCCTGGCTCCAAGACGTTTCTTAAGCTGCACCACTTCCCTGGAATGTGCTACACTGGGCAATCAGGTTAATTCCCGATAGCCACAGTTTTAAGCATGCCCTGAAAACACATCTTTTGTAGTGGCCCATCGCATTCCCTAATTCTAACTTTGTCTGGGTAACTGGCTGACACAGCAATGTGTACTACCCTGTTGGATATAAAAGATGGCTGGATCATTGTACACAGCAAGCACTCTTGTGTCAGCCCTATATCCTCATAGAATGTAAGCTCTTGCGAGAAGGGTTTAAATTGTTGATTAGTTTGTAACTATGTAATGTCTTTATTTGTAAAGTGCTGCTGAACATGTTGATGCTATATAAAGAGTATTATTACTACTATTATTATTATTGACTCTGCTCAGTAGTTGGCTGTGAGTGCCGCTGGGCAGGGGTGCACCTAGCCTTTCTGCTGCCTGAGGTGAAAACTGAAATGGTGCCCACCCCTCAATGCCAATTTCTTAACCTAACCTATGCCACAATGAAAGCGCTCATAGCCCATGGCCTTTCTGGTCATGGGTGCTAGCCATATTTCCTAATATTATTAGATGGGAGTAGCTATTCTTAAGGACTTAGCATATTAATGAGAATCAGCCATTTGATAATTTTTTTAATATAGATGCATTATTGGAGACAACAAGTCACAAGAAATCATAGACAGGCTGGTTTTAAATTGAATAAATACATTCTCCCCATTACCTTAGAATTAAACTTAAAAATGTGTACTTAGTTGGAAACAATCTTTTTACAGCAAATGTAATATTTAAATATTTGTAATAAATATTTAAACAGAGAGCATATTGTATAAGGGAAGTTTTTTTTAATTAACATACTTGGTAATGGGCGAGCTACTCCTGTACCATATAATAAAAACACAAGACATTGACTAATGATGGAGTGTTTTATATTGGGGTACCAATGGCACAATGGCCTATGCATATCCAAGGTGGAGTCAAGTTTTTTGTGGTTTTTAAAAAAAAAAAAAAAAAAAACAACAACAAACAAATGGCATTTCCTAAATGTGACTAAATTCTGACCAAGCAGTTTTGTTTGGGCTGTTCACATGTTTTTGCCTTATGTTTAACACATACAATGGGGGGAAAAATAATGCAAAAGTGTAGTACACTATGCTTTTCCATCCCACAGAGTCCAGCAACCCCCCTCCCAAAAAAAAAGTAAAAAAATGGATACATGTTTTTTTTTTTTTACCATGAAAGATGCTCCCGTATGAGATCCTTATTTTCTTTTGCACCACATAATTAACACGTGCATCATATGTTTTATGCCTTTTGTTATCATGGAGAAGTGTAGAAGTGTTTTTAGTTCGGTTTTGTGGCTTATAATTGACACTAGTCTGTTCTGGCTGCAGTTGTGTCTCATAAATATAGCTAAAATGCTCATAATTACTCTTTTAGCTAACATGGATCACAAAGTAGCACACTGTGTGAAACCAGCAATTATTTTTGCCGCAAATACACACTGTTTCTATTGATCCATAAGAGAGCAAAACCTTTATCTATCTATACACCTTTCATACATATATTCAATTATTTTATTTTTTTTCCAAAAACAAAAAGAAAGAAGTTTGCATAAGCATAGAAACAGGTGTACTTGGCCACATTTACATTTTTTAAGAAACATGCACTTTAGCAGAGCCATTTGACACTGGGCTGAAAAGTATTTAAAATTTCCTGGTACTGCCCGGCAAACCTGGGGTCTATTGATGAAGCTGCGATAAATAGCATCCTGAGACCTCTCGCAGATTTCCTTTGCTTGAAAAGTTCATTTCTATTGTCCTGTTACCAAAATCCTACTGCTGTCCAATATTTTTTAATAACAAATCTGAATAAAGGATAAGTATTGAGTGGCATGCGTGCCTCTTACTCTAGGATGGAGGAAATAAACAGGCAGAGTTCTTATCAGAGGGAACAAGCTTAATTATGTCAGTCTCACATCTCTTAAAGTGGCATCAGCTTACTATTTCTCTCAGCTTCCTGTGCTCTCAGCTTCTCTGGGAATCTACACTCTGGCTGAAGACTCCTCAAGGTGACACTGGCAGCAGTGAAGATGACTATGTTGCAGTTGTCACCATGATATCTCCTCCACATGGCACACCCAATTTCCTAGAAAGTCTCTCATAGGTGCTCCCAAATTGCAGTTTCCAGCCTCACAACCATTGCATACATGGTGCACTGCCTGTCCTCATTTTTAGTATGCCTTACTGGTGGCACACAGTATTGCTCACAGGTGACAGGCTGGCTGGTACAGAGGCTATGACTGCTATAAGGATATAGGAGCTAGGTGTTGCCCCAGCCTGAGCTCCTTTGCTATGCCCAGTTGCATCTTTGCCCTGTCTAGGCCCATTATGTTGTGCACCTTATCGGATAGTGTCACTCACCACTACTGCTGGGTAGCTACATTCAGGAACCTGCAGCATATCTCAGCTCACACCAGTATTGTCTCTCTCTGGCATCTCCTGGCTTGGTCCATTAGATACTTCTATACAGTTACTTGGAAAAGTATACCTCTTGACCTTTTCCACATTTTTCCACGTTACATCCACAAAGTAAGTAAGAGGATCTTCATACCATGGCTTTTTAAGCGGCATTTTGATGTATACAGTGGCGCCACAATGTTACTGAATACCCACCGACGGCCGCATCCTCTCTGCCTCCCATACATCTCAATGGGAGGCAGCGCTAAGGATCACAGAGCAGCGGCTTAAAGTCGAGGCCAGTCAGGAAGGGATATGTCCTTTCTCAGCGTGGCCACAGCTTTAAGCTGCCTCTCCACGATCATCAGCGCTGCCTCCCATTGAGATGTATGGGGGGCAGAGAGGACGTGCCCGTCGGTGGGTTTTAGGCAAAATTCGACTTAGGCAAAAGCCACTGTGAGAACATCCCCTTAATGTATTTTAATTGGATTTTATGTGATACACCAACACAAAGTAACAAGTATGTGTGAAGTGAAAAAAATGATACATGGGTTTCAACATTTTTAATAAATAAAAATTAAAAGTGTGGCATGCATTTGTATTTATCCTCCTCTACTCTGATACCCCTAAATAAAATCCAGTTTGACCAACTGCCTTCAGAAGTCACCAAATTAGTAAATAGAGTCCACCTGTGTGTAATTTATTCACAGTATCACTACAGCTTTTCTGTGGAGGCCTTAAATGTTTGTTAGAGAACATTAATGATCAAACAGCATTGTGAAAACCAAGGAACACACCAGACAAGTCAGGGATAAGGTTGTGGAGAAGTATAAAGCAAGGTTAGGTTATAAAAAAAAATATCCCAAGAACATCTCACAGAGCAGTATTCAATCCATCATCTGAAAATGGAAGGAGTATAGCACAACTGCAAAGCTACCAAGACATGGCCCACCTAAACTGACAGCCCAAGCAAGGAGAGCAATAATTAGAGAAGGAGCCAAGAGGACCATTGTCACTCTGGAGGAGCTGCAGAGATCCACAGCTCAGACGGGAAAATCTTTCCACAGGACAACTATTAGTCATGTTCACCACAAATCTGGCCTTTATTGAAGAGTGGCAAGAAGAAAGCCATTTTTGAAAACAAGTCATAAGAAGTCCCATTTGCAGTTTCCCAAGTCATGTAGGGAACACAGCAAAATGTGGAAGAAGGTGCTCTAGTCAGATGAGACCAAAGTTGAACTGTTTGGCCTAAATGCAACACTACGAGGCACACTATGAGGCACATTTATTAAGACCAGCATTTTAGATGCCGGTCTCAATAAGCCCTATAGCTGGCGGTGGATCGCCGAATTTATGTAGAGGTGCTGGCCTCTTCCTAACTTCGGGGTATACACCGCCGCTTCTAAATGTAAGACAGTTTCCTACCTGTTTTACATTTAGACCATTTTCCACAGCTCAACCAAGTGTAGAAAATGATGAAAGAGACAGGCCCGCTAGCCCTTCCCTGCCCATGCCACGCGCACTGACCCCCTTTGTGTGGAGGAAAACTAATATTTTGCTTGCAGACCTTTATTATACCCATACAGTAGCCTCTCCCTAAAGAAAAAAAGGTATGACCCATTTTAGTGCTGTAAAACACATCCATAGAAGACCTGGATTGGAATAAACATGGCGCCAGTCATGTGATCCTCACAAGTATCATGTGACCTGGCTTTCATTTAACTGTATCTAACAGGTGAATAGTAGTATATAAACTACTACTACCTCCAGCAGCACATCATCGTGTCCCGTTGACATCACCTAGAGACAGGCAGCCATGTCAATACACAGAGTAATGTAGTCACTGTAACAAGCAAAATAAAAATCATCCAACACTAGTCCTATTTAATTATCACATGCATGTGACCCAGCACATGTATATCATATAACACTCCTGCTTACTGAATGCCAGGGATTATATGATGTGAAGAGTGTCACATGACCAATGCCATGTATCAGTTAGGCATAGGACTGATACATGGCCTATACCATTCTACTGCATATAGGGGTCAACTACCTGCTATAAGCAAGGTATGCAGGCAGAATTTTAGATACATGTATAATAGAAAATGGTACGATTTCCTATCATATAAACAAATAAATTGAAACAATAAAAAACGGAATGCCCCTTTAATCTTCAGAGCTATCCTTGTATTATACATGACAAATCCTCCACATTATCAATACCTGTTCTGGAAGTTGGCCTTAGCATTTCTATACACTATCATTCAAATTGTTTGGATTTTTTGTTTGATTCATGCCTTTTCTTTCTTTCCTACATCCTTCTGGCCACTCTCTGCAGCTGTAACAACACTTGTGGCATTACCAGTAATTTGCAACTTATCAAACATGATTGAGCCTTGTTCTTTTGTATAAACGAAGGAACTCTGGTTAGCATTCACAGGATTTTGGAAATACAGTAAAGGAAACTTCGAGTCTATTTGCATGCCAGACAATGAAACATAACACACAGTGTATACACGTCTTTGACATTGTAATTACTCGCTGTTGTTTAGATTCCATTTATGGTCACTGGCTTTGGCTATGTTGAAATCAGCTGAATCAACATTTAATCAAAGCCTTATAGATTTTCACTGTATATTTTTATAATGTCAAAATGGAAATGTCTCTGCAAAGAAATACTTTATTGCGATGAAAGGTTTTTTGCTCGATGCATTGCAAAAATAATTAACTTTTGTGTGGCATTGCTGGGATATGCTGTGAACATCTTTGAATGTGGAAAAGGATAGAAACCAAGTTTACGGTATGTCAATAATATCATAAAGTTTCTAAATCTGTTCAGTGCAAATGAAAAAGAAAATATAATTAACCTCATAGGAACCAAACCAAATTTGGAGTTTAGAACTAGTGTTGAGTGAATTTGATCTGAATTTCAGGGAAAATTCAATTCAAAGTCGAATGTTCTTGTGCTTTGTGGTAGTGAATCGATTTTCCCTGAAAAAAAGCAAAACAAAAAAATCATACTTAAATCCAGAGGTGGATTGGGAACTAAAAGTGGCCTTGATAAAAAAAACGTAAAAGTGGCCCCATGTTGTAGGTAGGTCCAAACTGACAGAAGGTGGAGTAACATAATAAGGAACATATGTAGGCATAGCAATATACCGCCCCAGCTGAACGAACTACCACAGTGCAGCAAAAAATACTGCCACCTGCTGAACAGTATTCAACTGTATACCTGTCCTGCAGGACGTAGATACAGTTGAATTCAGGAGGACAACTGCGGCTGCTGGGCAGGTGCGTAGGAGAGAATCAGATCATTATGTACCCGGCTATGAGGAGCACTTGGATGGCCTTCCTAGGCATCGGCCCACTGGGAAATTTCCCTGTAGGGTCTATGGCCAATCCGCCCCTGCTTACATCATCCATTTGTTCATGTAGTTGTTTGAAGATCCCACGCTAAATCCCATGTGCAGTGATGTATATTTTCTCCACGCCAGCCGACTTGATGACATCATCACAGGCCACGGAAAATTTCATGCCAGATCTTCAATCAAGACGGAGGTGGCCGGCCCATAGCGATCAAATGGATGAGGTAAGGTAGGATCTAATTTATTATTTTTTTTCTAAATTTTACACTGTTATTACGGTCAGATGCTCAGCGATGAGGGGTACAATGACTGGTGGGTGGGGGAGGAGAAGGGAACATCACCATCTCCGTTCTGTGTCATTGCATCCACTACTTAAAAAGAAATTCACTTTTTGATGAGGTTATTCGTCACGAAACAATTTTTTAAAAAAATTTGGCTAAGCAGCTGAATCGAATTTTTGAATACTTCGCTCATCTCTATTTAGAACTATACTTTTATGTCACATGACAGACAATGAAATAGAGCAAAATTAAGACAATAAAAAAATGCTAATTAGACCTCATGCATACGACCGTATGTATTTTTCATATCCACAAAATACGGACACTGTCTGTGTTTCATCCACATTTTTGGCAGACGGGTCCGCGGTCCATATTTTGCGGCCAAATGTGGAAAGCACATGGATGATCTGTGTGCTTTCCACATCTGTATGTCCGTTCTGAAAAATGCAGACCACGGACCCATTGAAGTCAATAGGTCCACAAAAATTTTTTGGATGGCACACGTACCACGTCCATATTTTAGCATATACACAAAACACCTGAGTCACAGAATATGGCTAAAAATAGACAACTTTATTAATTCACAAACAAATATAAATATATATGGTTAAAAAGAGAGATGATATACATCACATGAAAAGTGCTGGTGACTCCTGGGAGGTATACCAACAACATATATCATATGGAGGGTAATCACAAAGCTGTAATAGAGGCAGCCCAGCTATACAATTGTAGCAGGATGCCAGTTAGATTAAACACATGGCCATCAGTAAGGCACATACAGCATGAAAGTGCATAAAAACCCCCACAGACAGATTACACATAATATACTGTACCTACAGTGCCTTGCGAAAGTATTCAGCCCCCGGGAACTTTTTAACCTTTTGCCACATTTCAGGCTTCAAACAAAAAGATATAACATTTTAAATTTTTGGTGAAGAATCAACAAGTGGGTCACAATTGTGAAGTGGAACGAAATTTATAGGATCATTTAAACTTTTTTGTAATAATAAAACTGAAAAGTGGGGCATGCAAAATTATTCGGCCCCCTTGCATTAATACTTTGTTCCGCCACCTTTTGCTGCGATTACAGCTGCAAGTCGCTTGAGATATGTCTCTATCAGTTTTGCACATCTAGAGACTGAAATTCTTGCCCATTCTTCCTTGCAAAACAGCTCGAGCTCTTTGAGGTTGGATGGAGAGCGTTTGTGAATAGCAGTTTTCAGCTCTTTCCACATATTCTCAATTGGATTCAGGTCTGGACTTTGACTTGGCCATTCTAAGACCTGGATACGTTTATTTTTGAACCATTCCATTGTAGATTTTGCTTTATGTTTGGGATCATTGTCTTGTTGGAAGATAAATCTCCGTTCTAGTCTCAGGTCTTTTGCAGACTCCAACAGGTTTTCATTGAGAATGGTCCTGTATTTGGCTCCATCCATCTTCCCATTAATATTAACCATCTTCCCTGTCCCTGTTGATGAAAAGCAGGCCCAAACCATGATGCTGCCACCACAATGTTTGACAGTGGGGATGGTGTGTGTCAAGGTGATGAGCTGTGTTGCTTTTACGCCAAACATATCGTTTTGCATTGTTTCCAAAAAGTTTGATTTTGGTTTCATCTGACCAGAGCACCTTCTTCCACATGTTTGCTGTGTCTCCCAGGTGGCTTGTGGCAAACTGTAAACAAGACTTTTTATGGATATCTTTGAGAAATGGCTTTCTTCTTGCCACTCTTCCATAAAGGCCAGATTTGTGAAGTGTTGGACTGATTGTTGTCCTATGGACAGACTCTCCCACCTCAGCTGTAGATCTCTGCAGTTCATCCAGAGTGATCATCTCTGCATCTCTGGCTGCATCTCTGATCAGTCTTCTCCTTGTTTGAGATGAAAGTTTAGAGGGATGGCCGGGTCTTGGTAGATTTGCAGTAGCATTCTGCAAGATCTTAGCTTATCTTGAGTAGCATTCTTGTGCACTTTTGCTCTTCCTATCAAATTGAGCGCCTTGATTGTGTGGTACATATAGGTGTGTTTGCTCCTCCTCTCATTGGGTGCTGTATGCACATAGAGGTTACTAGGAGCAATACACCTATATGTGCAGTGTCCATGCTCCTAGATATAGATGCCCAACGGCATAGTTAGTTTTAGCGTAGGACCTGCCTGACCTGAGACCACCGTGACGCTGGGTAGGTGGGCACAGATGTGTTTTGATCAAAATATATTGGCTAAGAGTCTCAGATTTTATCATATCAGAATGAGGTCTTAGTTTCTACAGTATATATTGTTTGCATCTATTTTTGTGCACTAATACCCTTTTTCTGTGATTTACTTTGATATATATATGACATCCGCAATCATTATTATCACATTATGCAGGATGTTTTTTATCCTTTTGTCTCTGTGAGTTTTGCTTAGTTTATAACATGTACCTGAGGGAGTGGCACCTTCAGGTGTGAATGCGCTCTTAGCTTATCTTGAGTAGCATTCTTGGCACATTTGCTCTTCCTATCAAATTGAGCGCCTTGATTGTGTGGTACATATAGGTGTGTTTGCTCCTCCTCTCATTGGTTGCTGTATGCACATAGAGGTCACTAAGAGCAACACGCCTATATGTGCAGTGTCCATGCTCCTAGATATAGATGCCCAACGGCATAGTTAGGTTTAGCGTAGGACCTGCCTGACCTGAGACCACCGTGACGCTGGGTAGGTGGGCACAGATGTGTTTTGATCAAAATATATTGGCTAAGAGTCTCAGATTTTATCATATCAGAATGAGGTCTTAGTTTATACAGTATATATTGTTTGCATCTATTTTTGTGCACTAATACCCTTTTTCTGTGATTTACTTTGATATATATATGACATCCGCAATCATTATTATCACATCATGCAGGATGTTTTTTATCCTTTTGTCTCTGTGAGTTTTGCTTAGATTTGCAGTGGTCTGATACTCCTTCCATTTCAATATGATCGCTTGCACAGTGCTTCTTGGGATGTTTAAAGCTTGGGAAATCTTTTGGTATCCAAATCTGGCTTTAAACTTCTCCACAACAGTATCACGGACCTGCCTGGTGTGTTCCTTGGTCTTCATGATGCTCTCTGTGCTTTAAACAGAACCCTGAGACTATTACAGAGCAGGTGCATTTATACGGAGACTTGATTACACACACGTGGATTCTATTTATCTTCATCAGTCATTTAGGACAACATTGGATCATTCAGAGATCCTCAAGAAACTTCGGGAGTGAGTTTTCTGAACTGAAAGTAAATGGGCCGAATAATTTTGCACGCCCAACTTTTCAGTTTTATTATTACAAAAAAGTTTAAATGATCCAATAAATTTCGTTCCACTTCACAATTGTGACCCACTTGTTGTTGATTCTTCACCAAAAATTTAAAATGTTATATCTTGTTTGAAGCCTGAAATGTGGCAAAAGGTTGAAAAGTTCCAGGGGGCCGAATACTTTCGCAAGGCACTGTATGTAAAGGCAAACACCAGGAGATCCACACAACCCCGACATACGTTTCAGCAGGACCTTTCTCTAGGGGCGTGTCCACATTTTGCAGATCTGTGATTTGAGGAGTACAAAATGGATACGGTCTTGTGCATGAAGCCTTACAATGCTATAAAATAATATCGTTTGGCATGATGTCTATCTAGAGCTATCTGCATTTAGACTTTTTGTAGTTGCACATGAACTGTAACTCTCACACATCTATCTATAGACTATCTATCTATCTATCTATCTATCTATCTATCTATCTATGTTCTATCTATTTAACTATGTTCTATCTATCTACAGTATCTATAATCTATGTTCTATCTATCTGTTACCTACAGTATCTCTATTTGTCATCTATTTTCCCCATATCTAGCCAATTTATGGTTATCTATCCTTCGCTCACATATCTATTTTTGGAAAATAGACTATAATAATCTAGAATCTGGCAGCCATAAAGTAGTTACATATCACATTCTTGTAAAAACAATAGGTCTTGTTTGATTCAATCAATGTGAAATTTATGAGTATTTTAGAATTTTTTGTGCCAAGTTTTAACCTAATTTAAACCAAATTATTATATATTCGACACTGATTTAAGGCAGTACTAAATTCTACTGGTTAGTTTGGCATTCAGCCTTGAACCAGATTATAGAGAATGTAATTTAATGTATATATCAAGCTATTAACTAATATAAGCGCTGACAGCTCTCTCATTTTTGTTGTATGGGTGAAAAAAAATGATACTGGTAAAAAAAAAACCTACATGAATACATTTGAATGGGCTTTATGTATGAAAGTACATGTAGCAAAACCTGTAAATGGAATATGTTTACCAGTGTCGAGGAGAAGAGCCATGGTTGCTTATAGAAGACAGCCTAGTGTTCCTGATCCTCCTCTTTTGGCCAGAATGGAAAATGGTTACAAATAGTGTTTCACTCTGGAGGACCTGTCCTGCATTACACAGACATCCTATTAATTTGAGTATGCAGGGTGCAATTAGAGCTTGACAACGACGTCTCATGCTGTTCAGAAGTCGACTTATTTTCTGCTGAGACATGGCATCCCACTCTTCTTGAAGGACGGCCCTCAGGTCACTGAGGTTCTGGGGTACAGAGTTACGAGCCTCTACACGGCGACTCAGCTGATTCCATAGGTTTTCAATGGGATTCAGGTCTGGAGAAAGTGCAGGCCACTCCATTTGAGGTACCCCAGTCTCCAGCTGCCGTTCCCTAATGATGCAACATCGATGAGCTGATGCATTGTCATCCATGAAGATGAAATTAGGCCTGTATTGTTCATGCAGAGGTACAATGACTGGATTAATGATGTTATTCAAGTAGTATTGGCTTGTCACTGTACCATTCACAAAGTGTAGGGCAGTTCTGTATTTACTAGACACACCTGCCCACACTGTAACACCACCACCACCAAAGGCTGGTCTGGTGACAACAGTGACTGATGAATAACGCTCTCCTTGACATCTCCAATATTGTAGGCAGTCATCATTCTGCGTCCAGCGTAGATGCTCCCTGGCCCAAGCAAGACGATGATGCCTGTGGTCAGGTACCCTTACAGGTTGTAGCACACAGACCACGCTGATGTAAACGGTTTTGAATGGTCTGACATGACACTAAGGTGCCTGGAGTTGTGTGGCATTCATCATCTTGTTCTGCAGGGCATTGTTCACAATGAAGCGGTCATCAGTGTAGGATGTGGCCAAAGGATGTCCACTTCTATGCCTTTCTGTGACTCTTTCAGTCTCTCTGTATCTCTGTTTCAACCTGTTGATGAGACTCTGTGACACTCAAGCTCAGTGGCCACTTCCGTCTGAGAACATGCTGCTTGAAGCCTTGAAATTACGAAGTACTGTTGATCAATTGTTAGGTGTTGTCTTGGTCTCATGTTGTCAAAATGTGAACAGCATGATGAGGAGGACTGTTTAAATACCAATTCTAATTGAACCAGGAAATTATTGGGCGATTCATGGATTCATTGCCATTAAGCTCCTTGTTAGAGAACAGCAAGTTGTGCAAAAAGTACTGAAACATTGAACAGTTTGACATGTGCATTCAGAAGTTTAGAGAAGGTCACATTAAAGTTACCTGTAAAGGTAACTTAGAATGCATTTTAGGTTCATCCTGAAATTTCACCCAGAAGCCAAATATCCCTAACTTTTTGTGAGTAGCGTATGTCTATTGGTAATGCCATATCAGCATTATTGTTGGTCAAATAACCATTTTGCTGTGCATGTCCTTATCTTCTTTAACATAGTCTACAGTCTGGGTCCAGCATAAAGTTAAGAATCAAACACCTTTTCAAGCAATATGGTAAATGTACGGATAACAAGGTAATTTAACCACTTCAGATCTGGGCCATTTACCCCCTTCCTGACCAGGCCTAATTTTGCAAATCTGACATGTGTCACTTCATGTGGTAATAACTTTGGAATGCTTTTACTTATCCAACCGATTCTGAGATTGTTTTCTCGTGACAAATTGTACTTCAAGTTAATGGTAAATTTGAGTCAATTTTATTTATAAAAAAATCCAAAAGTTAACGAAAATTTGAAAAACTCACTGTTTTCTAAATTTGAATCTCTCTGCTTTTAAGAAAGATAGTGATACCCCATAAAATCCTTTTTAATTTACATTCCCCATATGTCTACTTTACGTTGGCATCATTTTGGTAGTGTCATTTTATTTTTTTAGGACAGTAGAAGGTTTAGAATTTTAGACGCAATTTTGCAAAATCAACTTTTTAAAGGACCAGTTCAGTTCTGAAGTCACTTTATGGGGCTTACATAATAGAAACCACCCATAAATTACCCCATTTTAGAAAATACACCCCTCAAACTATTCAAAACTGGTTTTAGAATTAAAGCAAAATAGATGTGAAATTTCAAAACAAAACTCAATATTTATTACCCCGATTCTGCAGTTTGCAGAAACACCCCACATGTGGTCGTAAACTGTTATTTGGGGATACGCCAGGGCTCAGAAGGGGAGGAGCAGCATCTGCATTTTCTAACATGGAATTTTCTGTCATGGTTTTCAGGAGAGATAACTTTTAAATGTTTTTGTGGCCTGAGCTGCGTGAGGGCTTATTTTTTGCAGGACAAGTTTTGCTTTTTATTGGCACTATTTTGGGGTACATCTGGCTTTCTGATCACTTTTTAATCTAATTTTTAGGAGGTTAACTAAAAAAAAAGCAGTTTAGGGGCATTTTTCTATATTTTTTTTTACACCGTTCACTTGATGGGGTAGATCATGTGATACCAAATATGTCTATGTTTTATTTATTTTTTTACGTTTTACACAATAAGAGCATTTTTAGAAAAAAAAAATCATGTTTTTGTGTTGAAATTTTTTAAGAGCCTTTTTTTTTTCATTTTACTGGCTATGATCTTGTGTGGGGGCTCATTTATTGCGGGATGAGGTGATGTTTTTATTGCTACCATTTTGGCATGCATACGACTTTTTGATTGTTTGATATTATGTTTTTTGGTAGGTGAGGCGACAAAAAAAAGCTGTTTTGGCATAATTTTTATTAGATTTGTTTAACGCAGTTCACTTGATGGGGTAGATCATGTGATATTTTTATAGAGCCGGTCGTTGGACACGGTGATACCAAATATGTCTATTTTATTTATTCATTTTTATTTGTAACATTTTTTAATGACATATTTGGGGGAAAATTATTTTTTTTATATGTGATTTTTTTTTTAAATAATATTCTTTAATTTTTTTGTAAATTGTTTTATTTTTTATTTTACACTTTGTGTCCCCCATAAGGTCATACAAGACCTCAGGGGGACATTTAACTTCACTTATTTTTTTTTATACTTGATTTCTCCTGTAACTGGGGCTGACATAGTAGCCCCAGTTACAGGGGAAATACATCCCCAGAGAGGCTGTACAGCATAATACTATGCTGTACAGCCTCAGTGCAGGGCTGATCGGGTCTATGAGAGACCCGGCAGCTCCTGCACTCTCCCGGCCCCGGCGATCACGTGACCGCCGGGCCGGAACAGGAAGTGCAATAGCGCTTCCTGATCTGTATACACAGCGCTCGGTGAGCACTGTGTATACAGCGATCTACAAGGCAGGGACCCCTGGGAACGATCCCGTCCTTTTCTTTGGGGTACCCTGCTGTCACTGACAGCAGGTACCCCACTGTGCAGCTGCACCATTAGCGTGCAGCTGCTATCTCTGAATGGACGTTCAGAAACGTCCATTTAGAGATAACTAACCACTTCCCGGACGTTTATATACTATGGGCGGACGGGAAGTGGTTAAAGAGGACCTGTCACTATGAAATGTGGTGCAATCTTTAGGCAACATGTCATAAGGCAAGAGTAGCTAAGCAGATTGATATATACTTTTTATGGGAAAAGATTGAGTAAACCTTAGAGTTGAGCAATTCAATTTGAAATGAATCAAATTAATTTAGAATTTTACCCAAAATTTGGCCAAGCTGACGTTTTGGCGATTAGATTTGAGCGTATTGCCCAAAATGTAGTCAGCCATTTGACAGCACAGCAGAGAGGGAATATGAAGACTGAGGATCAGATGACCCTGGGTGCAATCCTGGCCATTGAGCTTGCCCATAATGCCTTGCTGTCAGCCTCACAGCCAATCAGGGGGGATAAGATAGATGTCTCATCGGCACTATGTAGGGTCCCAAGCAAAGACGCCATTCAAAGCTTGTTTGCTGATGTGACAGGATGTATCGGTTACAGACAATGAAATCTACACATAAAATAGAGGGAGTTTAGGGTCTTACAGGGACAGTGTTAGTTATTGTAAGATATATTTAGTTAGGTAGATTGAGTTAATTAATAGAAATATGGGTTTTAGCACTAGTGTTTTTTGTGTGTTACAGAGCTTGTGGTGTTCGCATCATAAGACTCTGCTGCACTGAACACCTGTATTTAAAGAGGCAGTACCATTTAGTAGGAGCCTGATAGTGGCCCAATTAATATAAAACACCTAAATCTACTGGCTGATGATAATTTAAGCATCATAGTTGCACAGGACACTCAGTAATTGTACCTTTTTTTCTTAAAAACCTGTTGGAAATTTTGTGCACAATCACAGTATTTTCTAGTGTTACTGGCAGTGTATATTTTTGCCTTTTTCCAGTTTGACCTTTTTTCCCCCAAAAGCCCATTGCAAAGTTTCTGCAAGTAATAAGTGTACTATAATCATGTTTTCCAGCGTCAGCAGGATATACCAGTTAATATTTTGTCTGCATGTATATATTTTAGCCTAATGATAAATGTACCAAACCTGACTTTTCATTGTTTAAATAGGTTTGAAAATAAAATGCTTGGTAAATAACAGAGTGGTGGTGAGTGGGGTAATGGAAAACAAAATGCCCTTGCTATGTCATCTGCAAGTGAGAATGTGGGTGGCTGTAGTAGTGCAAAAAGCAATGCAGTCTGCATCAGTAGTCTGACCAGTAGTAGTAGCAGGCCACAATTCTCCCTTGCTTCTGGTAGGCAATAGATTATTATTATTATTATTATTATTATTATTATTCGACTGCTTGTTCAGAACAAGCCATTGCTTTTTCCAATACTACCATGTGTGTATAAACGTTGGTAGGCATTTGTCCCATGAGGGGACAATTTTTGGACTGATTGTTCAGAACAAGCCATTGCTTCTTCTGATAACACAGTATGTCTATAAACACTCGCATCTTCTCCCAAAGGGGAAAATTGGTTGACCATTGTTTAACTTTAAAAAATATAACAAATCTGACAGTGCAAGTTGTTTATTACCACATCTACCATCCATTTAGTCAGCTCACTTTAAGATTGCTAAAGCTGTCTTGGCATTAAAGAGCTTGAATTTATTTGCATGACGTCCTAAGAAAATCCAGAATGTCAAACTTAACTTTTCAGGGCAATCTGAGAACTTTAGAACTGGGTAAAATGAATTAGCACTCAAATAGAATCTTCCTACCCATTTGTTAGAATCGGACCCAAAAAGAATTTCCAGAAATTCGTTCAACTGTACTTACTTTTAAATCTCTGCTCTTTCTGATTTCAGTTGTGCATGGAAGGGAATCCTCTTTCAATATGTGTTGCTCTGATTTTATTCTTTTGTACTTTTATCCTCTGGTTTTATGCTTTTCAATAAAACATTTAATTTTACAGCATTGCTCATTTTAACTCCTTTTTTTAGCCGTATCCTTTGGTATAGCATCACTATTCAAGGCATTGTCTCCTTTTCTCTACAGGGTTTGTGATTACAGGGATTTAGGTCGAATGTGGATGATAGATCTCCAAGTGTGAGGCTGAAATAAGGGAGCTGAGTATTCAGAGAAAGGGTTAAGTTGCTATTTTCACCAACTTTTAGGGTTTAATCACTTTTATTTTATGATGTACAGTACTTCTATGTGGACATTGAATCTTTTAATGTTTGGTGTCTATGACATTTCTAAGTAATGTTCACTTTAAAAGGTCACCTTGTATCTAAAGGAGTCTCTGAGGAGGCAGTGAAAGCTCTGACTAATCAGCTTCAGGTCAGGTGACATAAACAACCAATCAGCTGCTAGATCCTGCATTTTAAGTGATCTGTGTAAGTGTGGAACGGCCATTTTGTAAAAATAACAAAGATTAAATTCAGAAAAACTGCAGAGTACGTTGCTGAGCGAAAAACACAATCAAATTACAGAATAGATTTACCAAGACATAGAACACTGCATTTTGTGATAGACCTTTTTTAATTGAGCATTTTATCAGACTTTCGTTTCAGACCACATTGTGATCACATCAAAATGGCAAGTTCCTAACAGAAGCTGGGTGATTGAGATAACAGACCATCATTAGTGGGAACAAATGTGACAGATTTTCATGTAATTAGCAGTTATGGAAAACCAAATGAACTACTTGTTTCCCATATGTGCAAACACGGGGCCTTCGGAAACCCTGATAGGTAGGTGGAAAAAAATTGTGTGCAAGTGAGGAAAAAATAAAAAGGAATAAATAAACATGCTAAAAAATCAATATATTGGGATGTTATACAAACCCAAAATCTTTCCAATCAGGCAGAGCAGCTCCTTAAAACTTAAAATTTATACATAGTATATATATATATATATATATATATATATTTATATATATATATATAGGTTCAGGTTTAAGACTACGGCCCAAGCAACTAGGCAGCTGAATTTTGGATGCAAACCATGGATAGAAACCAGAAGCATTTTATCTGCCTTGTTCTCTGTTCTCATGTGCACAGTGCTCAGTAGGTGATGCGTATGGAATAGCAGCAGCAACAGTGCCAGTCACATTTGAAGATTACGGTATTAAAAAAAAAACAGTGCTCTTATGTGACTTTTGAGGGACTGTTTCTAAAAATAAAAAGACTAAAAGACATGCTGTATTGTTGGAGGCCTATAAGAAGCAGAATCGCGACACTATACACACAGGTAAGGCTCTATATGTATTTCCCATAACACTCACTTCCTGGTCTCTTTAGGGGCGCCGTACTCTATCACTTCCTAAAGACTGTTATAGTCTATGATATTCATTGCAGCTGGCATAAAGCAACCCCCTCCCCAGACAACAGAATATACAAAAAGAATGTATATACCACCAATATATTTGCCCCATGAAATTTTTTTTTAAATAAGAGAAAACAAAAAAGTGCAACATATTTAACAAAAAAATTAAAAATATATATACAGTATAAATAAATATATATATATATATATATATATATATATATATATATATATAGTATTTTTCAGATGCACCACTAATAGAGATGAGCGAACATGCTCGTCCGAGCTTGGTGCTCGTTCGAGCATTAGGGTATTCGCATATGCTCGCTACTCGGACGAGCATATTGCGATCCTCGAGGAAATGGCAACTTCCTCTTCCTGCATGTTAGCCTCCTTTTTTCAGCCAATCAACATGCAGGAGAGTCTTTGGCACCTCCTAGCATCACGTGGGGCCCCTACAAGTCGATAGCAGGGATTGGCTGGCCAGATCAGATGACCTGGGAATATAAGAATCTGGTCCCGCGCTGCTTGCGTCATACGCCGTCTGCATGAGATTAGGGATAGAGCTGCTGTCTGTCAGGGAGAGTGTTAGGGCCTCAATTTAGTTGTTGATTAGGCAGGAATCACCCACAAAGAACCCAACAGCCCTTCTAAGGGCTACAAGCACATTTTTTTTTTGGTCTCCTCCTGTCCTCCTGGCTGCTGGCTGGAACTTGTAGTGCAGCTACCGCCATCTTGGCTGCACACTGTTAGGGCGTGAAATTAGAATCTGGTTAGGCAGGAATCATCCACAAAGAACCCAACGCTCCTTCTAAGGGCTACAATGACATTTTTTTTGTCCTCCTCTCGGCTGCTGGCTGGGACTTGTAGTGCAGCTACCACCATCTTGGCTGCACACTGTGCACTGGTGGCAGAAAGGGGACAGCACATGGTCCACACAGACCCCAATGAAATTGCCCAAAGTCCTCTCAGTACTCATTTTTGCTGCTGCTGTACCTTGGCTTGCTGGGGTCTGTAGTGCAGTCTAGGGAATACGTTTTGTCACTCAGTTATATAAACTACAGTGCAGTGAACAATTGTGAGGTGTGCGACACACTAGCCGCAGTCTAGAGAATAATTTTTTTCACTCAATTATATAAACTACAGTCCAGTGAACAATTGTGAGGTGTGCGATACACTTGCCGCAGTCTAGAGAATAATTTTTTTTCACTCAATTATATAAACTACAGTCCAGTGAACAATTGTGAGGTGTGTGATACACTAGCCACAGTCTAGAGAATAATTTTTTTCACTCAATTATATAAACTACAGTCCAGTGAACAATTGTGAGGTGTGCTATACAGCAGCGTCAGTCTATAAAATAAGTTTTTTTCACTCAATTATATAAACTACAGTCCAGTGAACAATTGTGAGGTGTGCGATACACTAGCCGCAGTCTAGAGAATAATTTTTTTCACTCAATTATATAAACTACAGTCCAGTGAACAATTGTGAGGTGTGCGATACACTTGCCGCAGTCTAGAGAATAATTTTTTTCACTCAATTATATAAACTACAGTCCAGTGAACAATTGTGAGGTGTGCAATACACTTGCCACAGTCTAGAGAATCATTTTTTTCACTCAATTATATAAACTACAGTCCAGTGAACAATTGTGAGGTGTGCAATACACTTGCCACAGTCTAGAGAATCATTTTTTTCACTCAATTATATAAACTACAGTCCAGTGAACAATTGTGAGGTGTCCGATACACTAGCCGCAGTCTAGAGAATCATTTTTTTCACTCAATTATATAAACTACAGTCCAGTGAACAATTGTGAGGTGTGTGATACACTAGCTGCAGTCTAGAGAATAATTTTTTTTCACTCAATTTTATAAACTACAGTCCAGTGAACAATTGTGAGGTGTGTGATACACTAGCCACAGTCTAGAGAATAATTTTTTTTCACTCAATTATATAAACTACAGTCCAGTGAACAATTGTGAGGTGTGCGATACACTAGCCGCAGTCTAGAGAATACGTTTTTATTCTCAGTTATATAAACTACAATCCAGTGCAAAATTGAGTGGTTTGCGGTGCAATAGCTGGAGTCTAAAGACTACATTTTTTTTGCCTCAGATAGTAATTCTACTGTCTACTGAATACGGTTTTGGCCTCAGATATTAACTTGACAGTTTGGTGAATATACAAAATGTTGAACCCAAGGGCTAAGGGTCGAGGACGAGGGCGCGGGTGTGGGCGTTCAAGTAGTGTAGGGGGCAGAGGCCGTTGTCCTGGGCAGGGTGACACTGTACATGCTGATGAGGGAGCAGTGGAACGCCGCAGAGTTTCGCTCCCTAGCTTCATCTCGCAACTTACTGGGTCACGTGGTACACCACTATTGAAACCACAAAAGTGCGAACAGGTGATGACGTGGATAGCGGACAATGCGTCCAATAATTTATCCACCACCCAGTCTTCCACGCAGTCCACCCACGCTAGCCAAGGGAGTAGACCTCTGTCTCCTCCAGCTCAACCTCCTTCCCCCCAGCCTGCCCCCCCCCCCCATGGAGAGTATGGATTCAGCTCAGGCATACTCACAGGAACTCTTTTCAGGACCCTACCCAGAGACACAAACCACTGCTCAAGAGCAACCTGAGCAATTGCTCTGTCCCGATGCCCAAAATTTAGAACTTTCACAGTCTATGGGTGATGAGAGTGTGGACTTAGTGCAAGTAGTGTGTGAAGAGGTGTCGGATGATGATAATGATGATGATGATGAGACACGGTTGTCAGACAGTGACGTTGTCAGGGCAGTAAGTCCGAGGGGGGAGCAGAGTGAGGAATTGGAGGAAGAGCTGGTGGATGATGAGGTGACTGACCCGAGCTGGGTTGGTAATCCAACTCAAGACAGTGCTTCTGAGGGGGAGGCAAGTGCAGCACCAGAACAGGTTGGAAGAGGCAGTGGGGTGGCCAGAGGGAGAAGCAGGGCCAGAGCAGGTAGATTAGCAACTGTTTCACGGAGTCAAGTTCCCGTGCCGAGGCCTAGATGTTCGCAAGTCTGGAGATTTTTTAAAGAAAGTGAGGATGACCGATGGACTGTGGTGTGCAACCTGTGCCACACCAGGATCAGCAGGGGAGCCACCACTACCAGCCTAACCACTACCAGCATGCGCAGGCATATGAGTGCTAAACACCCGACTCAGTGGAACCAAGGCCGTTCACCACCTGCGGGTCACACCACTGCCCCTTCCCCTGTATCACATGCTGGCTCGGCGAGTCAACCCCCCACCCAGGACCCCGGCATGAGCGCCTCCCGCCCTACAACCACCCATTTACCTGCACGATCCTCCACAACCTCCACCAGTGTGTCCCAGCGCAGCGTTCAGCTGTCTTTGCAGCAGACATTTGAGCGCAAGCGCAAATACAATTCCAGCCACCCACATGCCCAAGCCCTAAACGTCCACATCTCCAAATTGTTGAGCCTGGAGATGCTGCCCTATAGACTGGTAGAGACTGAGGATTTCCGCAACCTGATGGCGGTGGCTGTCCCTCGGTACTTGGTCCCCAGCCGCCACTATTTTTCCCAATGTGCCGTCCTAGCCCTACACCAGCACGTGTCACAGAACATCATCCGTGCCCTGACCAACGCGGTTAGTGATGAGGACTACCTAACCATGGACACGTGGACAAGTGCTGGCGGGCAGGGACACTATATCTCCCTGACGGCACATTGGGTTAACTTGGTAGAGGCTGGGATCGAGTCTGACCCTGGGGCCACTCATGCCCACACCAAGGATTGCGGGGCCTACCTCGGTCACGGTTTCTCAGACTTATTATGCCTCTTCCTCCAACCCCTCCTCCTCCTCCTCTTCGCACAGAAACGCTGAGCCAACAGGCAATGTTTCTGAAGGCCAACTGGCACTCTATACAAACAATGTTTACGGAGGGCCACCTACAGGCCCTCTCTCCAATAAATTTTTTAGTAGGGTCAAATACAGACTCTCAAAAAACAATTTTACATGAGGGAGTGTCTCCCCGTCTGACATCATGTTCGGTCAGGCTGTCCGTAGGTACACCACCTCTGTCGTCCGCAGAAGCGGCCACTATGAGGAAGGCCACGGCAAGAACATCCCCTTTTCAATTGAGAACAAGTGGAGACTTGTAGGAAGATGACACTTTTCTTCGGCAGTGGATTCACCTTCCCCTTTATCATTGCCATACAACAGTTGGTGAAAAAGTAATTGGCAATGATGAAGAAAATGTAACGGTGCAGTGGACTGTCTGTGAAGCAAACCTATATATTCCCACCATGCCAGCCAGTGGCGTAGCTATAGGGGAAGCAGGGGAAGCGACTGCTTCGGGGCCCAAGCTCAGCAGGGGCCCGGGAGCAGTAGCAGGGATGTGGTAAATCAGCAGGGTAATATTTCTATTTCTCTCTCTTTCCAGGGGTGGGGTGGGATCGTAACACTGCGCATTGAAACAAGAGGATGGGGAGAGAGGGATTCTCCTACCTCTCCTCTGCGCTGCTGCACTGTGTAATCTGATTGGTGGAGGAGCAGTGAGAGGAAGCTGCTGCTCCACCAATCTTTTCAAGTAATACTTCAGTCACAAACAGGGCCCGCTCCCAGACTTCCAGAAGCACCATGTGGACCCTGCATGTGACCCTCTGCACTCCTGCCTGCCCCTCCACCTCCCTTGTAGTGCCAGCTGACCTCCTGCTCTGGCTGTAACAGACATCCAGGACGCAGGAGCAACCCAGAGCAGCGCTGTCTCAGCCATCTGAGCATTGCTGCAGCCTGCCAGCCAGCCAATACAGCAGACCTTCAGACTCACTGCCAGCCTGACCAACAGTGGTAAGTTTGTGCCCCTGCCCTGTACTGCACCCGCTATGCTGCATTCTGCCCCCTGCCCTGTGTCCCCTATGCTGCACTATGTGTGCCCCCTGCCCTGTACTGTACCCCCTATGCTGCACTATGTGTGCCCCCTGCCCTGTACTGTACCCCCTATGTTGCATTGTGCCCTCTATGCTGTATTATGCGTGCCCCCTGCCCCCTGTGCTGTATTTTGCCCCCTGCCCTGTACTGTGCCCCCATGCTACACAGTGTGTGCCTCCTGCCCTGTACTGTACCCCCTATAATGCACTGTGCCCCCTATGCTGCAATGTGTGTGCCCCCTGCACTGCGTGTGCAGTGTGCCCCCTACCTTGTACTGTGTCCCCTATGCTGCACTATGTGTGCCCCCTGCCCTGTACTCCCTGTGCTGTATTGTGCCCTCTATGCTGCCCTGTACCCCATGCTGTATTTTCCCCCCTGCCCTGTACTGTGCCCCCATGCCACACAGTGTGTGCCTCCTATCCTGTACTGTACTCCTTGCCCTGTACTGTGCCCTGTATGCTGCCATGTGCCCCATATGCTGCTGTACTGTGCGTCCCCCCCCCCCCCCGCGGCCTGTACTGTGTGCCCCTGCACTGTACCCCCTATGCTGTATCTTGCCCCCTGCTTTGTACTGTGCCCCCCATGCTGCACAGTGTGTGCCTCCTATCCTGTACTGTACTCCTTGCCCTGTACTGTGCCCCGTATGCTGCCATGTGCCCCATATGCTGTACTGTGCGTGCCCTCCCAGCCTGTACTGTGTGCCCCTGCACTGTACTGTACCCCCTATGCTGTATTTTGCCCCCTGCCCTGTACTGTGTCCCCCATGCTACACAGTGTGTGCCTCCTGCCCTGTACTGTACGCCCTATAATGCACTGTGCCCGCTATGCTGTCCTGTGCCCCTGCCTTGTACTGTGCCCCCCATGCTGCACTGTGTGTGCCCCCTGCCCTGTGAACTCTCCCTTACATATGCATATATAGGATGCCAGGATAGTCATGAAGGGGGGGCACCATACAAAATTTTGCTGTGGGGCCCAGTCAGTTCTAGCTACGCCCCTGATGCCAGCCATGGGTTGTACATAAACTAATAACAGGAAAAACAAAAAAAATATTTTACAGGAGGGTCAACTACAGACACTCCAAAACAATTTTTTAGGAGGGTCAACTTCGGACACTCCAAAACAAATTTTTGGGAGGCTCACCTACAGACATTTGACTGCAATCTCAGTCTGACCAAGGCATTGGTGGTGTCACTGCCATGCTATGTCAGGCTAAATTTTTGGGTGGTTCACCTGCTACCTCAATCTAACTTGGTCACTTGTTGGTGTCACTACGCTGTCACCATGCTGTGGTAGGCTTATGCCTGCGTCGTGGGGCGGGGGATAGCACAGCAGTGCCAGCATGAGCAGTGGTGTCACCTGCAGGCGGTGATGGACCTTCGTTGCACCTAGTTGGGTGCTTTCCTAACATGTGCCAGCACATGTGCCTTGCCCATCTTGGTCTGGTCAGCACAATTGCATTGAGGGTCACCACCAGGCTGTTGCCCAGAATTTGGCATAATGGTACGATTAGGCAGCCTCAGAGGCATCCATGCATGCTGCACCTGCTGTTTCCTGTCAATTTCCGTGGTGTTTCCATCATTTTCTGAGGTTTCCAGGTTTTCACCCAGCCTTCCCTAGGCAGAGCCCCGGTACCCTGCAAAAAATGCTCGCGTCTCCCATTGACTTCAATGGGGTTCGTTATTCGAAACGAGCACCCGAGCATCGGGAAAAATTTGATTCGAATAACGAGCACCCGAGCATTTTAGTGCTCGCTCATCTCTAACCACTAATCAGAAGGATAAAAGCTGGGAAAACATTTTGCCCAATTTCACACAGTATTCCAATCACAGTGCCCCCTCACTTTTTCTGCCATAATGCTTTATGTACTCATTAACAAACATGCCTCCCCATAGAGCGGAGGTAATGGGGCGGTGAGGGTATACAGTATATAGAGAGTACTCAAACTAAACAATAGCAGATCTTGAGAAGACCAGCTACAAAAAATACTGCAGAGCCTCATTTAAAGGGTTTCTGTCATCAGAATTTACCATAGTAAACCGAGTGTCATTTGCAATGTGCAAATGACACCTGATGACAGATCTGTATTTTTTATACTTCTCAGTAAAGTAGTTTTTGTGAAAACTTTGTTTTTATAATATGTAAATTACCTCCCCTAGGTGCAGTAGGCGTGAACCCTGCACCTAGTAGCGGCCGTAATTCCTCCTCTTACCCCTCCTCCGTAGCGTTGATTGACAGGGCCAGGCAGCCAGCTCTTTCGGCTCCCGGCCCTGTTCGAGTTTCAAATTCCGCGCCTGCGCACTGCGATAGACAATCCGCGCATGCGCATTGATGAAGCCGGGACCCGGGCGGCCGCCGGATCTCAACGCGCTTGCGCGGATTGTCTATCGCAGTGCGCAGGCGCGGGATTTGGAACTCGAACAGGGCCAGGAGCCGAAAGAGCTGGCTGCCTGGCCCTGTCAATCAACACTACGGAGGAGGGGTAAGAGGAGGAATTAGGGCCGCTACTAGGTGCAAGGTTCACGCCTACTGCACCTAGGGGAGGTAATTTACATATTATAAAAACGGAGTTTTCACAAAAACTACTTTACTGAGAAGTATAAAAAATACAGATCTGTCATCAGGTGTTATTTGCACATTGCAAATGACACTCGGTTTACTATGGTAAATTCTGATGACAGAAACCCTTTAAGTCTCAACGCAACAATCGAAAGTGCAAAGCTCCCGGGGAAACAGTAATATGCAAAATAAGCGTGGAGCCCCAGTTATGAGAAGGAAAACCAATCAAAGAGGTGTCCCCATTTTTGAGATCACCAAATCCACCATATCAAGTGGTCTCTATGTTAAAATCCAGCTCAGTTACAAGCCTTAAAGGGGTATTCCCATCACACAAATGTAGTTTGTATAGTTAGATATAGCCATACCAATATTTTTACTAATAGAATGTAATTACATAAAATGTACCATTTAGAAGGTTTGCCTATTTGTATAGGCATTGTCCACACACCTCAGTCAGGCCATTGCCCCTAGTTATGGTCACCGCAGCCATGTAGTCATGGTGGCCATGGTGGTCGGCTTGCTCCTGTTCAAACCCACTCTGAGGTAACTGCTGTATTGTGAACGCACATTGCATGAGCATGCGGAGACACATCTTAAGGTACTTTCACATCTGCGTTTTGGACGCTACCCATCCAAAACACAATGGTCGGGATCCGTCCAAAACGCAGACTTTATAAACGGATCCTGCTCCATAGAGATGAATTGATCTTGGAACAGGATCCGCTACAAGCTGCAATCATGTCTGCGCTTCCAAAACGCAGAGAAACGGATCCTGTTCCAAGATCAATTCATCTCTATGGAGCAGGATCTGTTTATAAAGTCTACATTTTGGCCGGATCCTGACCATTGCTTTTTGGACGGAAGTGTCCAAAACGCAGATGTGAAAGTACCCTTATCCGGCCACAGTAAACCTTTACTTTAGAGTTTTTAGAGGAGAAAGGGACAGGTTTATAACCTCATCAAAATTACAGTAAAAAATGACTGGTGTATGCGTTTGAACAGGAGCAGGCCGGCCACCACTACTAAATGGCTCTAGTGGCCGTAACTAGGGGCAACGGCCTGACTGATGTGTGTGGGACAATGGAAAGACAAATAGGCAAATCTTCTAAATGGTACATTTTATATTTTACATTCTATTAGTAATATAGTATTAGTATTTATTTTCACAATGCTGCAACTTTCACAATGCTGCAATATTAGTATTGCTATATCTAACTATACAAACTACATTTGTGAGATGGAAATACCCCTTTAAGGATGTGACAAGGGAAAATGCCTAAGCCAGTTATCCATCCACAGACAGCTGTTTCAGGGTGTTGCTCCTCATCAGTGTGGAGTAGGATTCTGGCTAACCAGGAGCATTGCCTATGAGACTACTCAAAACGATAGCAGATCTTGGGAGACCAACTACAAAAATATATAGAGATATAGTATAGTATAGTGTAGTGTAGTATATTATAGTATAGTACATAGAGAGTGAAAGTGATGGTGGACAGTGAGGATATACAGTATATACAGAGTGGAGGTGATAGGGCAGTGAAGGTATACAGTATATACAGAATGGAGGTGATCATGGACAGTGACAGTATACAGCATATACAGTGCAGAGGTGATGGGACAGTGAGGGTATACAGTATATACAGAGTGGAGGTGATGGGGCAGTGAGGGTATACAGTATATACAGAGTGGAGGTGATGGGACAGTGAGGGTATACAATATATACAGAGTGGAGGTGATGGGACAGTCAGGGTATACAGTATATACAGAATGGAGGTGATGGGGAAGTAAAGGTATACAGTGTATACAGAATGAAAATTATCATGGACAGTGAGGGTATACAGTATATACAGAGTGGAGGTGATGGGACAGTGAGGGTATACAGTATATACAGAGTGGAGGCAATGTGGTAGTGAGGGTACACAGTATATATAGAGTAGAGGTGATGGGACAGTGATGATATACAACATATACAGAGTGGAGGTGATTGGGGAGGGTATGCAGTATGTACAGAGCGGAGCTGATAGGACAGTGAGGGTTTACAGTATATACAGAGTGGAGGTGATTTGGCAGTGAGGGTATACAGTATATACAGAGTGAAGGTGATGGGGCAGTGAGAGTATACAGTATATACAGAGTGGAGGTTTTGTGGCAGTGAGGGTATACAGTATATACTGCCCCCCCAACATGTTTCACCAAATAAATCGTCTGCCCAAACCCCTGATTAAGCCAGGTTAGCTGGTGAAACATTTTGGGGGCAGTGTCAGGTTTTAGAAATCTGTTGCATGTTTCCTTAGTGACTACATTAGAATTACATAGGTCATTAGTGATTTCAGCAGTCATGTGAGTCGGTGCAATAAGCAGTCGACAGTTCTTTTGCGTATTTGGGTGGTGAGGAAAAGCGCACACCCACCACCATAGGAGTCTCTCAGTTGTAGGTGTCTGTGTGGATTAGAACACATGGCAACAGTTATTTTTAATGTCTGTAAGCTGTCTGTAAGCTCACATTTAGGACTTTTTCATACGTTTGAAATAAAAGTTATTTTTATGAGGCAATGAATAACTGGGTCAAGTTGGGTAACTGACCCATAGTGGTCATTGATTTAAGGAAGTTACCCTTACCCAGTTAGGGTGTAATTGTAGGTATTACACCCTAACCCAGCAACAGGGAGCATGTCTGGTGGCATGGGGGAGTCTGCCGTAAAGGCCCGCCAGGGTGGACAACCACTTTGAAGAACATAAAACATTAACCATGATCCCTAATTTTTGTTGACAATCAGCTATAGAGCCAAAATATCTAACGATTCCTACACACTGTTACAGTAGAGATGATGGTCTTTACTCATATCATTGCCTTTTGTAGAGGCTATTAGGTATTTAGGTTTTATGTGGAATTTAGACAGAGTGTTTCCTTAGCTCGTCCCATAAGTAATCCTTTCAATATCAAACATCAAAAACTCAATAACTGCAAATAAACATGTGAACTTTTGAACATGTACTTGTTATTTCTAGTTGTAATCTTATTACAGTTCTAAGCCTTAAACTAAATATAACTTTCTAATTAACCTTACATTGTTGTTACTGCAGGACCAGAAAGCAGAAGGAAGGTTATGAAGATAATGGACAAAAATCTCTCAACTGGAGATGAACTTTTACAATGCTGCAATAAAATAAACAGTGACACAAGTATGTAAAGCCAAACTCTGAAGGGTTATTGCATGGATAAGTATTGTTCTCAGAGGAATTCTGAACTTCTTGTCCTTGATGATATTTCAGCTTCCTTTTCACTGTTACAACTTTTAAATGGGTTTTCTAAGACTTTTTAACTGATGACCTATCCTTTCCATGGGTCATCAGTATCTGATCGGTTGGGGTCCGACATCTGGGACCCCCACCAATCAGCTGTTTGAGATGGTACCAGCACTCCTATGAGAGTTGCAGCCTTCTAACAACTTTCCTTAGGCCAGTGTCGTAAGATTCATCGGTCACATAGCCTAGGTGCAGCTCAGCTCAAGTGAATATAGTGTGCGGCGCTGTGCTTGGTAAGCTGCTGGTGTCTTCTCACACAGCTGATCGGCAGGGGTACCGGGTGTCCAACCCAACTGATCATATTCTGATAACCTATCCAGAGCATAGGTCATCAGTTAAAAAGTCTCAGAAAACCATTTTAATATTAAAGGGACTTTCCAACTTTTTTATACTGATGACCTACCGTATACTTTGAATAGGTCATCAGAATCTGATCAATCGGGTCGGACACCCGGGCCCCCCGCCGATCAGCTGTTTGAGAAGGTGCTGGCGTTCCTGTGTGTCATCAGTCACTTTGCCTAGGCACAGCTCAGTCCTGTTCAAGTGAATTCGGCTGAGCTGCCATACCAAGGACATCTGATATACAATGTATGGTACTGTGCTTGGTAAGCTGTGAGGAGGTAGCGCCGCTTACCAGAGTGCAGATACTGATGAGCTATCCTGAGTATAGTTTATCAGTTAAGACTTTGGTCAGTTTTTGCTCTTTTGGATCTTATAGAGGACCTCTCCTGACATTTGTATATTCAATATTAATACATGCATTCCCCGTAGAATGCAACGAGCCAAATGTCTCGTGCAATGAGGGGAGCTCCTGTCATTGCATGAGGATAAAATGTCAAGGTGTTGGAGAGAAGATATTACCTTACCTGTATAATGGATTATCCCAAGGCTTGGCATGAGACTTGAAGTCACATCTTGATTGGAGAATTCTTCAACCGAAGATCCATGTGCACCTTTAAAAGAAGAGGAACAACTGTAAGAGCGCATTCAAGTCTCTCTAATGAGCGGACTATGAATTAATTGAATTAATAGGTTAATATTGATTGTTAATTAATAAGTATATAAAATTAGAAAAAGTTAACATGGTAAGCATCACGGCCAATAAAAGCCAACAAAAGAATGGAATATCGATGAATAATAAAATAACATTGTATCTTTAAGTTGTTGTGTGATAATTATTCTCAATGTCTTGGTAAGAGATAAAACATGGAGGATATGACATCATAATAATTCTGCTTCATGTCTGTTTATAATTCTTTGTTGTGTCTTTCGTCTATTATGCTTTTCTGAAATTTACTTTTCTTGTTAAAGAGGTCTGTCCTTACATAGTCCAGCACTGATTAGACAGTGTTAGAGATGAGCGAAGCGATTCGTCAATTCGTTGATTAGTATCAAATCTTGGGATTTTTCAGCTGCGAAGCGAATCCGAATATTAGGTGATTCGCTTCGCTTTTGTACGCATCGCTACGTAGTTTGTCCGCTAAATTATACGCTATTCTACGTATAATTTAGTTACTCTATACGCTGGTGCGCAGACTCCTCCCTGGTAGTTACTCTACACGCTGTTGCGTACGAATTCTATTCAGCGATGCAGACTCCTCCCTGGTAGTTCCGCCCACTTCTCCTGCGTGCGAGGAAGACGTGGCAAGTCAGCAGAGTAAGATGGTGGTGAGACAGCGAGGTCCTGACTGGGGAAGCATGTTGTGGGCAGACGACCCCTATGAGGAGAAGGAACCGGAGGAGATTTATCTCTCACAGCTCAACAGGAAGTCGGATGAGGTGCCTGCTGAGGTGGTGACTCCACTGGCTGACAAGGCGGAGGCGGCAGGAATTCCCACTCCGCCGCGCAAGGACTACTCCTTACTCCAGAATTTGATGAATCTGAATTTGAACCTGAGGCTGTCACCCGGAATGCCCAGACCCTCTGGAAATATAAAAAGCCGGTGGAAGAGTGGGTGGTGCAAGTTTGGAGCACCCACGGTCCGGTGACCCTAAGCTGGAGCGCCAAAGGGGAACCGTTATTTGATTCAACGTGGAGCGGGGAGTCGGTTTCATCAGCGATGAGGAGACGGCGGAGGAATTATATGTTAACCGCCGTTCGGTTAAGCGGCTGTATATTCCGCCCATACGCCACAATCTCCATGCAGGGGATTACGTGGAGTATACCCCCATGAAGAGCCTACAAGGCCCCTTTGCAACTGGGGTGAAAGTCTTAAAGCGACCACCTACTCCTGCAGCACCCCCGGAAGACCGGAGTGAGGAGGCCCAGGCCGCAGAAGAAGCTTGTGACCTTGAGACCTTGAGATTTGAAGAGAAATCCCAAGGTCAGGATCAGCCGGAACCCCTGATTCCTGATTTCCCGCCACCGCCACCGATACCACCGATCCTTCATGTGGGACAGATGACCACGAACACTTTCGTGTACCATCCAACTGTGGTACAGTACCACTACCAACTGCCATGCCCATGGCAGTTGCAGGCCGCACAGTCCGCCGCTCGTGGAAGACCGTTACCATTACTGTTACAGCCGGAGATTCTGTCACCTGGTATGCCGGCAGGAGGATCTGGCCACTACAGAGTGATGGGCAGGGCCAAAGTTACCACTGCCTTTGCCAGTGTGACAACCCAGTCACCAAGAAGACCATCCTTGAGAGTTCGGCGGGGGTCTGCTGTCGCAGCCAGGGCCGCTTTCATGATGAGGCAGGAGCTCCAGCAGCAGTGAGGAGGACCTGCTGGCCTTTAAGTAATTCCTGCAGTTTTTATGGGAGCCACAACATGGACTTATCCTGAAGGGTGGGCACTAGTTGGCTCTTGTTTTTTTGTTTTGTTGCCCCGCTTTTGTCCTCACCCAGATGGCCATGGATTGTTAGGACTCCCCCCATCAAAAAAAAGTTTTTTTTATCCAAGTTGCGCATACATGTGCCTCATCCCTTTTTCCCCCCTTTTCAGGTTATTTGGGGAGCCCCTCGAAAGAGGGTTTTTTAAAGGGAACCTTTGCTGCTATTTTTTTTTACCTATTTGGTTACAATTTTGCCTATGTGGATTACAAATTGCGACTGAGTTTGGGACTCTGCTCCAGTTCTATGACAAGGGTCAGAAGAAAAGAGACTTAAACATGTCCGTGAGCATACTAGGTAGGTGATATTTAAAATGTTTATATTATACTTATAATAATGTATTTGCACTATTTACCATATATGTGTCTCGAATATTCGCTCTGCCTCTGAGGAGTGCACGCCGCGGCCTCTCGTCGTATGTGCCTGCGTATTATGTAATCACTTAGACAATAGTACGCTGAGATTCGTAAGCTATTTATACGCTCATGCATACGTCTTCTAAGAAGTTGCGTACATTTTGTAAATGAACGATCGTTATTAGTGAGCGAATGTTCGCTAATAGCACATAATAACGTATATTTTGTACGCAAATACAACAAATCTATTCGTCGAATACACAAATTTTAGGAAAAGTTTGGCGAATGTTCGGCGAATAATTTTTTCAATGATTCGCTCATCTCTAGACAGTGTGGTAATGCCACTTGTCAATTTATGCAAAATTTCTGGTAGGAATAACAGAGGAATGTCCTAATGCAGAGTTATAAGGGTTATGGCATTTCATGAAGAATACAAGTAGTTACTCAAACAGATCAGGATAGGTAACAAATTACAAATCATCTTCAATAAAATCCAGTCAACGCATCATTGTTCTTGAAAGACCCACTGTAGGATATCAAAACAAGAGAACAGAAGTGATGAGATAGCTTGAAAAATGGAGATCAGACATCATTCACACTAATGATCTAATGTTCGTACTTGCAGCAAAGCAGATAAAAATATGGACAAAAATACTGACACTGTACTAAAATATACATATAAAGTATATAATGCTAAACTAAATACTGAGCTATATAAATACATATATACTGTAGATGCAAACAAATCCATATCCACGTTTATATCACTATTTTAGGTTTTGACTCTCAGTACACTGCCTAGAATGGAACCATTCTGCACAAAGTGGCTGCTTATTTCTGAATAAAGTTTTTTTCATCAAGTTTTTCTCTTGAGACACAAAATTCAGAGGACTTGGTTCAAAATCTGCCCTTTGATTGGGCATTGCAGTGACCGGGGTGCCGTGGTTGCTACAGGGGCGACCCTTTCCCCCTCCAGGGCCCTCTAAGGTGACTTTCCTTTATGTCCCAGTGGTAGGAGTGCCAAGGGGTATCTGGGCCACTCAAGTCTTTGGTGGGATTGTCACGGTGTTCCTACCTCGTGAGACGAACAGGCCCCAGGCGGTGGCTCCGGCTGCAGAAAATTACTAGTAGTAGTAATAGAGGGTCGTCAGATGGGAATGATGCGCATACTTGTATGAATGGTCCAACGTAGTTTTATTAACGTATCTTTGAATGCAGATAACTAGGTTCATCCTTCAACTTGGTGTCCAGCAAGTGCAGCTTATTGCATACTTGGCAGATGCTTGGAAATTCAGGTTTCAGGCTTCCTGTTCTAAGCTGAGGTTACCTCTTAAGTCTGGCTTCCCTTTACAGTATTGTTGTGCCTTATTGCAGGCTATATTACTCTGTCTTTAGGGTTACAGCAGAGCTGAAGGTGCTCTGCTGCCCTGCACATGTCCTCCCCAATCAGGGTACAGGGGACAACTCCCTGACTAAACTGTCATTTCCTCCTCACTGCAGAAAGTTGGAAGAACTTAACTTCTCTCCAGCAGAAGGGTCAGAATGGACTAAAGACTTTACCATTCTGGTAAAACTCCATCTGAATCTGCCATAGTATTTACTGACACGTGCTGGTATACCAGGTACATTACATGGGAAACAGTTGCATAACATTGAATATAATACATATTAATGCTGGTGATGATATCAATGCACAGAATTACATTTCCAGAGTAGCACACAGATAAGAGCTGGTTACGCAGAGTTGTAACACTACTCTGGGGTGTTACAGCACGTTGCAGTGCTTTACTTCTATGGTGGTATGCATTGCCACATTAAAATGTATTGACATTGTACAGGGTGGCCCCCGAAAAAGTAGCCCCCCTCCAATACCTCCAAATCAAACTGCCTGATTATAAATCTGTCTTAGTTGTCCATAGCAACCAATCAGAGCTCAGCTTTCATTTTTTTCAGAACCCTGCAGGAACGGGTAAACTGGGCTCTGATTGGTCTGATCTGAGATCTGATGAAGAATTGGGGGTCAGTGGTGACAAATATTTATTTTCTCATTTTTCTCCTCTAAATCCTAGGTGCGTCTTATAGTCCAAAAATATAGTATTTATTTTTTCCTATTTGGAATGTATTTGTGAGCATCTTCTAGCTGATGATATGGATAAGCCAGAAGAGTATACAGTGCTCACTGAATAAAGGGAGATTTACTTTGCCTGCTTGTAATTTATCCTTTCTACCCTGCACAACTAAATTAGTTTATAAAAGTTAAGAAATATCATTTACTAATTACATACCAAGGATTTACAGTAATTAAAACTACAAAAATACACTGCATTTAATTTACTGCAATCAGGAAAGCTAAAGTATTCAATATGTTAACCGTGGTTTTAATGCACAAAGTTTGGTTTTCTACAGAGTTGGACTGGCCCATCAGACTACCAGAGGATCTTCTGGAGGGCCCAGGCTCTGATACCAAACTGGGCCCCAAAGGTCCAGAAGAAAATAAAACATTTGTAGCTGCCTTTGGAGCCAATAACTTACCACTAGAGTCTATTTCTTTCCATAAAAATAAACTATTAGAATTTATTAATGAAATTGGGTTTTGGTTCTGAGAATCATTTCCTCTAGTGGGTCCAAGGAACTCCTACACGAGATTTGCAAGGAATAATGGACTACACAGACAGTACAGCATCTATGTGGGGCAATATTTATTTTTGGTAATTTAAAAAGAAGTACCAAATATTTCATTTTGGAAAACAAAAGGTTACTAATACAGTTGATCACTTGATAAATTTGGGTTGTTTGTACGATTTAGACCTATTCATAGTTACATCTGGTGGCATTAGAGGCAGAGCTTGTAAAGATCTTATTTGGATTCTTTCTTCCCAGAATTCCAGAGGATCATGTAAGGCCTATAAGTCTCCTCATGCCAATTAAGGCACTCTCCCTAAGGAAAAATAGTACCCCCCAAATCCTGAAAGGCCCCTCACTCAGTTAAGCCAGTACTCTCTGCTCTGCACTGATGAGGGGCAATCACCCTGAAACAGCTGTCTGCAGATGAGGTGCTGGCTTATTTAAAGAGCTGAACATTGATTTATAGGATAGCTGTCTTACATCCGGTGGCATTAGAGGCAGAGCTTGTTAAGAGCTCATTACCATCCCTTTCTTCCCAACTCAAAGTTAGATATGAATTACAGGGAAAACCCCAGTGTTTTCATTATCAGTTTAGACACACATAATATGGAAGTCGGCACGACTGAAGGAAATACACTTCAAATGTTTGAATATTTTATGAACACAAAACAAAAAGAACAATGTAATCTCTAAATTATATCACTTATTATTGGGAGATTGGATTAGAAATCAAGTCAGATGGGGGGGGGGTTGATGGACAGTGATAGTTATGGCCACATGTCCATTGTCAGGGACGGAGGCAGTGACAAGAGGTGGCTGGAAGCTTCTGCATGTTACACACAGACGTCTTCTGAAGACAGATTCTCCTTACCAACGCTGTTAGAGCTTTGCTAAGAAGAGTGTTTACACCATTTTTCAGAGTAGAAAGAAACATTTTTCGCTAATAAAGGATATTACAAAAATGTTTAACATTCCCGTCAGTACACAGTATTAAAAATGAACCGAAATGACAGTTACACTTTAAGAGTAAATAATGCAGAATTCAATCAAAATTATTATTATAAAAGGTACCTTTAGAGAACTTTGTTATTTTCTGTTTTTCCATTTTTGTTTTTCACTCCCCGCCTTCCCAGTCATAACATTTTTAGTTTTCTGTTCACGTAGCCTTACGAGGGCTTATTTTTTGCAGGACAAGTTGTACTTTCTAAGGGTACCATTTACGGTTGCATACAATGTAGTGGGAAGAACTAAAAACATTCCAAATGGGATGGAATTGGAAAAACAATGCAATTCTGTCAGTTTTATTTAATTATTTTTATGCAGTAAAATTGACCTGTAACCTTCATTCTCCAGGTCAGTACATAGTTTTTCCAGGGTTTTAATACGGAAAAAATTAAAAACATTGACTTTTTTTATTACCATATTCTGACCCCTGTAACTTTTTTGTCGTTATGCATGAGGAGCTGCATGAGTGCACACTTTTTTTTATCATTTTGAAGTGTGTGTGACTTTTTAATTACTTTTTATTAAAAAAAAATTTGGGGAGTTGAAGTGACAAAAAATGGTGAATTGACCGTTTTAATATTTTCCGTTAAGCGATTCGCCGTATGGGATTAATATTTTTATATTTTAATGGTACGGCATTTGTAAAAGCAGAAATGCCCATGATGTGTTTTTTTATTGGTTATGTACATTTTTTATTTTGGGGAAAGGAGGTTTATTTGAACTTTTTATTATTTTTTTTTTATATTTTTAAAACCTTTTTTTTACTTTTTTTTATTTACTTTGGGTGACTATAACTGGCAATCATTAGACTGCCCATTGTGTTCTGTGATGGCTATATAGCCATCATTGAACACTTCATTTACAATATACCAGTGATGCCCAACCTGCAGCCCTCCAGCTGTTGCAAAACTGCAACTCCCAGTATGCCTGGAGATCCTAAAGCTCTTAGGGCATGCTGGGAGTTGTAGTTTTGTAACAGCTGTAGGGCCGCAGGTTGAGCATCCCTGCAATATACCAATACAGTGCTGCCACCTGGTGGCCTGTACTGTTATATTTTTGTAATAGCTGTCGGAGTCTGCTCGAGGAACGCTGATAAGGGAGCAGGAGCGAGCAGCTCCTGGAACACTCAGATGCTGTTCTCACTTTCGAAGACAGCATCTTAGGGATTAAATGTATCTGTAGCGGGCCTCTGCTGTTTGAAATGGCAGAAACCAGCGGCTATGGTGACTGCTGCATGCACGAGCAGGTGCCATTTTTAATGTGACATTAGGGAGGCTCATTCCCGTTGCAGCCTGCTATTGGTTGCCCCAACACCAACCCCCTTGCTGGATGCTTTAATGCACGGGATGAGAAGAAGCAGCAGCGGCCGTGCGGGCATCAGGAGACTGGGCATTTTGTGGGGCGTTATAGGGTTTGGATAACCCCTATAATTGTAGACTGCGACCAGTTCATTCATACATTTCTAGAAGGAATAATAGATGAATGTCACTCTATAGTGTCATAAGAAAAGATGCTCCAGAATTGTTATTGAATGGGAAATGCAATGAATTACTAAAACAGAGCATATCAGGAGAGATGACAGGTCTACTTTTTATTCTTAAAGGAATTTTTCAGGCTCCTGATTGATAGGTAATTAATATCCGATCAGTGGGGGTCGACACTCCTTACCCCCACTGATCAGCTGTTCCCTGCAGCCTCTGGTGCTGGAATTAGCACATTGAATGGAAGAGGAAGCACAGCTTTGTTCAAAGTGTAGTGGCCGAGCTGCAGTAACCTAGCAGGGCCACTACACTTTGAAAGGAGCTGTGCATCCTGGTCCATTTGAGAGCTAGTTATAGAACAGCTGATTAGGGGGAGTGTGTCACACCCTCACCAATTGGATGACTTATCCTGAGGATAGATCAATATCAGAAGACTGGAAAACCTCTTTAAAGGGGTTGTCTGGGCATACTCTGATGTTGGTTGTGGAGAAGCAAAACTTCACACTGTGCAGTACAGTAGCTTATGCAACTCTCTGATGTATATTAAGTGTCATGCATGGTCCCATTAATGGGAAGAGTACTTGCTGGGTCTCATAGAGACCATTGACCAGTGTGCTTGATCATTGACCAGTGTGGTGTTGCAGCTCTCCACGCCCCACATTATGGAGAGTTCGCAACCCTTCTAACAAAAAAAAAAAAAATGACCGGAGTAACAAGTAACAGGATGCATTGCCAATACAACCCCAGTCATTGAGGGGTTAAGAAAGTCTTAACATCTCCCACTAACCAACAGTTAAGTAATGGTCACGTTTGATGAGAAGAGCGATTCTCACCACGTCTGCTTTTGTAATTTATGTGAACAAGATTGCCACCCCGCATCTCACCTCTGGAAATCCTTCACGAAATGATGCAATAAGAGAGACCACCGCATATTGTGGGTTTAAACCGAGGGCAGAGCATTATTGTTTCATTTTCTCGGCATTATTGCAAAATCTTTCCTGAATGTTAGATGCCTGGATATGTGATTTACATTGACCAAGAGATTAACACACAGCTGTGACTGTGCACGTGGTATCCGCCAGAATTGTACCTTGCTGACTAGGCATATTGTATCATGGGAGATTTGATGTACTGTGAGCAGTTCCTCCTAAGTCTTGTGCTTTATATGGCATCTTATATTGTTATTATTACAAACCAGGTGACATCTGTGTGTCTCATGTCTGAATGATGTGTCACTGCAAGAATAAAATCAGTCAGATATTTATATCATATTTGCATTTCATCTTCCATATTTAACACTAGAGATGAGCGAGTAGTGAAATATTCGAAATTTCTAAATTCGATTCGAATAGACCGCGAAATTCGACTATTCGACCAGATATCGAATCCCATTAAAGTCTATGGGGAAAAAATGCTCGCCACTTGGAAATCTCAATTCGACCACTTGGAGGTCACCAAGTCCACCCTGGAACCTCAGAAAAGGATGCCAACACTGCTGGAATGCAACTAGGACAGCAGGGGAAGCATGTCTGGGTGCATATAACGCGCCCAAGTCGCACTATTACGCCACTATCACAGCCTCTCAACAATACACTCCAAACACAATATAACCTCTCTGTAAAGTGAGACCATACAAGGAAACCTTCTTTCCTCAACATTGCCATGGACCCCAAGCCAAACTAGACAAAAAAGAAGATGAAATTCTGCACCCCTTAAAATCACGTTGCCTATGACAACCACAGATGGCATAGGCAAGGGGGAAAGCAAATAGACCCCACCCCTAATTGTCATTGTGTGTGTGTGTGAGATGTGGTCAGACATGTCTTCTTTAAAATGTAAAAACAACTCAAAAACACATGCAGAAGCCTTAAAATGCCCAAATTGTTGGCGCTTGAGATGTCAGTGACCCGACCTGGCCCAGTGTCATGTCTAGCAGGTAAAGCAGTGGGGATGTTGAGGGATGCATAGGACCGCAAAAGGCAGGAAGAGGCCGTGGGCTGGCCAGAGGCTCATGGAAAATTTTGTGGAGGCCCAAGAGGTGAGACGTCTTAAAAATTGTGTGGAGGCTAAAGAGGTGAGACCTCTTAAACATTTTGTAGAGCCCCAAGAGGTGAGACCTCTTAAAAATTATGTGGAGGCCCAAGAGGTGAGACCTCTTAAAAATTATGTGGAGGCCCAAGAGGTGAGACCGCTTAAACATTTTGTGGAGGCCCAAGAGGTGAGACCTCTTAAACATTTTGTACAGGCCCAAGAGGTGAGACCTCTTAAAAATTATGTGGAGGCCCAAGAGGTGAGACCTCTTAAAAATTATGTGGAGGCCCAAGAGGTGAGACCTGTTAAAAATTATGTTGAGGCCCAAGAGGTGACACCTCTTAAACATTTTGTGTAGGCCCAAGAGGTGAGACCTCTTAAAAATTATGTGGAGGCCCAAGAGGTGAGACGTATTAAAAATTATGTGGAGGCCCAAGATGAGAGATGTGTTAAAAATTATGTGGAGGCCCAAGAGGTGAGACATGTTAAAACATTTTGTGGAGGCCCAAGAGGTGAGACCTGTTAAACATTTTGTGGAGGCCCAAGAGGTGAGACCTGTTAAACATTTTGTGGAGGCCCAAGAGGTGAGACCCGTTAAAAATTATGTGGAGGCCCAATAGGTGAGACCTCTTAAACATTTTGTGCAGGCCAAGAGGTGAGACGTGTTAAAAATTATGTGGAGGCCCAAGAGGTGAGACCTGTTAAACATTTTGTGGAGGCCCAAGAGGTGAGACCTGTTAAACATTTTGTGGAGGCCCAAGAGGTGAGACCTGTTAAACATTTTGTGGAGGCCCAAGAGGTGAGACCTGTTAAACATTTTGTGGAGGCCCAAGAGGTGAGACCTGTTAAACATTTTGTGGAGGCCCAAGAGGTGAGACCTGTTAAACATTTTGTGGAGGCCCAAGAGGTGAGACCTGTTAAACATTTTGTGGAGGCCCAAGAGGTGAGACCTGTTAAACATTATGTGGAGGCCCAAGAGGTGAGACCTCTTAAACATTTTGTGGAGGCCCAAGAGGTGAGACCTGTTAAAAATTATGTGGAGGCCCAAGAGGTGAGCCATAAATATATACATTTTTCTTATTTACGGAGCAATTCTACGGCGGTTAAGGAGGAGGAGGAGGCGGAGGTGGAGGAGGAAATGGCACTTCATACAGATGGCACTTCACTTTTGGCTGCTTTCCACTGTTAACCTCTTAAACCTTTTGTGGAGGCCCAAAAGGTGAGACCTGTTAAAAATAATGTGGAGGCCCAAGAGGTGAGACCTGTTAAACATTTTGTGGAGGCCCAGAGGTGAGACTGTAATTTGGAGCCAGGTGAGACCTGTTAAACATTTTGTGGAGGCCCAAGAGGTGAGACCTGTTAAAAATTATGTGGAGGCCCAAGAGGTGAGACCTGTTAAACATTTTGTGGAGGCCCAAGAGGTGAGACCTGTTAAACATTTTGTGGAGGCCCAAGAGGTGAGACCTGTTAAACATTTTTGTGGAGGCCCAAGAGGTGAGACCTGTTAAAAATTATTGTGGAGGCCCAAGAGGTGAGACCTGTTAAACATTTTGTGGAGGCCCAAGAGGTGAGACCTGTTAAACATTTTGTGGAGGCCCAAGAGGTGAGACCTGTTAAACATTTTGTGGAGGCCCAAGAGGTGAGACCTGTTAAACATTTTGTGGAGGCCCAAGAGGTGAGACCTGTTAAACATTTTGTGGAGGCCCAAGAGGTGAGACCTGTTAAACATTTTGTGGAGGCCCAAGAGGTGAGACGTGTTAAAAATTATGTGGAGGCCCAATAGGTGAGACCTCTTAAAATTTTGTGCAGGCCCAAGAGGTGAGACGTTGTAAAAATTATGTGGAGGCCCAAGAGGTGAGACCTGTTAAACATTTTGTGGAGGCCCAAGAGGTGAGACCTGTTAAACATTTTGTGGAGGCCCAAGAGGTGAGACCTGTTAAAATTATTGTGGAGGCCCAAGAGGTGAGACCTGTTAAACATTTTGTGGAGGCCCAGAGGTGAGACCTGTTAAACATTTTGTGGAGGCCCAAGAGGTGAGACCTGTTAAACATTTTGTGGAGGCCCAAGAGGTGAGACCTGTTAAACATTTTGTGGAGGCCCAAGAGGTGAGACCTGTTAAAAATTATGTGGAGGCCCAAGAGGTGAGACCTGTTAAACATTTTGTGGAGGCCCAAGAGGTGAGACCTGTTAAACATTTTGTGGAGGCCCAAGAGGTGAGACCTGTTAAACATTTTGTGGAGGCCCAAGAGGTGAGACCTGTTAAACATTTTGTGGAGGCCCAAGAGGTGAGACCTGTTAAACATTTTGTGGAGGCCCAAGAGGTGAGACCTGGTTAAACATTTTGTGGAGGCCAAGAGGTGAGACCTGTTAAAAATTATGTGGAGGCCCAATAGGTGAGACCTCTTAAACATTTTGTGCAGGCCCAAGAGGTGAGACGTGTTAAAAATTATGTGGAGGCCCAATAGGTGAGACCTCTTAAACATTTTGTGCAGGCCAAGAGGTGAGACGTGTTAAAATTATGTGGAGGGCCCAATAGGTGAGACCTCTTAAACATTTTGTGCAGGCCCAAGAGGTGAGACGTGTTAAAAATTATGTGGAGGCCCAAGAGGTGAGACCTGTTAAACATTTTGTGGAGGCCCAAGAGGTGAGACCTGTTAAACATTTTGGGAGGCCAAGAGGTGAGACCTGTTAAACATTTGTGGAGGCCCAAGAGGTGAGGACCTGTTAAACATTTTGTGGAGGCCCAAGAGGTGAGACCTGTTAAACATTTTGTGGAGGCCCAAGAGGTGAGACCTGTTAAACATTTATGTGGAGGCCCAAGAGGTGAGACCTGTTAAAATTTGTGGAGGCCAAGAGGTGAGACTGTTAAACATTTTGTGGAGGCCCAAGAGGTTGAGACCTGTTAAACATTTTGTGGAGGCCCAAGAGGTGAGACCTGTTAAACATTTTGTGGAGGCCCAAGAGGTGAGACCTGTTAAACATTTTGTGGGAGGCCCAAGAGGTGAGACCTGTTAAACATTTTGTGGAGGCCCAAGAGGTGAGACCTGTTAAAAATTATGTGGAGGCCCAATAGGTGAGACCTCTTAAACATTTTGTGCAGGCCCAAGAGGTGAGACGTGTTAAAAATTATGTGGAGGCCCAATAGGTGAGACCTCTTAAACATTTTGTGCAGGCCCAAGAGGTGAGACGTGTTAAAAATTATGTGGAGGCCCAATAGGTGAGACCTCTTAAAACATTTTGTGCAGGCCCAAGAGGTGAGACGTGTTAAAAATTATGTGGAGGCCCAAGAGGTGAGACCTGTTAAACATTTTGTGGAGGCCCAAGAGGTGAGACCTGTTAAACATTTTGTGGAGGCCCAAGAGGTGAGACGTATTAAAAATTATGTGGAGGCCCAAGAGGTGAGACCTGTTAAACATTTTGTGGAGGCCCAAGAGGTGAGACCTGTTAAACATTTTGTGGAGGCCCAAGAGGTGAGACCTGTTAAAAATTATGTGGAGGCCCAAGAGGTGACACCTCTTAAACATTTTGTGGAGGCCCAAGAGGTGAGACCGGTTAAAAATTATGTGGAGGCCCAAGAGGTGAGACCTGTTAAAAATTATGAGGAGGCCCAAGAGGTGAGACCTCTTAAAAATTATGTGGAGGCCCAAGAGGTGAGACCTGTTAAAAATTATGAGGAGGCCCAAGAGGTGAGACCTCTTAAACATTTTGTGGGGGCCCAAGAGGTTGAAACCTCTTAAACATTTTGTGCAGGCCCAAGAGGTGAGACCGGTTAAAAATTATGTGGAGGCCCAAGAGGTGAGACCGGTTAAAAATTATGAGGAGGCCCAAGAGGTGAGACCTCTTAAACATTTTGTGGAGGCCCAAGAGGTGAGCCATAAACATATAAATTTTTCTTATTTACGGAGCAATTCTACGGCGGTTAAGGAGGAGGAGGAGGTGGAGGAGGAAATGGCACTTCATACAGATGGCACTTCACTTTTGGCTGCTTTCCACGGTTGGAGAAGCAAAGTCCGGGTCAATCCACTTGCTGTTCATTTTGATTAGCGTCAGCCTGTCGGCACTGTCGGTTGACAGGCGGCTGCGCTTATCGGTTATAATGCCCCCGGCTGCGCTGAACACCCTTTCTGATAGCACGCTGGCGGCAGGGCAGGCAAGCACCTCCAAGGCGTACAGGGACAGTTCCAGCCACGTGTCCAACTTGGAGACCCAGTAAGTGTAGGACGCCGAGGGATCGGGGAGGACAGGGTTACGGTCTGCCAGGTACTCCCGCAACATCCGCCGATACTTGTCCCTCCTGCTGATAGCGGGCCCCGCAGTGATGGAAGTTGCACGAGGGGGTGCCATGAACGTGTCCCACACCTTGGAGAGTGTTCCCCTGGTGGCTGTGGGCCTGATGGATGTTGTGGGACTCTGGGAGACCCTCTCCTCTCTGCCGCCAGCGATGGTGGGTGGGAAAATCTCCATCATGTTCTGCACGAGTTCCCTCTGGTATTCCAGCAATCGATTCATCCTCTCCTCTACCGGAATAAAAGAGGAGACGTTATCTTTATACCGGGGGTCCAGGAGTGCGAAGACCCAGTACAGTTTGTTCTCCACTATCCGGACAACACGTGTGTCCCGGGAAAAGCAGCCCAGCATGAAGTCAGCCATGTGTGCCAGACTCTGAATAGGCATGACCTCACTGCCCCCACCAGAAGGATCACTTGCCTCTCTTCCTCTTCCGCCTCCTCTCCGCCCCATCCGCGCTGAACCAATGGGACGCACACAGCCTGACTGCTACCCTCGCCGCCAGCATCCTCCTCCTCTTCTACAGCCACCTCCACGTCGTCCTCCTCCTCATCCTCCTCCTCCTGCAACTGCCACCGTGAAGCAGACAAAAGTGTGGTCTGACTGTGTAGCTCCGTTGCGTCTCCTCCTACCCCCGTCTCCTCTGCGTGCAATGCGTTCTCCCTTATTGCGATGAGCGATTCTTTAAGGACGCCTAGGAGCGGGATGGTTACGCTCACTATAGCGTCCTCGCTGCTGACCTTCTTGGTGGACTCCTCAAAGATACGCAGTACATCGCATATGTCTGCCATCCATGGCCACTCGTGGTTGGCAAACTGAGGGAGCTGAGTTGGAGGCACGCGTGGATTCATAATCTGGTACTCCATCAATGCTCTCTGCTGCTCACACACCCTGGCCAACATGGAATAGGTGGAATTCCAGCGAGTGGGCAGGTCGCACAACAGCCGATGTTCAGGCAAATGGAGGCGTTGCTGGAGTTTTTTTAAGCTAGCAGCAGCTACAGTTGACTTCCGAAAGTGAGCGCACAAGCGCCGCACTTTCACCAGTAGCTCTGCCAGGTTGGGGTAAGTCTTCAGAAATTTTTGGACTACCAGATTAAAAACGTGGGCCAGGCATGGTACGTGATTGAGTTCGGCAAGCTCCAGAGCCGCCACCAGGTTACGGCCGTTATCGCACACGACCATGCCTGGTCCTAGCTGCAGCGGCGACAGCCACATCTCCGTCTGCTGCAATATGGCGTCCCTCACCTCTGGGGCGCTGTGCTTCCTGTCGCCCAAGCTGATGAGCTTTAGCACCGCCTGCTGACGTCTCCCCGCGCCAGTGCTGCAACGCTTCCAGCTAGCGGCTGAGGGAGATGTTAAGGCACAGGAGGAGGAGGAGGAGGAGGAGGAGGAGGGGGGTTTATCAGAACCCATGCTGGCAATCTTGGGCGGGGGTGGTAGGTAGGCCGTCTCTGTTTGCGACCCCGTCCCCGCTTCCACTACATTCACCCAGTGTGCCGTCAAAGAGATGTAGCGTCCCTGGCCGCAATCGCTTGTCCACGAGTCGGTGGTCAAGTGGACCTTTGCGCTGACTGCGTACCTCAGGGCCCGCCTGATGTTATGCGACACGTGCTGGTGCAGGGCGGGGACGGCACTCCGGGAAAAGTAGTGGCGGCTGGGGACGGAATAGCGAGGTGCGGCAGCCGCCATCAGGTCGCGGAAGGCCTGCGTCTCCACAAGCCTAAACGGCAACATCTCCAGGGCCAGCAGTTTGGAGATGTGGCAGTTTAAGGCTTGGGCTTGGGGGTGACTCGAGGCGTACTTCCGCCTGCGGTCGAACGCCTGCGAGATGGACAGTTGTTGGGACGAGGAGTGTGAGGGTGCAGGCGAAGAGGCGGGGGAAGGGGAGGCTGAAGGAGAAGGCCCCAAAGTAGCCGAGGCAGAGGCAGATGTGGAGGTGTCCTGGCTGGAGGTCTGGACCGCAGTGGCAGCACACAACAAAGGGGAAGAGGCAGTGGCAGCAGGACCGGGCGCAGTTTGTATTGCGTTTGCTCTCTCCCACTCAGCCCAGTGCTTGACTTCCAAGTGACGCCGCATGCCTGAGGTGGTCAGATTGCTCTTCTCAGAGCCCCTACTCAGTTTTGAGTGGCAGAGTGTGCAAACCGCGCTCAGTTTGTCATCCGCACAAACATTAAAAAATCTCCACACCACAGAAGTACGAGGCCTCGATGGGGGAGCTTCGCGCGACTGCCCGCTGCCGGGAACAGCTTCGGCCGTGCTGGCTGTGGCCTCACTACTTTGTCTGGACTGTCCTCTGCCTCTGGACATCCCTCTGCCTGTGGACATCCCTCTGCCTGTGGACATCCCTCTGCCTCTGGACATCCCTCTGCCTCTGGACATCCCTCTGCCTCTTGCTGCCTTTTTCGGTGCTGCGCAGACCACCACCTCTCCACTGCTTTCCCCGCTGGACATCACCCCTGGCCAAGTGGGGTCGGTCATTTCGTCATCCACCACCTCCTCTTCCTCACTCTGCTCCTCCTCCTGCCCACTGGACATTCCAACAGCCTCCCTTGATGGCAACTGCGTCTCATCATCATCATCGCTCATGATAACAGATGCTGGTTCAGGGTCCACATCAGCAGGAGATGGCGAAAACTCAAGGGTTTGGGCATCACTACAAACAAATTTCTCTCCTAGCTCCTGGGATTCTTCCGGCACATCTGAAAAAGGACCCGAAAAGAGCTCCTGGGAGGGGTCAAGGGTGGGATGACTCTGTTGGCCAGGTGTGGAGGAAGGAGGGTCAGAGTGAGACTGTGTGGATGACTGGCTGGTGGACAACTGTGTGGAAGCGCTATCGGCTATCCATTGCACCACCTGTTCAACCTGCTCAGGCCTCAACAGCGGTGTAACCCGCCCCCTGCTTAACTGTCCCATAAAGGCAGGGATTCTGGATGAGCGGGATCCTGGCTGACCCTCACCAGCATGCATTGTATCCCCACTGGCTTCAACAAGGCCCCCAACAGCATTTCCGCGCCCCCGTCCTCGTCCTACTCCGCTAGCCCCCCGCCGCATTTTTTTTTTTTTTACAATATTTTGCCTTCACAGCCGTGAAATTAGTTTGCAAGAGAACGCACAGTACAGTTGCCAGTTAAGGCCTATATATTGTATTTTTCAAGGTACACAGCCGTGTACTAAGTGATCAGACGGTGTGTATGAACAACAGTTATGAGAAATTACTTTGCAAGAGAACGCACAGTACAGTTGCCAGTTATAAGGCCTATATATTGTATTATTCAAGGTACACAGCCGTGTACTAAGTGATCAGACGGTGTGTATGAACACCAGTTATGAGAAATTACTTTGCAAGAGAACGCACAGTACAGTTGCCAGTTATAAGGCCTATATATTGTATTATTCAAGGTACACAGCCGTGTACTAAGTGATCAGACGGTGTGTATGAACACCAGTTATGAGAAATTACTTTGCAAGAGAACGCACAGTACAGTTGCCAGTTAAGGCCTATATATTGTATTTTTCAAGGTACACAGCCGTGTACTAAGTGATCAGACGGTGTGTATGAACAACAGTTATGAGAAATTACTTTGCAAGAGAACACACAGTACAGTTGCCAGTTATAAGGCCTATATATTGTATTTTTCAAGGTACACAGCCGTGTACTAAGTGATCAGACGGTGTGTATGAACACCAGTTATGAGAAATTACTTTGCAAGAGAACGCACAGTACAGTTGCCAGTTAAGGCCTATATATTGTATTTTTCAAGGTACACAGCCGTGTACTAAGTGATCAGACGGTGTGTATGAACAACAGTTATGAGAAATTACTTTGCAAGAGAACACACAGTACAGTTGCCAGTTATAAGGCCTATATATTGTATTTTTCAAGGTACACAGCCGTGTACTAAGTGATCAGACGGTGTGTATGAACACCAGTTATGAGAAATTACTTTGCAAGAGAACGCACAGTACAGTTGCCAGTTTAGGCCTATATATTGTATTTTTCAAGGTACACAGCCGTGTACTAAGTGATCAGACGGTGTGTATGAACAACAGTTATGAGAAATTACTTTGCAAGAGAACACACAGTACAGTTGCCAGTTATAAGGCCTATATATTGTATTTTTCAAGGTACACAGCCGTGTACTAAGTGATCAGACGGTGTGTATGAACAACAGTTATGAGAAATTACTTTGCAAGAGAACGCACAGTACAGTTGGCAATTGTAAGGCCTATATATTGTATATTTCAAGGTACACAGCCGTGTACTAAGTGATCAGACGGTGTGTATGAACAACAGTTATGAGAAATTACTTTGCAAGAGAACGCACAGTACAGTTGCCAGTTAAGGCCTATATATTGTATTTTTCAAGGTACACAGCCGTGTACTAAGTGATCAGACGGTGTGTATGAACAACAGTTATGAGAAATTACTTTGCAAGAGAACGCACAGTACAGTTGCCAGTTATAAGGCCTATATATTGTATTATTCAAGGTACACAGCCGTGTACTAAGTGATCAGACGGTGTGTATGAACACCAGTTATGAGAAATTACTTTGCAAGAGAACGCACAGTACAGTTGCCAGTTAAGGCCTATATATTGTATTTTTCAAGGTACACAGCCGTGTACTAAGTGATCAGACGGTGTGTATGAACAACAGTTATGAGAAATTACTTTGCAAGAGAACGCACAGTACAGTTGCCAGTTATAAGGCCTATATATTGTATTTTTCAAGGTACACAGCCGTGTACTAAGTGATCAGACGGTGTGTATGAACACCAGTTATGAGAAATTACTTTGCAAGAGAACGCACAGTACAGTTGCCAGTTAAGGCCTATATATTGTATATTTCAAGGTACACAGCCGTGTACTAAGTGATCAGACGGTGTGTATGAACAACAGTTATGAGAAATTACTTTGCAAGAGAACGCACAGTACAGTTGCCAGTTAAGGCCTATATATTGTATTTTTCAAGGTACACAGCCGTGTACTAAGTGATCAGACGGTGTGTATGAACAACAGTTATGAGAAATTACTTTGCAGGAGAACGCACAGTACAGTTGCCAGTTATAAGGCCTATATATTGTATTATTCAAGGTACACAGCCGTGTACTAAGTGATCAGACGGTGTGTATGAACACCAGTTATGAGAAATTACTTTGCAAGAGAACGCACAGTACAGTTGCCAGTTAAGGCCTATATATTGTATTTTTCAAGGTACACAGCTGTGTACTAAGTGATCAGACGGTGTGTATGAACACCAGTTATGAGAAATTACTTTGCAAGAGAACGCACAGTACAGTTGCCAGTTAAGGCCTATATATTGTATTTTTCAAGGTACACAGCCGTGTACTAAGTGATCAGACGGTGTGTATGAACAACAGTTATGAGAAATTACTTTGCAAGAGAACGCACAGTACAGTTGCCAGTTATAAGGCCTATATATTGTATTTTTCAAGGTACACAGCAGTAGTGCCAAATATAGTTTGGTATGTAGCAGAGCACCTAATACACCACTAATGCCTCTCTCTGTCCCTACTCCAGCAGCTATCCCTGAATACAGCAGCCGTTCTCTGTAAAGTCTATATTGTAGTAAGCTATCACTGAAGTCCACTGTAGTAGCCCTGATAAGGGCTTTTAATCACGCTCCTACCTGTCCAACAGCTAAAATCTGTCTCTCCCTTCTCCAGCCTCTGTCCCTGACTAAGTTCACGCAGCATATGCGTACGAGCAGGAAGAGCTGAGTTTTTAATATTCGAGGTCACATGGTTTTTCCAGCCAATGCATGTAGACGCCGTTTTCGCGCTGCCAGCGTGCTCAGCGTGCCTGTCATACCCCCCCTGCATAGTGATTGGTGGAAAAAGAGCGCCAGGGAAGGTGGGAGGGGAAACGAATTCTAGGTGCGCCATCGCCGTTATACTCGAATTAAATCGAGTATGCCGAATATCGTAGTATTCGATCGAATACCAGCTCGATCGAACACTACTCGCTCATCTCTATTTAACACTAGTGAGAAATGTCAATATTTTATTATGTTTATTTTATTTCATATACAATTGAAATGATTGTATTATCATAATTTTACATTCATATTTTATTAATATAAAACATAGGCACTGGCAAATGCCTTTGCACACACAGTCCATTATATGGATGCCTTGCTCACCAATAGCTCATCAGAAAGCACTACCTTAACCATCTCTGTAACAATCCCAAGGGAATGGGAGCTGAGCTGCAGTACACCAGCTTTGCCATTAGCATTGAGCGAATCGAAGCATCTGAAGTGGAATTCGATCCAAAGTTTAGGAAAAATTCCATTTGCAATGAATACGAATTTCCTCGTGCTTCTGAAAAAAAAAATTCTAAAATGTCGGCTGCATGTGTTACACAGTGAAAGTAAGAAGCTCGGGATTGCAAGATCACGCATAATGCCGTGCAGCCAGCCAATCCACTGTTAGCCATCCCCCTTTGATGTCACAGCCCTATACAACCCTCATCCCACATGGTCTCCCCCATTGTCCTGTGAGCTGAGCATAAGGAGAGACATGACAAGCACTCATGCGATAGGGGCAGTGCTATTTCTTCTTTTCCTTATTTCTTTGTCCACCTCAATAGCATCACTGAGGTGGTTGCACATGCTCAGTTCCACCTTTCAACTACCATGAACCGTATCTACTGTTAGAAGCTGTAAGGATAGGTTCACTTGGAGTCACACCTCATTCACACGTCAGTGTTTTGGTACGTGATTTCCATCAGTGATTGTGAGCCAAAACCAGGATTGGAGTCTCCACAGACACAAGGTAAAAGGGAAAGCTCTGCACCTGTTCTATGTTTAGAGCCGCACCACAAATTTGGCCTTAATAGAAGAGTAGCAAGAAGAAAGCCATTTTTGAAAGAAAGCCATAAGACATCCTGTTCGCAGCTTGCCGCAAGACATGTAGGGGACACAGCAAACATGTGGAAGAAGGTGCTCTGGTCAGATGAGACCGAAGTTGAACTTTTTGGCCTAAATGCAAAACGCTAGGTGTGGAAGAAAACTAACAATGCACCCTGAACACACCATCCCCACCGTGAAACATGGTGGTGGCAGCATCATGCTGGGGGGAGTTGATGGGAAGATGGATGGAACTAAATAAAGTGCAATCCTGGAAGAATATCTGGTAGAGGCTGCAAAAGACTTGAGACTCAGGGTTACCTTCCAGCAGGACAACGGACCTAAAAATACAGCCAGAGCTACAATAGAACGGTTCAGATCAAAGCATACAGCATTCTTTAGAACGGCCCAGTCACAGTCCAGTCCTAAATCCCATTGAGAATCTGAGACAAGACTTGAACATTGCTATTCACTGATGCTCTTCATCCAATCTGACTGAGCTTGAGCTATTATGCAAAGAAGAATGGTCAAAGGTTTTCACCTCTAGATGTGCAAAGCTGGTAGAGACATTCCCCAAAATACTTGCAGAAGTAATTGCAGTGAAAGGTGGTTTTACAAAGTACTGAATACAAATGCATACCACACTTTCCAGATTTTCATTTATTACAAATTTTGAAAACCATATATCATTTTCTTTTCACTTCACAAATACTTGCTACTTTGTATTGGTCTATCACATAAAATCCCAATAAAATATATTTAATTTGTAGGTGTAGAAGATGAAGATGCTTCTATATTACCATATCATTTTTGTCTATATAAACAACTTGCATTATACACCTATATATTTTATTCTATGCATTTAAAACCATTGTTCCATCTATGCATTTCTGGAGATGAGCCAAGGTGTTCCTAGTACTGTCTTATATACTATATAGAGATGAGCGAATCCTAAAAGGTTCGGGGATTCGGTATTCGGCCCGAATCCCACCGCGGGATTCATGGATTCGGGCCGAATCACGAATCCCATTAAAGTCTATGCGAGACCCTAATCTTTTTGCAGGGGCCAAAGGTTCTGCACAGTCAAGTTTGCCCCAACATGTGAAAACCTCAGAAAATGATGGAAACACCTTGGAAATGCATAGGAAACACCAGGGGCAGCATGTAGGGATGCCTCTGAAGCTCCCTAAGGGCTCATTCAGACGTCCGTTTGGTGTTGTCCGTGTTTTGCGGATCCGCAATTTGCGGATCCGCAAAACACGGACAGTGGCCCATGTGCCACATGTGCGGAATGCACATGATAGAAATGCCTTTTCCTGTCCGTGGATCCGGACAAGAATAGGACATGTTCTATTTTTTTTTGGACCCACGGAACGGAAGTGCGGATGCGGACGGCACACAGTGTGCCATCCGCATCTTTTGCGGCCCCATTGACTGTGAATGGGTCCGCACCTGGTCCGCACCTGGTCCGCAAATTGCGGATCGGATGCGGACGATTTTTGCGGACTTGTGAATGAGGCCTGAGGCTGATGCTGCAGGTCCCTACCTTATGTAAATTTAGGTCACATGTCACTGCCAGCCAATCACTGCTGGGGAGGTATAGGGGCTGTTACATCACAGCAGGCGTTCCCACAGGCTTCCCTTTGATGCTGATTGGCTGAAAAAACCGGGCATTTCAAATTGGCAGTGACTCACGAATCTTCACGAATCCGCGCTGCCTCGGGATGCCGAGCCGAAGCGGGCAAGATTCGTGCGAATCCCGAATCTTGCCGCTCCGGCTCGCTCATCACTAATACTATAGTATATTCCAGTGATTTTCAACCAGTGTGCCTCCAGCTGTTGCAAAACTACAACTCCCATCATGCCCAGGCAGCCTACAGCTATCAGCCTACAGAAGGGCATGGTGGGAGTTGTAGTTTTGCAACAGCTGGAGGCACACTGGTTGAAAATCACTGGTATATTCCATATGTATTTTGTCCCACTGCTAGTAATTTTTAGTTAGTAGCCCTGAAGAATAGAAAACGTGTCTCAAATGTTTGTTTACAATAGTAGTCTCCAACCCATGGCTTCCCAGGTAACTACAACTCACAGCATGCTCTGACAACCTTGCAAGTTGGAGACCACTGCTTTAGAACAATAAACAAGTAATATAGTTGAAAGTGACAGTAACCATGTATATACCAGATCCTGGACTGATAGGGTGACTGGGAAAATGGGTGCCCTGGACAACACCTGGTCCCTAGAGTGACTTTGATTCTAATATGACATTTGGTAATAGAAGCAGGTACATCATGTATGGTATCACTATTATAATATTCTGTAGTGAGAAAGCAGAAGAGAAAGCTAAACAGTTGGGAACATTTATCACTTATACACTGAGCAGCTGGCAAGGGACATGTCCTTGTGTTATTTGTAGACAGATGTTTTTAATATATTCTAAGGAAAAAAAAGTGTAAAACATCTTTCCAGGAGACCACCATCTGTAAGTCTGGCCTTTGGTAGCAATACTGATTGAGGCACCCTGCTGGAGAAACACATACTTTACTTATCATTGTGCTTGTAATACTACTAGATAGTCAAATGATCCATAGTGAGTTATACAAACTCTAATTCCAAGCAGTCATGTGCTTTAAAGGAAACTTCTCACCAAAATGCAAAATAATCTGAAAAAGGCATGTTATAGAGCAGGAGGAGCTGAGCAGATTGATATATATATAGTTTTATGGGTAAAAAATGTATAACTTGTAATTTATACATGTACATCCATGATATTTTGGGGTTTTGAAGTGAAGGAGGAGGTCCTATTAGTAATAGACAGTTATCTCTGCATACACAGTCATATAGGGAAGGCTTTCAATCACTGATAGGACTGTCTCCTGGTCTTCAAAGCCCAAAAAGAGCATGGATATAAATGTATAAAGCACAATGTTTTTCCCCATTAAACTATATATCAATCTGCTCTGATCCTCTTGCTCTATAACCTGATGCTTTCAGCTTAGACATCATATTAAATGTGACAGGCTCCCCTTAACATATGTACAACATATACAGTAATAATTAACCTCTATATAAACTCTAGATTTATTCTATGTAAAGGCTGACTTTAAAGAGGGTCTGTGAACAGTTCTTTCTGCGCACACAAAACTGCTGACAGTCACCCTTTAAAGGCACTATATGGCTGACTATCTAGAGCGATGGTCAGGTAGGTTGCATGATAAGAAATCAATGTTTTTATCCTCATAGTGCCAAGATCCCAGAAGATGGCCACATTCAATGAACACTTCCTTTCTCCTCCTCTCCGCCTTGAGTGCCATAGCCCACCCTCAGAAGCAGCTGCAGTAATGGAGGCATTGCACAGTATAAATTATTCATTTAAATCTAAGTCCAGAAGTTAATTAATACAGTAAATCACTTACTAGCCAGCAGCAGTCTCCCAGTCAGTCTCTCTTCAAGTCTGCAGCAACCACTCCCTTCTCCTCCCCCATCCCTACTCCATAGACTTACGTATATGTACAGTGATCCCTCAAGATACAATGGCCTCAGGATACAATATTTTCAGCTTTTCTGAACCATCTTAAGTTGAAACCAGACTCAACGTACAATGCCTCAGAGTCAGAATCAGCCAATCAAGGTCACTTCTCTGGTAAATAGCTGTATTAGTCGCTAGTTATCAGCTACTCCTGACTATGTAAAGACTTGTTTTATCTGTCTTAGTTATCTGCTTATTTTTATTAAATGTTCATTTTCTCTTATCTTGGATGACATTTTGAGTTTTTGGAACCAATTACTCAACTTACAATGGTTTCAGTCTGAGGGACCACTGTATTCTGATCCTCCAGTGAGCATGCATTCACTAAAGAGTTGTAAATTGAGAGTTAGTGAGGTGGAGGGTAAATCAGGAGAGAAGTCTAATAAGAGGAAGGGATTATTTTCTCTGATAAGATATATTACACAGTTTCTTATATTTGCCTTTAATATTCAGTTATGAAAAAAGAAAGTTACTTAACTACTGAGATAAATATCAATTTCAAATAAAACTTTACAATAACATTAGTAAGAAATGCTGCATCTTTTACATTGTATACCTCCTCTTTCAATTGATATCTCAAGAATTATATGTACAGGATTAGAATTAGATTTTTTTTTCTTTTTAAATGTAGGTTCATGATTTTATATCTTCCTTCCTAATATAATTTACAATATACTAATTCACTTTTATAGTAATGCAGAAAACCGGTGAACTTGTTAGTCAAGGCATTTCCTCTGTTTGGAAAAAAAAATTGCGGCTTTCCTAATCTTCTTCTTATGGCATAGAAAAACATTAACTTCTAAAAGGAGAGTTCATTAATATTCTAGAGTTTATAGTGCTATTAGAGTAGCCTTGGCAGATCTCTCACTACTGAGGCCAGGTGCAGTGGCCAACAGCCAGGGCCACCCCTCAAGCAAACAGTTTTACTCTACACAATCTACTCTAATGCATATTTTCCTACTTCATCATACTGTTTGTCAGTCCTGCACTGCTTTATCATCTGAATTCTGAAACTTTACTTTAAAAAAAATCAAGTGAATTTATATATTCTGATTATAATAAAACTGAAACACCCCCAAGTGTTATATGACACAGCAAGCCTTTAGCTGAAGAGAAATTTTACCTGACCGTTCCCAATATTTTGATAAGGAAATGAGCAGACATTCTGTAATATAGGCAATTAGATGATAGCCACCAAGGTCATTTCTTCCTTTTTGGTGGTCCCTCTACCATTCCATTGAAGTAGATGGGAACTCAGGAAGCAGACTTGACCATGTATAATGTTTATAACTTTAAAGTGTCACTAACATTTCAAAAACATTGATACTGTATATCATACAGAAATATCAAAAGGTTTGATCAATGTTGGTTCAAGTACTGAGACCCCCACAATCTCTGGAACAAGGATAGAGAAGTGCTTTCATAACTAAATCTCTCCTCACTGGTTAAAATAGGCTTTATAGAAGCCTATGTACCAGTCTTGATTTAATCCCTCAAAAGTTTTTTGAAGAGTTAGTGATACTTTAAGAGTTAACATACAGTAGATAAAAATGAGTACAAAGGTTTAGGTTAAACCTATTAATTGTCTGTCCTATATTAGGATACTGTTAAAGAGGCACTTCAGTCATAGCAAGTGATGGTATATTACTAGGTACTGCATCTTAGCCCCTTCATTCTTGCAAATGGTGGGAGTCCCCACATTTTGACCCCAATCAGTAAGTGAGTAGTGGTATATCCTAGCAGTAAACCATTATTCAAACCATAATACACGTGAAAGATTATAACATCCTTTTAAGAGCAGACTTGAACTTGAGCAGAATTAGGCACATTCATGGCATGTCAAATGATGCAAAGCTGGACAATGGCTGAGGACCTCACCAGTTATTGTTAGTGCTTAATAGTATCCCAACTTCTTCCAATGGGGAGATAATCTAGCACTGGGCCATTTAGGACTCCATTATCATTTCTGGAACTCTATAATTGTCAGCTGTTAGTATATTTTATAGAAAAAGAAGATCAAAATGAAATAAAAGTAAATGTGCACAGGTCATGTAAAGATGGAGGGACATCACTTCTATGATGGGAAAGGGCAGTCCCAGGGTACATTGGGTGGTGTAGTTTTAGAACTGCTGGAGAGGTACAGGTTGGAAACTACCTCTTTATGGTAACAACTATAAAGTCTTTAGCCTCTCCTATTGGCTTCATGCACTGCTTTTGTTGTACTCCATCTTCACAGTATTTAATCAAGTGACACTGAGATTTAGGCATATTTCTATCCCCACCTCCTTACATACCTGGCCTTATGCAATGCTTGGCCTGCCAACATAGACAGAAGACATAGTCTACCATCAATATGCCAGCATCTTCTATGTCTTGTTACTAGGGATGGATTTGACAATTCTGGGGTCCCAAGCAAAGTCATATCTGAGACCCCTGTTACACCACTAAGCTCTTCCTCCATCAGCCCTCTAATCCCCACCCTTGTTGTCTTGCTAAGCCCCATTTACTGCCTAGTAGTGCAGCTCAGGCACTTCTGCTACTACTGGATAGCTGGGAAAGCCCCCCCCTCCTCTCCAGGGCTCATCTTTGGCTGAACTGGCTTTTTTAAGTCTATGGTATAGTATAAGCTTATTAATATTATCAGCAGAGCACTCCCTATGAGAAGTATGATACCCAATCTATATGACAGTCTATATGACAGTCTGCATAAAATACAAGGAAGGGGGTCCTGCTGGGTAAAGGGCCCAAAAGAATTGGGAATTAAGTAATACTTGATATTTGTTCATTCAGCTTTGCATCAGTATTGTTTTGCATATCTCACCTTTCCGAACCCCACCAGAGTCCCATCTGTGCATTTTTGTCACATAAAGATATGTTTTTACATGACATTTTATAGTAAAATTAGTAAAATACATATGTATTTTAGTTCTCTTTGGGGTAAATTTTTTTTATTCCTTTCATTTCTTATTTAGAAAGTTCACCTTAAAAAGCATTTAAGTGGGTTTCCCATTTTGTTTTAGTCATTTTAATATAAATATTGGTTTAGGTTGGAGGTAGTACTGTTTCTTTTATTAATTTACACTTTTAGAGTGTAGATTTTTTTCAAATATTTTGTATGTATTATGTGTTTATACATTTATTTTATTTATGTCATTTTTTTTTTTACTTAAAACGTGCCCTGAAAGTTCTCAAGACACTTCATGAGTCCTAATTACAACCCATTGTGGATGATATTGGTGACACTTGAAAATCCTTTACAAGGGTGTTAAAGGCCAGGACCTTGCACCGTACATTTACAGTGCATGTTTGTTAACAGGCTGATCAATCTTGCTTATATATTTTTGCATTGTCCAGAGATATTAATGTAGAATGACTAAAAATGCACAGGACTTCTTCATTCTCCTAATCAGTGAGGGTCACATCAGTCAGACCCGTGGACTGATGATACTTTCATGGCATGTATAATTTACGTGTTATAAAAGTTAATAGTGGGAAAATCTTTTTCATTTGTAGTTTCCAAAAATAAATGATTTATAACATCAGGATTTTTGAAGTAACATCTCCTCATAAAGTATAAACAAAATTATACTTGTTTACTCAGCAATTTAGCAACCAATTCATGTGCGTTTGGCATTGAAGTAAAAGTCAGTAAAACATTTTCTATGTATATAAAATCATTTCAGCACAGCTCATGGATTTTGAAACATAGTCTTTCACTGTTAATTTGAAGAGTACAACAGGGTAAAGAATTGTGTTACTCAAAGCCCCCCAGGGTCTCCAGTCCTTAGGAATGCATTATTCATCAGGTGTCAAAGTGACAGACTATACAAACAATGCTTTGATTGGAGCTCACCCATATTACTCAACAAAGTATTGTAGGATACATATGATCACTCCACAGGGATGGAATAAGTCATGAAAAACATGTCTCTCCTTGGTCTTTATTTCATCAAATCAAGACAGATTGATTTTACAAATAAAATAAAAGCGGTAAAAAGCTGAAGGACTCTTCATACCACGAAAAGGAAGTCAAGCAATTTCCTCCAAATGAAGACAAGATAAATCTGGTGAAATTAAAAAATGTGTTTTTGCTAGCATATTAATCTGACTGTAGACTGGTGACATTTGTTTCCTAGGACCCTCATCATTAATTAAAGTGGATCCTGGTCTGAGCCCTTCAGAACTGGTCTGGCATAGTGCCCGTATTTGGCTTCTTTTATGTACATTGTTCTGCTCCATTTTAGAAGCAGAACAACAAGATAACGTAAATGCTGGATCTGGCTCATATCTGAACCAAACTGAGCTAAACAGATCCAACTGACTTTAATGGTGTCCATATTGCTTCCATTCAGAAATCCATTTTTTAGCTGGAAAAAGTCCTGCATTCAGGAATTGTTTGTGCACTGCTTTTGACAGAAGTTGCAACGGAGATCCCAAAAGGAGCCTCCAACTCAGATATGAACTCATCCTAACAGATATGCACTTATTTCACGGAATTATATTCAAGTACTCCATGGACTTCAGGAGCTGTGTTGGAGTTTCTGAGGGTTTGAAGAACTAACCAATGCAGAGGTCTCCCACGCTAAGTTAAAAAAAAAACAAAAAAAAAAACAAAACTATAAAAAATGCCAGACCGCTACCAATATTTAAAAAAATATACCACAAATATTTTATTGATTAATTATAAATACATGACATAGTAAAAACATATTCCGGAAAAGGCGGCATCAGCAGAAATGACTATACCAAAGGAAAAGGAAATGTCCCATTAAAAAAAAAAAAAAACATAGAAATAAAGTGCAAGTGCATATTCACATATCCCACAAAAAAATTTATGGACAAACAATTTACCCATGGTGTGTCAGCTCCGCGATGGCGCCAGCCCCGACGCACGTTTCGGTGTACCTTCGTCTGGGGGTCTTTGCAAAGTTACTCTAAGAAATAGAAGCCACTCTGATTGGCATTTATTATGGGTTAATTTTCCCAATGAATTAGTACATGTTTTATCTGATGATTTAGTCCTATGCAACATTTCTCACTGGTGATAATTTTTTAGTGGTCTAAGCTATTAATCTAGTTTTTGAGGGGGAACATTGTTGGCACATGTATGATTGGGACAGGGGTGTTTACAGATTTATAGAGTCCATAGCAAAAACTAGTAGGGGCCAAACACACCTAGGCAAATGCAACTCCACAAATCTCTAATAAATGTGTCTGGAAAATACTTTTTATAAATACCACCATATCTCCCAATCCACTTATGTCAGACAACTGCCAAAAATGCACTGATGAATCTCCTGCTTCCCTTTACACATTGTATTATAAACCTGAGTGCCCACAGCCACCTCTAGGAGGCGCTCAATACATAGGGATGTATACAGTTACCATTGTTTTTTATAGAAGCTGCACATTTCTTTGAACTGAGCTCCACCTAGTGGTGGCTGATAGAAAATGCAGTAAATCTATACTGGGAACAGGAGAAACAGTTCAGTGTCAGGCCCAATCCTAATGAGCCCCATAGTATTTGTGTGGTCTGGCTTTATGGTAGGTATACCACTGAGCTGCTTTTTTCATGGACCACTATCTGGGTTATTCAGTTTACTGCATTTGTAAGAAAAGGTTCTAATAAAATAGCTGATTGTTTTTTGTTTTTTTAAATTTTTTTTATTGGAGATGATGTCACAGGGAGTCGGCGGCGCACTTCCTCCGTGAAATACTGCCGGACTCCAACTGTTGTTCAGGAGCGAGGACCAGATGTGCGTCCTCGTCTCCATGACAAAAGGGGGGGAGGACCTGGCACGCGTTCAGTCTCAGCGCAGCCGGCGTCCTCCCCATCCCCTTGTCAACAGGCAGGAGGAGCTTCTGAGCGCTGGCATGGGGTCACCGCTCCGCTATGAATATGTGTGTTATAGGTCACGTGACGCTGGCCACGTCATGTGACCTACCTCTGAGTACTGGCAAGGAAGCCAGCACTTCCTGTTTTAGGTTTGGAATTAGGTCACGTGATGCCACCTCATCACATGACCTACTTGGAGCCCTATTTAAACAGGTAACCTGCCAGCCACAGGTTGTCTATGATTGGTCTAACTACCTCAGTTTGTTTGCTACAGAGACTCTTGTATTTGACTTTGGCTGTTGTTATTTGACTACTCTCTCGTCTTCCCCCTTGTACTGCGTTCTCTCTTGGTTTGACCTTGGCGTGTATTTGGATTTGGCTTGTGGATCTCCCTTGGTCATTTACGTACTCTCCTGGTTTAGACTTCGGCTCAGCGACTTTGTTATTTCTTGTGGTTCTGTTTTTGTTTATTATTTTCTCCTGTTTTCTCCCCTTCCCTATACTTCCCAGCACGGTAAGGGACTGCCACCTAGTTGTACGCCGTTGCCTAGAACAAGTCGTGCAAGTAGGTAGGGTCAGAGGTGGGGTTGAAGTCAGGGCTCACTTTCCCCCTGTTGTGACAGATGAATTGTTTGTGTATTTTGTCCTATAGGATGGATGTATATGTAAGTTGTTGAAGGCAAATGATATGCCAGTTTTCCATATATTTCTGTAGCATTTGCTGATGTTAGCAAAGTGGATGTCTTTTAAAGCAATGATGAGCGGATTTCTTAAATTTGATTCTAATTTGATTCGTCCGAATTGGTCGGACAGTTTGATTTGTAGACAAATAAGTTTGACCCAAATCGAAAGTGCTCCATTTGCCCTGAAAGTTGAAGGTTACATTCTGTGGTCTCCTAGAACTATATACAACTAATTTCAAGTTCTTTAACACTAAGACTGCTTTAGTAATCTTAAAGTGACAGTGAAATATTCACCTATGAGTAAATGCATGGTGTTCAGTGGTAACAAACAGCCGCTTTAATAAAAAAAAAAGAATTTTTTTTTTAATGGTCTGGAAAATTTTTGCTCTTCATTGGCAAATGTATGCTGGTGCATATACACACACATTGACTGGCATCATGTGATCCTCCTTCATCTTTCCTGTCTTCTGAGTTAAAAAATGGCTGATGCCATCTTGAGAAATTTGCTCTAATCGAAGGGCCAAACATTCAGAATTCAAATTTGACCTAAATTTTGGGAAAATTCAGGTCAAATTCGATATATTATATATAATTCAATATATAAGGCAATTCAGTTCCCAAGATATGGTCATGAAGAATGTGACCATAGAACATGGAGAGCATCCATGGGTGAGAAATGCCTATATACAGCACTATGTGCACATTCCTTATCCACCAACACAATGCCTGCAAACAGACATAATGCATGCACACAAACTCAGTTAAGCCAGTACTTTCGGCTCTGCACTGATGAGGGGCAATCACCCTGAAACAGCTGTCTGAAGATGAGGTGCTGACTTATTTAATATCCAAGTCATGTCTCAAGTCCTATTTAAAGGGTTGAACTTAGCTGACTTACATCTGTTGGCATCAGAGGCAGAGCTTGTTAACAGCTCATTTGCATACCTTTCTTCCCAGAATTCCAGAGGAGTATGTATGGACTATAAGTCTCCTCACGCTAATTAAGGTGCTCTCCCCAAGGAGAGATAGTACCTCCCAAATCCTGACAGACCTCTCGCTCACTTAAGCCACTTTACCCTCTGCTCTGCACTGATGAGGTGCAATCACTCTGAAATAGCTGCCTACATGAGGTGCTAGCTTTTTAATTATCCATGTAATGTCTCAAGGTGTATTTAAAGGGTTGAACACTGACTTATAGGATAGCTGAGGCTTCAGAGGCAGAGCTTGTTAAGAGCTCATTTGCACCCCTTTCTTAAACACAAATGAATATGCAAATAAATCAATAACCCTAATTTACTATTCCTGGAAAACCCCTTTAACATATAGATCTGATCTAGATGCTGTAGCGCTACAAAATTTAAACAGCCATGAACTCACTGTAGACATTGTATAATATTGTTCTTGATTGCTTTGTCAATTAAAACAGTTTTGTTAGTTCCTGTCATTATGTTAGAAAGATTTTGTTTATTTCCAAGAGGCCGCTCTAGCACTTTGTCTTGCTATGTGCTAATTGTAATGTTTTTGGCATACTTCCTTTTCAAGGGTTGGTCTGTTTTTGTGCTGCATCTGTGTTTACATTACCAATGTGATCAGTCAGAAGACTGATCTGGGCTCTTTCAGCTCCTTTCAAGACTAGTCCTTGAGGAGATCAACCTTACCATACGCATCTAAGATCATTTGCTCCCAGGAGTCCACCCTGGTCAGTTTCTGCATTTCACTGACATTCTGACATGGAGAGATGGGCTCTGTAGTCTGCAGATATGAAGTCTGAGCGAAAAAAAAGTGTGAATTCAAAAGCTTGTTGATAAATTGTTCTGTAAGGCCTTCACAATTAATTTCTGTCAGTAGATAGTAAAATGGCAAAGGCTGTTCCAAAAACAACAGTTCCTGCAAAAGGGTAGGCCACAATACACTGACAGACTGGATTTAATCTCACTCAGCTCGGTATTAAGTGTTATAGAAAATAGTACAGCTGGTGTTGAACGGGAGTATTGTTCCCACTCACTTTTACAGAACGCTAATCTGAATCCCTACAATGTGTGCAGCTTAATATGGAGAAAGCGTGATGATTTAAAAGCTAACATATAACAATGAAATGTAGGAGAGTAACCGTCCGGGACACCTCAGCAATTCTACCATAACAAGCCATAGTAATGAGCAATCGTGTGGAATGATAGCGTGAGCGATCACCTTAAGGTGTGCAATGTAGGAGAAATGGCAGGATAATCATTGCATAGAAGCGCAAGAGAATGGAAAATAGGCTTCTTCATGAGGTGAAGCATAGCAGGGAAACCACAATGAAATAACATCCAGAAATTGAGCTCGAAGGGAGTTTTCTGTTTCAAAAGATGTATACTGCATTTACCTGCAGCGCTCTTAAAGGGCATCTGTCAGCAGATTTGTACCTATGACACTGGATGACCTGTTACATGTGCACTTGGCAGAAGAAGGCATCTGTGTTGGTTCCATGTTCATATGTGCCTGCATTGCTGAGAAAAATGGTGTTTTACTATATGCAAATGAGCCTCTAGGAGCAACGGGGGCATTGTCATTACACCTAGAGGCTGTGATCTCTTTGCAACTGCCGTGCCATCTCCTCTCTAGGCAGTGAGAATGTCATCACACCTGGTCCTGTCAATCAAAGTGCAGAGGGCCCGGCAGTTGCAAAGAAAGCAGAGTCTCTAGGTGTAACAGTAACGCCCCCTTTGCTCCTAAAGTATCATTTGCATATATTAAAACTTAATTTTTCTCAGCAATGTGGACACATATGAACATGGGACCAACACAGATGTCTTCAGCTGCCAAGGGCACATATAACAGGTCAGCCAGTTTCATAGGTACAAATCTGCTGACAGATGCCCTTTCAATGGATGACATTTTTTGATAAATAAAGGTAATATAACAGAGCACTCCAAGTTCTGTACATTTGTAATATGCATTTGAAGTGGTAGCTCCCAAAGAATAGAACAGTCTTACTAATGCCATGTATTTTAACGACTCCACATGAGGAAAATGTCCGACTTAAAGAATTAGTGTAATCGGCCAGCAGCATGTTATAAAGCAGGAGGTTGATGTATAGTTTTGTACAGTGAAACAGTTTGCTATTAGTACCCAACTTAAAAACTTCCTGCACTGGACATACGAGTTACACTGTTAGGCCCTTCAAGACTTAGCACCACAAAAGGGAAGGGCATGCAGGGCAATGGAAGAGCCACACAATTTGGAAACTACCAGCTTGCTTGAAGATACTTGAGTGGTTTGTGTCTGGTCAAAGTGCTGGCAGTGTCCTCATACATGCATTCAAGAATATTGCTGCAATGAGACATGTTGAAAGTGACAAAACTCTACCTAAGTGACTGTGAGGTGGACAGTGGTAAGAGTTGAAAAAGCTGCACAAGGAGCCACTGTTTGAAAAAATCGAAAAGCATGGCTAATGACTGTAGTTTTGATAAATCAAAGATATGCTGAACCTACAAAATGGTGAAAACTGTCTGAAACCCTCATATATGGTGGATTAGTTCCATCAGTGTTAGTGATTCTGCAGCATCACTTACGTACCTGTTATGTTTCCAAAATATAAAAATGACCCAGGGTATATGAGCAAAACATATCAACTTCCCCTACCGAAATCTTACGCTATGGATGCATTCATGAACACTGACTAAGCAGATCTGTTCAGTATTTACATAGGTTGTGAATAAGTGCTATATATTTTTTTTTATAAGATATGTGCACAGCTGTACTTTCAAATGAATTGGAAACTTGTAAAAATGTATGCCAATCTTCTAACATGTGACAACGAATAGCTTTAAAACAGTATTAAAAAGAAAACTTGAATATCTAGCTGCTCCATACAAGTCATAAACAGTTGATGTTTTACCTGTGTATGGGTTTCTGGGTCCAGAGTTCTGTGCTGATTGAGTTAATACAATAACTGGTGGTGCTCATTGTTTCTGATTTGATAAATTATATATTTTGAGGTGCATTCAGCACCACTAGAGGGAGCTAAGTGTGTATAGAGTTATACAACTCATTGGAAGCTACATAAACCTATATGCGGTGAGGTGGCTGCAGGAAACCTCCAGACAGTGTCATGGCAAGTAGTGGAAACAGTTCAGTGCCAGACCCTTTCTCAAGCTAGGTCCATTTGCATGCCTATCTGGACTATGCAAAATCCAACATTTTGTAGTGTTTTCTTTTAATTTTTTCTCAACCTAGAACTGTCACAAGTGTCTGTTTATGGATATGTTATTCTAAATATCTTCTGTCTCTGGTACTTAATTGACATGTATTAGAAAGATGTTAGATTTTATGTTTACTGTAAAGCCATCCAAGATATATGTGTGGTTTTCAGTAGGGATGAGCGAATTTCTTCAAAATTCGATTCAGCTGATTCACCGAACTTTACAAAAAAAATTTGCTTTGTGACGAATTACTTCGCCATGACGCACATTTTTTGTAAGTAGTGGGTGCAATGACAGGGAGCTGCGATAGCGGCGCGTTCGTACATGATCGCGGCGTCCCAGTGTAAAAACAGTGTAAAATAAACATTAAAAAATACATTAAATCAAACTTACCTCCTCCATTTGCTCGCGATGGGCCGGCCGCCATCATCTTGCTTGAAGATTTGGAGTGAAATCTCGTGTGGCGCGAGATTACGTCATCACGCCAGCCGGCGTGGTGACATCATATGTCACTACAAGCGGGATTTCGCCCGGGATCTTCAATCAAGATGGCGGCTGGCAGCCCGTCGCGAGAAAATGGAGGAGGTAAGTATGGATTTTTTTGTTTTTTACACTATTTCAGGATAAATCGATTCGCCGACACGAAGCACAAGGAAATTCGGCTTCTAGGCGAATCGAATTTATCCTGAAATTCGGATTAAATTCCACTTTGTGGGATTCGATTCGCTCATCTCTAGTTTTCAGATATCAATGGTTGACCTTGAGTTGTCTTGCCTATATAAAGTACATCCATTGATTAAAAAAATAATGCACCAAGAAGGACTTGTTGGAACTGAATTAAACTTTCTAAGTGTGAATGTAATGATGATATATGTAAGTGATTACAATACTAGAGTGAAAGGATAAGTTTTTACTGGGCAAAATTGTACTATCGAAAGGAGGCTCTAGTATCCTGTTGGACCACCTCTAGCCTGAGATTCAGTTGGACATGGAGGCAAACAGGTTCTGTATGGTATCCTGTGGCAGATTTGCCCACACATGTTACAGATGGGCTCACACTCGTAGGTTGCTGAAGCTGCCATCCTAAGGAAGTGCTGCAATCTGGTGGAGACATTCCTGGGAAACCCTTGCTGTTTGTAGGCAAGCATTTTTTTTTTGTGGAAAAATGCCAGTTAGAAGCTATGCCATGAGAGGCAACACTGTGGCAACACTGTGGCAAACACTGTGGCAACCAATGTGGCTGCAGGATGTCCTACACATATCGATTGGGCTGTTAGTGTCCCTCGTATCACTACTTGGGGTGACCGACTGAAGTATATGACGGATCCACAGATCATCACGTAATGGGCACTATGACACCAAATTTCCTTCATGCTAAGTGCCTGGAAATGGTCCGGGCAGATACAAGGGTATGTAATGAAGGTGCCACCTGTGTCTGGATGGTGGCAAACAAAACTGTGGGAGTTACTTGTGCTTGTTAGCGGATTAAACAATCCATTCTACTGGTGGTCTGCCGGAGCTATCCAGAGCCTGTTTTCTGTGTGTGCATGGCCTTTCTTTTAACACCTTTTAACAGCTAGGTTTAAACAGCCTAGATGGTGAGCAATTTTTCGAAACAACCATACTACTTGTCTCAATCTAATGATGCCCCCCCTCTCAAAGTCTGTCAACTGGGCAAAATATCCTCAAATGCATTGTAGAGGCATGTCTGACAGACACTGATCTCACACCAAGATGTACACCACCTAAAAGTAGCCTCTGAGAGCCTTTTTATAGAGTAGCTGGTGACACACTTTTATGATTTATGACCCAGTGATTTATGAGACCACACCTGTAATGATTTACATATCTGCATGACTGCATACCATTTTTTAAAGTTTTAAAGTTTTAAAGTAATCCAACATTTTTATTTGGGTGTGAGTTTTTTTGTCAATCGGTGTACATTTATATAGTATGGACTATAGACAGATACTAGCAGCACTTCTCCTGATTATATTGTTACATATGAAAACAGAAGATGTGGTTTTGCAGGTTATGATAGACTTCCTGGGGTGGAGAATGCACACATTTTGAGGAATTTACTAGGAGCCACAGAGTATTGTAGCCAAGTAAAGCAGGAGGCTCAAATGTGTCATTTTCTGTACCCATTCCCTAGTGTCAGTGGCAAGGCTTTGGCATAGTGTTTGTTTCTTTTTATAGAGCATGAACATGAATAGTCTCATGTAAACTAGCGAAACAATAAAGACATACAGCCACTAATGTAGCAGAGCCCTGTTTGTCAATGCAGCAGACCTAAGACAGTCATTTTTGGCAACTCACAACTTGAGATACACCAGTGTGTTTTCTGCCCATTACCAAAGAACCACAGAATACTCTATGGTATTATCCTCATTTCATTAAAGGGGTTGTCAGGGTTCAGAGCTGAACCCGAACATATCCCTATTTTCACCCAGGCAGCCCCCCTGACAAGTGCGCAGGGCAAGGGAGCGCATCGGAGCATGACATACTCCGATGCTATCATTGGCGGGCTACCTGGGTGAAAATATGGGTATGTCCGAGTTCAGCTCTGAATCTGGACAACCCCTTTAAGTAATAGCATTTCACTAGGACATGCCATCCCTTCATGAACAGTAGGGGTCTGACTTTTATGGGTAAAAAGCATATTTTGGAGATTTCTCTGCACTGCACAGGTTCAGCCCATCCACTCTCAGTGAATAGGGTTGTGTTGCATTTTACTGCCCAGCCGGTGGACGAGGCCAACACGGTGCAATGCAAAATTGTGACAGTACTAATTAGGAAGTGGTTAAATAACATTTAGATGCCAGTCTTTATAGGGCCCTGAGCTGTCAGTGGATCTGCTGGAGTTATGAAGAGGCGCAGGTGCCTTCATAACTTCGGCATCCACCGCCATTTCTAAACCCTAGCTGTCTTAATCTGAATTATCCAGTATTAACCTTGCAGACAATATCAAATTCCCCACAGGGAAAGTCAAATCCCTATATCATCAACAACTTATGAAGAGCACTAAATATATATATATATATATATATATATATATATATATATATATATATGATAGCTGTAGATCTGCTTCAATATGGGTGTGCATTTGCCATTTGCAGTACTCCAGTCCATACAGGTTGGTATTTGGTCTCTTGTGATGCCCTTGTAATGTATTGTTGACTTGCATGCATGCTCTTTACAATATATAATAGGCAATTTTTTACTTAATGGCCTGTGAACAGTAATAGATACTGTGCCTCTGCTGTAACATTCTAATTTGTTTGTGTGACTCAAATTGATATTTTTTTTTATACATATCAATAGATATACTTTTTTATATGCACTACTGGAAAGTGAAGAAAGAACGCCTAGAATGAATTAAGATAAACAGCAATGTGGCAATGTTGGAGGCTGTTACCTGTAGTGATCAAAGTTCCAAGATCCTTACTTTACTACGCATGTTCAACAGACTTTTTTTTTTGCCTGGCATCACTGTTGTTTTTTGTCTAACAGCATTGTTTTTGTCAACAGTAGTCAGAGGAGGGACTCACACATGTACAGAGTGTTCTAGATGGTCAAAACAGATGCATACCAAGATCACGGTATAAGAAGAGCTGCTGTATCTCAAAGGACAGCCACGGCATCACAAATTGGTTCACAAGTAGCCTACAGTGACCACCAGACCATAAGAAACTGTCTACTTGAAGCAGAACTGCATTCACACACTCAACTAGCTTATTTGCCACTGACCTCTCATCATAACCGAGAGTTCCTACACTGGTAACACAAGAGAGCCCTTTGAAGGAATTAATAATGAAAGCCAAAAAATAGCAGCAATTAATGCAGGTTCTGCCTCAGTACTTGGTTCTGGAGAACACCTACTGCCATCATAGATAGCGTAGAGACACACAGGAGCAATACCAGGTGTCATGGCTGTTCCAGTCTGTTATTTGCGAAGGGAACATTGACGAGCCTTCAGCATGTCCAGGTTATCATGGAACCAGTCCTACTAGCACTTTAACCCCTAGGGCTAATTTCTGATATATATCTTTTTAAAAGTGTATCATCATTTATCCAGATATTCCATCTTTGGTGGGAGGTGCTTCTTTTTGTGTAATCTTCCTTGTCTAAGCAATACTTAGGGGTTGTCCTGTTTCATGATATGGGTGACTTATCCTCAAGAAAGGTCATTAAAATGAGATTGTGGGGCTCTGACTACCAACACCCCACACTGATGGGCTGGTTGAAGGGGTCCCTGCAGTTGTGTGAGCTCTGTTAACTCCTTATCTACATTGTCGTGGTAGTGCAAGGTAATTACAGCTTTTTGTCGTGTTCATTTGAATGGGAGAGGAAGCTGTAATTACACTACACCATCACTACAATGTAGATGGCATACAGATAAGCACTAAAGAGTACGCAGTGCTTGCATAAGTGCTGCAACCCCTTCAAACAGTTAATCGGCATAGTGCCAGGAGGCGGTCCCCACAGATCTGATATTGATAACCTATGCTAAGGATAGCTCATCAATATCATGAAACTGGAATACCCCTTTACATTTAAATAGAACAACCCACATTTCAGGAATTAGGATTTCCAGCTTGTTGATGTCCAAGGAGGTGTCAAATTAGCCATCTGACTTCCATTCATATTTGTTCCATTTTCATATTCAGGAGAGCTAATTAAGGTATGCCTTGTATATTGCTGACATATCATAACTTACAGTTTTTTTATATAATCCAAAAAAGTGTGCCAATTGAGTCAATTGACTATTTTTTACTTTCACCAACAAGTCATCTATCATCCTACATTCTCCAGCTTAAGTTAGAACTCTGTGAATGGAATTTAGAGCATTTTAAAGGACAAAGGTGTTATATTTTTAAATCACGTTAAGAGGCATGGTGGTGGTTGGCCTAATGGCAAAGGGTTGGGGTCTTCTTTGGAATTCTGTAATGACTTTGGGAAACCAAGAGGCACATGGACATTGCTACATATAAGTTACTCTATACGCTGTTGCGTACAAATTCAATTACTTAGCAAACTTTTACTGTTAGTTCGTTATTCTTGCTCAAAAGCCCGCGAAGAAAGCGGTCACCTGACCTAGTGGGCAGGGCTTGCTCTGATTAGCTCAGGCTCGGTCAGCCAGTGATGCATCACTTCTGCTGCGACTGCTGAGACGAGTAGAAGCACTGTGTGTGAAGTTCCTAAAGACTGAGACCTGTGTTGTTGAAATTGGGGTGTAATTGTTCAGGGAATCCATATTACACATATCAGGGATACTGCAGGGCAAGTGCAGGGCCAGTGCAGTGCTAGTAATTAATCAGGCAGGGAGAGAGAAACAGGGAGAGAGACAGGGACAAAGACAAAGACCTGCTGCAGGGCCACAGACTCAAGTGAAAAATGTCTGGAATGGATAAGCAAAAGGGGTCCAGTTCTAGCCAGACCTCAAGCTCTAAAAAAAGGAGAAGGTGGCACAGGGCAGCAGTGCTGAAGGACCTGTAACCGGAGCATCTACTAGTAGTATTCGCAATACTTGGCTGGTGTTCCACCGGGCTAACCCACCAAGGCGCAAAATTGTAGTGGAGGAGAAAGTGGATGAAGTAGTGGAGTGGATGGCACGCTCATCTCAGTCTCAGCCTGATGATCTGCTGTCATCTGCTGATACAGTATCCATATGTAGCCAGGGGTCAGACTCAGAGCATTCCTCCTACTCCACCATTCCTCTCCAGCAAAGCCCGTCATTTTTGTACGCAATTTGTACGCTCATGCGTACGTGTTCAAAGAGGTTGCGTACCTTTTAAAACTGAGCGTTCATTATTAGTGTGAATGTTCGCAAAACGCCACATAATAACGTATGATTTGTACGCAGATTTGTAAAAAAGATTCGTAGAATATATGAATCTTATGAAAAGTTTGACGAATTTTCGGCGAATAAAATTTTGAATGATTCGCTCATCTCTAGCCTTGGGATAACCGCCAACCAAAATAACTGGTGAAATATCATGCGAGAGGCTGAGGACTGTTAAGATCATGTGTCTTTGGAGTAAAGTATTTGTTCTGCAAAACATCTTCCTCTGTGACATTGTTCGTTGGGAAATCTACATTCCTCATCCACTGTTACCTTTCTTTCGAGATATTGTGCTTTACATTCTCACACATATCATTCAACTGATTGCCTATGATCACGTCTACAATCATAATCTTCAGGTATGCTTAGGTATACTTGATAATATGGCGGTTATACTAATCATCTTATTCCATTTCCAATTATAATTTCCTCAAAGTATTGAGGAATTGCCACATGTTTTTTTTCCAAGTCCAATAGCAAAAAGTAATTCAAGAAATAAAATTGCCAAATTGTATGCATTATTCAAGCATGTAAAAGGACTTTATGGTTACTACTAGAGATGAGCGAGCATGCTCGTCCGAGTTTGGTGATCGTTCGAGTATTAGGGTACTCGTAAGTGCTCGCTGCTCGGACGAGTATCTCGCCATGCTCGAGGAAATGCCATCTCCCGAATTTTTGGCACCTATAACTCAGCCAATCACAAGCCAGGAGACTCTGCGGTACACCCAGCATCACGTGGGGCCCTTACATGTCGATAGAAGGGGTTGGCTGGCCAGATCAGGTGACCCTGGAATATACTAGTGACTGCCCGCGGTGCTCGGCTCAGAGGCTGTCTGGATGTCGTTAGGGACAGATCTGCTGCGTTGCAGGGAGAGTGTTAGGGCCTGGATTTAGTTCTCTGTTAGGCAGGAGTGATCTCAAAAGAACCCAACAGCCCTTCTAAGGGCTACAAGACAATTTTTTTTGTCTCCTGGCTGGGCTGGCTGGCACTAGTAGTGCAGCTATCGCCATATATAACAAACTTTGTTTTTTTTGTTGTTTTATCTCAGTGACAGCTACATTAGAAAAATCTGAGTGCGACATTTTTCTGGGTTGAAGTGAAAATAGCCACATTCAGCAAGGGCTGAATTTGCTCTCTGATATATTCTGCACGTTACGTTAAAAAAAACAAAACAAAAAAAAAAAATATTTTTTTTTTTTGTTGTTTTATCTCAGTGATACAAATCCATTTCATACAGCTGTGTGGAACCATTCTGTGTGTCGCAGTTCAGCTGTCCAGTCACCACAAACCACAATCCGTATTTTCTGTCCAGGTGACCCATACTGTATGTCACGTAATTAAAAAAGGTCTTTTGCTCTCACTTATACAGCTACATTACAAAAATCTGAGTGCGACATTTGTCTGGGTTGCACTTAAGCAGACCAAGTCTGCCTAATCTAATAGTTTCAGTGTAATTGCTCCATACTGCACGGTACGTAATAAAATACGTAATTTTGCTCTAACTTATCCACCTATATATTAACTTGTTCAGATTGAACAAGTTTGTGGGTTTCAGTACAGCAGGCCTATTTTTTTTGGTATATATAATACACTTATATACAGAAAATGTTGAACCCCAGGGCTAAGGGTCGAGGACGAGGGCATGGGTGTGGGCGTGGGCATTCAATTACTGCAGGGGGCAGAGGCCGTGGTCCCGGGCAGGGTGAGACAGTACCTGCTGATGAGGGAGCAGGGGAACGCCGCAGAGCTACACTCCCTAGCTTCATGTCTCAACTTACAGGAACACGTGGTAGAGGACTGTTGAAACCACAACAGTGCGAACAGCTGATGTCGTGGATTGCGGACAATGCTTCAAGTAATTTGTCCACCAGTCAGTCTTCCACGCAGTCCACCCACGTTACCCAAGGGAGCACTCCTCTGGCTCCTCCACCTCAACCTCCTTCCCCCCAGTCTGCCCCCTCCCAGGAAAATTTGGTATGCGATCTGGCATACTCTGAGGAACTGTTTTCTGGATCCTTCCCAGAGTCACAAACCACTTCTCAGGTTGCTGCTGAACTCTTTCCCGATGCCCAAGTTTTCCAACTGTCGCAGTCTGAGGGTGATGACATTGTTGACTTAGTGGAAGAAGTGTGTAAAGAGGTGTCGGATGATAAGGAGACACGGTTGTCAGACAGTGGTGAAGTTGTTGTCAGGGCAGGAAGTCCGAGGGGGGAGCAGACTGAGGAATCGGCGGATGACAAGCTGGGTTGATAAGCCGAGTGAAGACAGTGCTTCTGAGGCGGAGGCGAATGCTGCACCAGAAATTGAGGATGACCGACGGACTGTGGTGTGCAACCTGTGCCACACCAGGATCAGCAGGGGTGCCACCACTACTAGCCTAACCACCACCAGCATGCGCAGGCATATGAGTGCTAAACACCCCACTCAATTAAACCAAGGCCATTCACCTCCTGCGGGTTCCACCACTGCTCCTTCCCCTGTGTCACCCCCTGCCCAGGACCCCGGCACGAGCGCCTCCTGCCGGAAAACCACACCTTCGCCTACACGATCCTCCACAATGTGTCCCTGTGCAGCGTTCAGCTGTCTTTACAGCAGACGCTGGAGCGCAAGAGGAAATACAGTTCCACCCACCCACATGCCCAAGCCCTCAACGTCCACATCTCCAAATTGCTGAGCCTGGAGATGCTGCCCTATAGGCTGGTAGAGACCGAGGCCTTTCTCAACCTCATGGTGGTGGCTGCCCCTCGGTATTCGGTCCCCAGCCGCCACTATTTTTCCCGATGTGCCGTCCCAGCCCTATACCAGCAAGTGTCACAGAACATTATCTGTGCCCTGACCAACGCTGTTTCTGAGAAGGTCCAACTAACCACGGACACATGGACAAGTGCTGCCAGGCAGGGACACTATATCTCACTGACGGCACATTGGGTTAACTTGGTGGAGGCTGGGACCGAGTCTGACCCTGGGGCCGCTCATGTACTGCTCACACCTCAGATTGCGGGGCCTACCTCGGTCACGGTCTCTCAGACGTACTATGCCTCCTCCTCCGACCCCTCCTCCTCCTCCACTTCCTCCTCCGAATTACCATATGTGGGCACGGCGCCTTCAGTCGGTAGCTCTAGGCACAGCAGCAGTGCCGCGGCTAAGCGCCAGCAGGCGGTGCTCAAACTGCTGAGCTTAGGTGACAAAAGGCACACCGCCCAAGAACTATTACAGGGCATCATGGCGCAGACCGATCTGTGGCTGGCACCGCTGAACCTCAAGCCAGGCATGGTTGTGTGTGACAACGGGCGTAACCTGGTGGCGGCTCTGCAACTCGGCAGACTGACACATGTGCCATGCCTGGCCCACGTGTTCAATCTCATAGTTCAGCGGTTCCTCAAGACATACCCCAATCTGTCTGATTTGCTCACCAAGGTGCGCCGCATCTGTGTGCATTTCCGCAAGTCGACCACAGATGCTGCCACTCTCAGGGCAGTGCAGCGCCTTCTACAACTGCCCGGACTCACCGACTGTTGTGCAACATGCCCACAAGATGGAATTCGACATTAAACATGTTATCCAGAGTTTACCAGCAGCGCAGAGCGATTGTAGACTGCCAGATGTCAACTTCCACCAGAACTGGTAGTCAGGTCAGTCATATTCCTCAAGTCTACAATGAGGAGTGGACGTGGATGTCTGATATCTGCCAGGTGTTGACCAACTTTGAGGAGTCAACACAGATGGTCAGCGGCGATGCCGCCATTATCAGCCTCACCATCCCGCTGCTTTGCCTTTTGAAAAACTCACTGCTCAGCATGAAGTCGGAAGCTTTGCGCGTGTCACAAGAGAGGGTGGAGGAAGATACGTCGCTTGATAGCCAGAGCACCCTCCGGTCTGTTTCTCAGCGCGTTTCGAAGGAGGGGAATGAGGATGAGGAGGAAGAGGAGGAGAATGTCGGCGAGACAGAAGAGGGTACCAATGCTCAGTCCTTCTTAACTCTTGAGCGTGTATGGGCTGAAGAGGAGGAGGAGGAGGAAATGGAGAGTCAGGCCAGTGAGGAGAGGGAATTCTTGCGTGTTGGGACTCTGGCGCACATGGCAGACTTCATGTTAGGCTGCCTATCCCGTGACCCTCGCGTTAGAAGCATTTTTTCAAACACCGATTAACTGGGTGTTCACTCTCCTGGACCCACGGTACAAGCAGAACCTTTCCACTCTCATCCCTGTAAAGGAAAGGAGTATGAGAGTGAATCAATATCAACAGGCCCTGGTGCACAAGCTGAAACAATCCTTCCCATCTGACATCGCTAGCGGCAGAGGGCGTGGTTCTGTGGGCCAAGTAGTGGGGGAGAGGAGGCGAGCAGGCAGCTTGTCCAGCACTGGCAGGGGAACGCTCTCCAAGGCCTTTGCCAGTTTTATATCACCCCAGCAAGACACTGTCACCTGTCCCCAGTCTAGGCAGAGTAGGGGTGAGCTTTACAGAAAGAAGGTGAGGGAGTACCTAGCTGACCATACCAACGTCCGTAGCGATCACTCTGCTCCATACAACTACTGGGTTTCAAAGCTGGACATGTGGCCTGAACTGGCGCTGTACTCCTTGGAGGTGCTGGCCTGCCCTGCCGCTAGCGTTTTGTCAGAGCGGGTATTCAGTGCAGCTGGTGGCGTCATCACCGATAAGCGTACACGCCTGTCAACTGACAGCACTGACAGGCTGACGCTTATTAAAATGAACAAAGCCTGAATTTCACCGGAATTCAAATCTCTGGGGGAAAGCAGCTAAAGATTAACATTACTTATGTATCCGATTCCTCTTTTCTACTCCTCCTACTCCTCCTCCTCCTTGTCGTCTTTGCCTAACGCTGACGCAAAACGCAATTTTTTAGAGGGCCAACTGGCACTCTTTTGCAACAATTTTTTCCGAAGGGCCACCTACAGGCCCTCTCTCCAAACAATTTTTCCGGAGGTCCACCTACAGGCCCTCTCTCCAAACAATTTTTCCGCAGTGTCAACTACAGACACTGTAAAACAATGTTTCAGGAGCGTCAAACAGACAGTCCAAAACAATTTTTCAGGAGGCGCAAGTACAGACATTTTTTAAAAAATTTTTTTGCTGATGGTCGACTTTATGTACTCCGAAAAAAAAAAATTTTTTGGAGGCTCAACAAAAGCCATTTCACTGCATTCTCAGTCAGACAAAGTCATTGGTGGTGTAACCGCCATGCTGTGTCAGGCTAAATTTTTGGGTGCTTCACCAGCTACCGCATACTAACTCACTCTGTTGTCACCGCCGCCATACAGGGCCACGAAAAATGTTTATGTGGTTCGCCTGCTCCCGCAGTGTCACTCGCTCACTCTGTTGTCACCACGATAGTGGTTTGCACTATAGCAGGCCAAGTTTGCACATTCCCCTTTTTATCTCCAAGTGATCTATACTGCACGTCACGTAAAAAAAAAAATACATTCTTTTGCTCTCAGTGATACAAATCCATTTCATAAAATCCTTTCTTTCTCTTTAACTGATCTATACTGAACGTCACTTTTAAAAATACGTCTTTTTCCTCTCTTTCTCTCTCTCCAAACTATTTTTCCGGATAGGTGCCGTATACGGTATTAAACTGAGAAGAATGCATACAACACATGCCCCACTTGACAAATTTCAGAGTTGACAACCGTACTGGTTGATGCTAAATTTTTAAGTTGGGGTCCTGCGTCGTCATTCGAACTCCATCCGGCTGTTGTCACCACCACACCCGCTAGCCAAGGGGGCACTCCTCTGGCTCTTCCAGCTCAACCTCCTTCCCCCCAGCCTGCCCCCCCACCTACAGGCCCTCTCTCCAAACAATTTACCCGGATAGGGGACGTATTAGATTTTGAACTGATAAGAAGAACAGATTTTTTTTGGTTCTTCTTTTAATTGGCTCCTGACCTGTGATAGGCAGAGCATGGACATGTCCCCTTAGCTGAAGTAGAAAAGACAATCCCCTGGCCAGAGTAAGCTCTTTTTCCTTTTCCGTGAAAAATCCATGAAATATATGGTCCCAAGATAGGGGACGTATACGAATTTAAACTCAGAAGAATCGATACCACACATGCCCCACTAGTTTAAGCTCAATGTTGACAGCCGTACCAGTTGATGCCAAATTTTTAAGTGGGGGTTCCACCACTACCAGCCTAACCACCGCCAGCATGCGCAGGTATACGAGTGCTAAACACTATGGAACCAAGGCCGTCCGTTCCCCTCATGTGGGTCCCACCACTGCGCCTTCCCCTGTGTCACTCGCTGCCTCTGCGAGTCAACCCCCAGCCCAGGACCCCGGCACGAGCGCCTCCCACCGGAAAACCACCCCTTCGCCTCCATGATCCTCCACACTGTCCACCAATGTGTCCCTGCGCAACGTTCAGCTGTCATTACAGCACATGGAGCGCAAGCAGAAAAAAAGTTCAGCCCACCTACATGCACAAGCCCTCAACGTCCACATACAGGGCCACGCTAAATTTTTTATGTGCTCTACCTGCTACCGTCGTGTAGCTCGGTCACTCTGACCGAGTCTGACCCTGGGGCCGCTCATGTACTGCCCACTTGGAGGATTGCGGGGCCTACCTCGGTCACGGTTTCTCAGACTTATTATGCCTCTTCCTCCAACCCCTCCTCCTCCTCCTTCGAATTACCGTCCGTGCTTCACCTCCTGCTACCTCAGTCTAACTCGGTCACTCTGTTGTCACCGCCATGCTGCGTCAGGCTAAATTTTTGGGTGGCTCACCTGCTACCTCATCTAACTTGGTCACTTGTTGGTGTCACCGCCATGCTGTGTCAGGCTTATGCCTGCATCATGTGGCTGGGGATAGGAGAGCAGTGCCAGCATGGGCATGGGTGATGGACCTTCGTTGCACCTAGTTGGGTGCTTCCCTAACATGTGATGGGCATGTGCCTCGCCTTTCTTGGTCTGGGTGAGCACAATTGCCATGAGGGTAACCACCAGGCTGTTGCAGGAGAATTTGGGGTAATGGTGTGATTAGGCAGCCTCAGAGGCATCCATGCATGCTACCCCTGCTGTTTCCTGTCCATTTCTGTGGTGTTTCCATCATTTTCTGAGGTTTCCAGGTTTTCACCAAGCCTTGCCTAGGCAGAGCCTTGGTCCCCTGCAAAAATGCTCGAGTCTCCCATTGACTTCAATGGGGTTCGTTACTCGAAACGAGCACCCGAGCATCGGGAAAAGTTCGTCTTGAATAACGAGCACCCGAGCATTTTAGTGCTCGCTCATCTCTAGTTACTACCAATTTATTTTCTTCAAAGGGATTCTCTGCCTAAATTTATGAAAGACATTCAGTTTAAAAAGAGCATGGCTTCACCTCGAGTCTGTCCATCCATATGAAACAAGTCCTCTATTATTTTCATTAATAAGGCCTCATAGGGTAGCTGCAAATCAGCCTTTGACAAACACGTCCTAATGTGAAGTCATTAACTCCAAAGTCTGCTTTAAATGAGGATGTCTTCCGCTGAACCCTGTGAACAGTTATTGAGGATAGACCCACTGGAGGATCCTGTGGTACTTTGCTGGCTAGAAGGCACTGAAGGGCATTTCAAAAGTGGCAAGAGCCAGTGAGGAAGAAGGTCAAAGCGAAAGGAGGAGTTGGGTTGAACAGGAAGAGGTTACATAAACGATTGGTGGGTGAATACCAACGGAAGAAGAGGTTAAAGGGACCTTAAAATGTAGAGAAGTGAGAGGAGACACCCTGCATGGCTCCCTGTTTTTTTCTTCTTCACTTTCATGGGGCTTGGGTGTTGTTTATTGTTTAGATCATTTTCCTGTGTTTTTTTCCTTCTAATTTTACAGATGTCACAGGCTGTTCCTTGTATTTGATAGATGCTCCAGTACTCACATTACATGCCTGGTGCCTCAAAACTGGTCAGCATCACGGGTACGCAAGTTAACATCTGTTGGTAAGTTTGATCAGACTGTTAAAGTACAAGTTTTACTCTTAATAGTTATGATTATTGAAATGTTACATAAACTCTCATGCTTTTAATACAGTTTCCACAATCATACAATGTACAGGCTAGTTTGGTTAGCAGCATCTTTAGAAATCCAGGGTCTTCACCCTTTAATTGTTTGCTGTAATTGGTATCCAAGAGCTGTGGGTCTTTATGCCATTGTTCTCATGCAGTATACATTTACAAAAATGAATCCTAGTCGATAACAGGAATTAGCCAAAGAAAACATCAGACCAAAATAAAATTAAGTGTAAAATCAAAACAGAAGGTGCTACAAGTGACAAGTGGAAGTCAGTTTGAGGTGAGAAGCAATGAAGAAAAAAAAAACATACAGTAAATCTAGAAGAGTGAAACAAAAATAATATATCATACTAGCAATGTCACACTAGGCTAGACTAACAATACCCAACACTCACTCATAATAGTATTAATTAATTAATAATTATAATAATTATAATTTAAATAGATCACCAGATGCTCTAATCTGCCACAGCAACTGCTCGATTATTAATCTGCTGGCTGAGTTTACAGATTGGTTGGTCATGTATCACCTGATAGGAATAAAGGCTACAAACTACTGATGGACAAATGACTGCGTTCAGACCACGATTGGGCTGGCTGTTGAAAATTGACCCCCTATTCAGACATCCAGTCCTCATCAGAACTTAGAAACCCCCATTCCTCATCAGACCTTAGATCAGACACCCAATACTCATCACACCTCATCAGACCTCAGATCAGTCCCTAAATCAGACCCCCATTCCTCATAAGACCTTAGATCACACACCTAGTCTTCATCAGACCTCAGATCAAACATAACACACTGTAAGCAAATCAACTTACTTCTCCTGCTCCAGACACCACCACCACTCTCAAATCCAGCACTCACTGGTCTACTCAGGGTGCCGCGCTGTACTGTGACCTGACATTGCACAGTGTGAGCACTTACACGCCCAACGTCTTGATGCTGTATGCAAGACCAGACCCTGAAATGAGACCCCCATTCGTCATCAGATCAGACTCTCAAATCAGACCCCCATATCAGACCTCCAGTCTTCATAAGACTCCCCAAATCAGACCCCCATTCCTCATCAAACCTTAGATCAGACACACAATACTCATCAGACCCCCAAATCAGACCCCAATGCTCAACAGGATTCAGATCAGACCCCCATATCAGACCCCCATTCCTCATCAGACCTCAAATTAGACCCACCATACTCATCAGACCCCCAAAATTAAACCCCCAATATTAAAAGACCTCAGATCAGACCCCCAAATCAGACCTCCATTTCTCGTCAGAACTCAGATCACACCCCCTATCTTCATCAGACCTCAGATCAAACATAAAATAAATAAATTGATTTATCCTGCTCCAGTCATCGCCTCCACTCGCAGATCCAGTGTGCTCTTCTTGCACTCACCGCTCCCTGGTCTTGCACAGTGTCAGGTAATAGTGAGCGCTTACACGCCCTACATCTTGACGCTGTATGCAGTCAGGACACAGCACAGTGGCCAGTGAAGACAAGGGAGCAGTGACTATAGCCACCACCAGATTCACAAGATTTCTATATCAAAATGTATATGGTATATTTATTTGAGACATAAATTCCATATCTAAATTTAAAATTTTTTCCAGAGGGTTTTTCAAATTGAAATGTGTTTGTTAGGGGCTTACATGTCCTGATTTTTACTTTTTAAACGTTGGTATGTATGTGTATGCTAGGCAGTGAATTCAGTACTTGTAGAGGAAGACTTGACCTGTATAACTATGTGACCCACAATACATTTTCTGTGCACCATATTACCGGCCAAAATGCACAGGATCATGTCCATGAGGCCTAAGAAACACTAAAGATTTTCACATACCGGCCATAGAACTGAGGTTACACAAAGTTCTGTTTTAAAAGACGACAGTTAATCAGCTGTCATTCTGCCAACCTTAATAAATAAATGAGATCAGTCTCAGCCTTTCAGCCTCAAAATAAAGGTTAAAACAAAAATGTGTACAATGTCCAAGCTACAAATTATACAAATATTGCTAACTTTATTTACAAGAGAGAGTCACTCACAGCAATTACTTCCAAGATGAACTGAAAAGGCAAGAACTCTGATTACATTTTCTACTGTAATGTTCTGTCACATGGATCTAAAGGAAGAATGAGGGTGATATACAGAAGGTTTACTATGCTTATCCAATAGGAAACAGGTCCAACCCCCTCCTACCAGAACACGACTGGTAATTGTGCCCACTGGCATCACGTGCATATTAGTATATGGTCTGTTGCACATGGAAAAGCCACATGGTGGCACCTATTATGCAGCCATAGGTCCTCCATATACCATTGCATGATGACTTTGTATGTTAACCATATATTTTCTCCTGGAAACAATGAGAAAGATTTACAGTAACAAGATACGTGTATGATCTGTTGGGTGGTCTCCTTCACAAGATTGGGGGTCAATACGTCTCCTAAGAGACTGGAGCCATAGGTGTATAAGTAACCATCAGTCCTTTCATTTCTATGGGACTGCCGGACATGGCCAAGTCTGCCATTGGCAGTCCCTTAGACAGTGAATAGAGTGGTAATCATACATGTGCAATTACTGATCCCTTCACACAGGCAACTCATTAACCTCTGTTCTTGTGATTGGTAGGAGTCCCAGAGAGTGAACCCCCGCCAAACATACATTTATCACCTATTCACAGGTTCTTTGTGGGCCAACTCCATTAAAAGCGAGCAGCTGACATCACAGGATATCTATGTGTGTGTGGAGATCTGGCAGTGTCGTTGGGATGTACCAGCCATGAGACATGGTAATAACGTGGCTGCACATGACATCTGATAGTAGTGGTGCATAGCTTTAATACACACAGTCAATGACTGCACTTTTCCTCCCCAAATTGGAGAAAAGGCCATTTTTCTTTGCTTCAGGCTTTAAAAGGGTTAGTAGCACTCTGGGCTTCTAGAACTTCTACCACCGTGCATTTTACCAGGAAAGTTAGCTGTCCAGCCTCATTGATGGAGTATATATAACTGCTAATGGTCCATTCACACGTCTTGTTTTTCTTTCCTGATCCGATCCGCAAATCATGCGGATAGGATGCGGATCCATTCATTTCAATGGGTCCTGAAAAAATGCGGACAGCACTCTGTATACTGTCCGCATCCGTTGTTCCGTTCCATCACGTTATGCGGATCCGCAAATAATATAGAGCTTGTCCTACTTTTGTCTGCATATGCGGTCCGTGGTCCCATTATATTCAATGGGTCCGCAAAAAATGCGGAATGCATCAATATGTCATCCGCATATCATCCGCAATTACGGATCCGTTTCCTGGAAATAGAAAGAAATACCCTACCAACATATATTCCTCCTTCCTTTTTTTTTGCGGAAAAACGGAACGGATGCGGATGTACAATTGGTAAAAACTGAAGGTTTTTGTGGAAACACGAATCCGCAAAAACGGACTGAAAATATGAAAAAGAAAAATATGGACGTGTGAATGAAGCCTAAGAGTTATTTTTATATATTGTTTTTCATTCATCCATTAAGTAAGGGGGCAAGGGCTGGAAATTCTCTTAACCCCTTGGTGACAATGGACATACCGGTACTTCTAGGGCGCGAGGTAGTTCGCGCTACAGGGCGTACCGGTACGTCCTGCATGTAAACACCCGCTGCGCAGTGCAGCGGGGTTGACATGCTGTGATGGCGGCTGTCAGCCACAGCCAGCCATCCATAGTGAAGGCCTTGGGGGGAGCCGTGCCCCCCCCATAATGGCCATTCACAGCAGGCACCGGGTACTCGGCGGGGATAGCGCTATTCTGGCGAATCCCCGCCGAGTGTCAGGGGTTAGGGGGAGGTCAGGGTGTCCCCCCCGCCCCCCGCGATCGGCTGTGATTGGTCAGTGACTGGTCACTGACCAATCATTGGCCAAAACATTGGCGGGAGGCTGCGGCGATGTGCGGGCGGCTGCGGCGAGAGTGCTGCCCGCAATGATTTTCCAGGATGGCGAGCGTTTTCAAGCAGAGTATCAGCATACAGCTGATACTCTGCTTGAAACTGCTGACATCGGTGCTGGCACCAATGTCAGCAGTTTAACCCCTTCTATGCCGCGGTCCATAGGGACCGCTGTATGGAATTGGTTAACAGGGAGGGAGCTCCCTCCCTCTCCCATCGGGTGCTGCGGTGCGCTGGCAGCGCCAATGGTGTGGCCAGATGAGAGGGAGGAAGCTCCCTCTCCCTTCCATCGGGACGCTGCTCTGCTGTGGCAGTGTCCCGATGGTTACCATGGCAACCGGACGCTTTCAGAAGCGTCTGGCTTGCCATGGTGTAAGCTAAGCCTCATCAGGCTCCTGCTAAAGGCAGGAGCCTGACAAGGCTTAGCCTGTGTGAAAATACACTACAATACACTATACAGTGTACTGTAGTGTATTATAGAACAATGAGACCCACTGGATCTTCAAGAACCAAGTGGGTCTGAGTCTAAAAAAAAAGTGTAAAAAAATAAAAAAAAAGTTTAAAAAAAAGTTTTAAAAAAATCATATTTTTCCCCCAATACTCAAATTTGAAACTGGTAAAAAAAGAAAAAAAATACCCCAAGCATGTTAGGTATCGCCACGTACACTAATACTGTAGTGTATTATAGAACAATCAGACCCACTGGATCTTCAAGAACCAAGTGGGTCTGAGTCTAAAAAAAAGTGTAAAAAAAAGTGTAAAAAAAATAAAAAAAAAGTTTAAAAAAAAGTTTAAAAAAATCATATTTTTCCCCCAATACTCAAATTTGAAACTGGTAAAAAAAGAAAAAAAATACCCCAAGCATGTTAGGTATCGCCACGTTCGTAACAACCCACTCTACAAAAATATCACATGTCCCGACCCCTCCGGTGAACACCGTAAAAAAATAAAAATAAAAACTGTGTCAAAAAAGCCATTTTTGTCACTATACATCACAAAAAATGTAATACCAAAAAAACTATACATGTTAGGTATCACCACGTCCGTAACAACCTGCTCTACAAAAATATCACATGACCTAACCCCTAAGCTGAACACAGTAAAAAAAAATAAATAAAAACTGTCAAAAAAGCCATTTTTTGTCACTTTACGATCAAAAAGGCATATGCCCCCTAAAATAGTACCAATCTAACCATCACCTCTTCCTGCAAAAAATGAGCCCCTACCTGAGACAATCGCCCAAAAAATAAAAAAACTACAACTCTCAGACAATGGAGAGACTAAAACATGATTTTTTTGTTTCAAAAATGATATTATTGTGTAAGACTTAAATAAATTTAAAAAACTATACTTGTTAGGCATCGCCACGTCCGTAACAACCTGCTCTACAAAAATATCACATGACCTAACCTCAAGAACCAAGTGGGCCTGAGTCTAAAAAAAAGTGTAAAAAAATAAAAAAAAAGTTTAAAAAAAAGTTTAAAAAAAATCATATTTTTCCCCCAATACTCAAATTTGAAACTGGTAAAAAAAGAAAAAAAATACCCCAAGCATGTTAGGTATCGCCACGTACACTAATACTGTAGTGTATTATAGAACAATCAGACCCACTGGATCTTCAAGAACCAAGTGGGTCTGAGTCTAAAAAAAAGTGTAAAAAAAAGTGTAAAAAAATAAAAAAAAAAGTTTAAAAAAAAAGTTTAAAAAAATCATATTTTTCCCCCAATACTCAAATTTGAAACTGGTAAAAAAAGAAAAAAAATACCCCAAGCATGTTAGGTATCGCCACGTTCGTAACAACCCACTCTACAAAAATATCACATGTCCCGACCCCTCCGGTGAACACCGTAAAAAAATAAAAATAAAAACTGTGTCAAAAAAGCCATTTTTGTCACTATACATCACAAAAAATGTAATACCAAAAAAACTATACATGTTAGGTATCACCACGTCCGTAACAACCTGCTCTACAAAAATATCACATGACCTAACCCCTAAGCTGAACACAGTAAAAAAAAAAAAATAAAAACTGTCAAAAAAGCCATTTTTTGTCACTTTACGATCAAAAAGGCATATGCCCCCTAAAATAGTACCAATCTAACCATCACCTCTTCCTGCAAAAAATGAGCCCCTACCTGAGACAATCGCCCAAAAAATAAAAAAACTACAACTCTCAGACAATGGAGAGACTAAAACATGATTTTTTTGTTTCAAAAATGATATTATTGTGTAAGACTTAAATAAATTTAAAAAACTATACTTGTTAGGCATCGCCACGTCCGTAACAACCTGCTCTACAAAAATATCACATGACCTAACCTGTTAGATGAACACTGTACAAAATAAAAAATAAAAACTGTGCCAGAACATCCATTTTTGGTTACTTTGCCTAACAAAAAGTGTCATATAAAGCGATCAAAAATCATATGTACCCCAAAATAGTATCAATAACACTGTCACCTTATCCCGTAGTTTCCAAAATATGGCCACTTTTTGGTTGTTTCTACTGTAGGGAGGCCTCAAATGGGACATGGTGTCTAAAAACCAGTCCAGCAAAATTTGCCCTCCAAAAACCATCTGGCGCACCTTTTCTTCTGTGCCCTGCCGTGTGGCCATACAGTAGTTTGCTACCACATGTGGGGTGTTTCTGTAAATCGCAGAATCAAGGTAATAGTTTTTGAGTTTTGTTTGGCTATTAACCCTTGATGTGTTACAGGAAAAAATGGATTAAAATGGAAAACCTGCCAAAAAAAAGTGAAATTTAGAAATGTCATCTCCATTTTCCTTTAAATCCTGTGGAATAAAGTGTTAACAAAGTTTGTAAAATCAGTTTTGATGACCTTGAGGGGTGTAGTTTCTAAAATGGGGTAATTTATGGTGGTTTCTATTATGTTAGCCCCACAAACTGACTTCAGAACTGAACTGGTCCTTAAAAAAATGGTTTTGGAAAATTTCTTAAAAATTTTAAGAATTGCTTCTAAAATTCTAAGCCTTCTAACGTCCCCAAAAAATAAAATTACATCAACAAAATGATGGCAACATAAAGTAGACATATGGGAAATGTAAAGTAATAATTATTTTGTGAGGAATCACTATCTGCCTTAAAAGCAGAGAAATTCACAGTTTGAAAATTACAAATTTTTCCAAATTTTCTGTAAATTTAGGATTTTTTTAAAATAAAGGTGATTTATATTGACTCAAATTTACCGCTGTCATGAAGTACAATGTGTCACGAGAAAACAATCTCAGAACGGCTTGGATAAGTAAAAAGTGTTTCAAAGCTATTACCACATAAAGTGACACATGTCAGAATTCAAAAATTTGGCCCAGACATTAAGGCCAAAATGGACTCTGTCCTTAAGGGGTTAAAGGAGGTTGTCCCACTTGTCCAGGATCCTGAGGATAGGCCATCACTATCTGATTAGTCGAACCCTCTACCATTGTTAATCAGCTGCTGGAAGTTGGCGTTGGAACTACACGGCTCCGTTCATTGTGTAGTGGACAGAGCTGGTTACTGCAGCATGGCTCCCATGTACTTTAAAGGGAGCAGCACTGCAATAACCAGCTCTGTCCACTATACAATGGATGGAGCCGTGTAGTTCCGATGATAATGGCAATCACTTATGAAATCTTGGACATCCCATTTAGGGCTCATGCACACGACTGTATGTATTTTGTGGTCCACAAAAAATACGGATGACATCCGTGTGCATTCCATATTTTGCAGAACGGAACAGCTGGCCACTGATAGAACAGTATTATCCTTGTCCGTAATGCGAACAATAATAGGACAAGTTATATTTTTTTCTTGTGGAAAAGACACATGGACATATGGAAATGGAATGCACATGGAGTAACTTCTGTTATTATTAAAATGAATGGTTACGATCTGTAAAAAAAACGGATCCACAAAAAATACAGATCACATCCGTGTGCATTCCGTATTTTGCGGAACAGAACAGCCGACCTGTAATAGAACAGTCCTATCCTTGTCTGTAATGTGGACAATAATGGGACATACAGTATTCTATTTTTTGGTGGAACTGATATACTGACATAAGGAAATGAAATCCATTTTTTTGCGGACCTATTGAAATGAATCTACAATTTTCTGTTCAAAAAAAGGCTAACAAAAATACAACAAAACTGTGAATCTTAGCTAATGCTAGAATAGAAAAAAATGATGCTAAAACCTTTTTTAAAATCCAAAGTCCAAAGTCCAAAAACATCTAGATCAGTCCTATGGCAATAATCTGGATACACAGCTGTCTGCCTATAGTTTATAATAAGGGGATTTAAAAAAAAAATGTAAATCTGGATAAAAGAATTTCCTTTTGAAAACTGTAAAAAGTTTCCTGCTCTTAAATCTTTAAATGTTTTTTTTGTTACTCTTTTTTTCTCCAGGCAGCGAGAGACAAACAGGTACGAAATAAAAGGGGAGGAAAAAAAGGATTTACTCACTGAAATAGCAGGGAAGCGAGGAAAGAAAATAAACAGCGCTTGCATTTTGAGCTTTTTTAACCTGCTAGTTGAACAGTTTCCTTACAGTTTCTGTCTGTGCATTCATAAACTGGAGGAATAGTAAAGGGAGGTAAAGGAACTATGGGCTTGTGGGATTCCTGGGACTCACACAGCCACAAGCACAGCTGTACAAACACATGCTCGCTTTGTTAGGGTAGGGTGGGCAATAGGCTGAAACTGCTGAGCCTATCTGACCTATAAATCCACAGCAAAAGCTTTCCCTGAAGGAATGCCAAAAGTTATGTGAAAAACCGTCTACCCAGCCAATAATTATTGCTTTTTTGTTCTTACTAATGTCTTTCTTGGCCAGATCATTTCACTATACGTGGGTGCTATGACAGAGAAATATTTTATCTTTTTTTTTTTTTTTTTTTTACATAGAGATATATTCATTAATGGGGTAAAAATAATTCAATAAGATGAGGACATTTTTCTACATTATGATTTTATGGTTACAATTTGCAAAATGATATGTTTACTCGTTTCGCTACACAAAGTCATTAATCCTCATTTCATTCCTGATAAAAGTCGAACTGCTGAAAGGGCAGTGTACTGTTTAGTGGTGATTTTATGAATGAAGGTTTTTAGTGATTAGTCTGGATTTTCTTTTTGTGAGAAATCAAATTACACTACATATTAAACTCTTTTTTATAGAGATGTACCCAGGCTGCACAGAGAAGCAGACATTTCTAGTCCTTTCAGGATGCAAAAAAGAGAAATTTAGTTAAATAAAAATGTAAATGATCCCTTCACCATCACTGCTTGAAGACTTAGGCCCCTTTCACACGAGCGTGACGGATTAGGTCCGGATGCGTTCAGGGTGCGTTTAGGAAAACTCGCACCATTTTGCAAGCAAGTTCAGTCAGTTTTGTCTGTGATTGCTTTCAGTTGTTCAGTTTTTTCCGCGCGGGTGCAATGCGTTTTGATGCGTTTTTCACGCACGTGATTAAAACAACATCTCTTAGCAACCATCAGTGAAAAACGCATTGCATCCGCACTTGCTTCAGGATGCAATGCGCTTTTCACTGAAGCCCCATTCACTTCTATGGGGCCAAGGCTGCGTGAAAAACGCAGAATATAGAACATGCTGCGTTTTTCACACAACGCAGAACTGATGCTTAAAAAAAAACGCTCATGTACACAGACCCATTGAAATGAATGGGTCAGGATTCAGTGCGGGTGCTATGTGTTCACATCACGCACTGCACCCGCGCGGAAAACTCGCTCGTGTGAAAGGGGCTTTAGACTAGGGCTACGCGGCGACAGTTGTTACTCAAAGTTGTGCAACAATTTTTATAATCTTAGTTTATGGTGTCGCACTGCAACATGCTGCAACTGAGACACAACAGTGGCAAAAAAATCCATCCACTATGGATTTTTCTGCGACTGTCGCGTTGCAGTCGCAGCATGTGTCATGTCGCAGTGTGACACCATAGACTATCAGTATAAAAATTGCTGCACAACTTTTGAGCGACATCAATGTTGCGCAACGGATGTTGCAGTATAGTTGTATCCTATGTGTCATGCAACTAATTGTCGCACATCACATGTCTCCGTGTAGCCCTAGCCTAATGTTTATGACCAGGAGCTACTCCCTTTTCAGAATAGCTAATACCTAAAACTAAAGATCTTCGCAACATTTTGCAGGGGAGAAGGGTGTGTTTTACAGGTATGGTGATACATGTGTGTTGTACACACAAATATTTTGTAACGGGCATTGAATGTGGGCACACTGTACCAAATAACCAGTGTGACTTTAGGCTAGTCCTAAAGGCATTATCCTGACGTTCTCCTGGATTTCACCCTTTAACCCCTATACAGGGATCTAAACTTTACTACAGGGGACCCACCAGGTTGTTACCTCTTGTAATAGTTCCAGTGTAGTTGGCAGCTAACCCAGGGAGTCAGGCAATTCTGTGTAAATATCTGACTGCAACAGAGGCAGCAAAGGTCAGTACAGTACATAAGCTAAAGTGAGGACACACAGCAGAGTATCAGCTTTAGTAAACAGGCAGAAGTTCAGTATATGGACAGACAATCCAAATAGCACACCTTCACTGTTGAATCTAGTAAACTAGGAACCTAAGCTCAGGCAAGGAGTGAAAGGCTTGACCAGCATTTATTTAAATAGAAGCAGCAGTGCAATTGCACACAGAGCAAGGATGTGAGTGGTGGTTATGGCACAAATGGAAGCAGTCATAGGCGGATTATAATGAGGGCAATCCTGGCAACCGCCCGGGGCCCAGCCTCCTGGGGGGGCACAGGCCGGATTGCCCCCATTATAATCACATTAGGAGCAGTGGCGTACCGCCCATATAGGCAGACCACGCCACTGCTATGAGGCCCGCGACTCTGCATCATTAAGATGCGTCCCGTCCCTGCGCTCCGGGCCTCTCCTAGCCCCCTCACCGCTGCAACTTTTAGGCCCCCCTAACATACTGAGAGCGCTCCTGTGAGCTCCCAGCTGGCCCCGCCTCCTCCCTCATGCTGTGCTGCTGGTCCTGGACAGGGAAGGACCTGTGCAGCGCGGCAAGAGGGGAAAGAAGAAGACCAAGGCCCAGCTCCCTCCAAAGTGGCGTCAGGACAAGGGACAAGTAACAGTAAGTATTTATGTGTTTCATGTATGTATGTATGTGCGTGTATGTATGTGTGTGTGTATGTATGTGTGTGGGTATATGTATGTATGTATGTGTATGTATGTGTTTGGGTATGTGCATACACTGTACATACTGTATATTGTACAGCGTGGCGCAGGGGTTATATTGTCCGGCATGGTGTAACAGCCATGCATTTGTTGTACAGTATATATTATAATCCCTGTACCATGCTATACAATGTACAGTATAATCCATACACTATACTGTATAATACACAGTATAATCCATACACTATGCTGTATAATACACAGTATAATCTGTACACCATATTGTATAGTATACAGTATAATCCGTACACCATGCTGTATAATACACAGTATAATCCGTACACCATGTTGTATAGTATACAGTATAATCCGTACACCATGCTGTATAATATACAGTATAATCCGTACACCATGCTGTATAGTATACAGTATAATCCGTACACCATGCTGTATAATATACAGTAGAATCCATACACCATGCTGTATAATATACAGTATAATCCGTACTCTATGCTGTATAATATACAGTATAATCCGTACACCATGCTATACAATGTACAGTATAATCCGTACACCATGCTGTATAATATACAGAATAATCCGTACACCATGCTGTATAATATACAGAATAATCCGTACACCATGCTGTATAGTATACAGTATAATCCGTACACCATGCTGTATAGTATACAGTATAATCCGTACACCATGCTGTATAATATACAGTATAATCCGTACACTATGCTGTATAATACACAGTATAATCCGTACACCATGCTGTATAATACACAGTATAATCTGTACACCATGCTGTATAATACACAGTATAATCCGTACACCATGCTGTATAATACACAGTATAATCTGTACACCATGCTGTATAATATACAGTATAATCCGTACTCCATGCTGTATAATATACAGTATAATCCGTACACCATGCTATACAATGTACAGTATAATCCGTACTCCATGCTGTATAATATACAGTATAATCCGTACACCATGCTGTATAATATACAGTATAATCCATACACGATGCTGTATAGTATACAGTATAATCCATACACCATGCTGTATAATATACAGTATAATCCGTACACCATGCTATACAATGTACAGTATAATCCGTACTCCATGCTGTATAATATACAGTATAATCCATACACAATGCTGTATAATATACAGTATAATCCATACACCATGCTGTATAGTATACAGTATAATCCATACACCATGCTGTATAGTATACAGTATAATACAGGCCCCTGACCCCCTAATACTGGCCCTGCCTGACCCCTAACCCTAGTACTGGCCCCTGACCCCTACTCTGTTACTGACCTCTAAGCTTGGACCCCTAACCCTAATACTGGCCCCTGACCCCCTAGTATCGACCCCAAATACTGGCCCTGTCTCACCCCCCAAATACTGGCCCTGTCTCACTCCCCGACCTCCCCCCCTTATACTGGCCCTGTCCTATTCCTAACCCTAGTACTGACCCCTACCCTGGTACTGACCTCTAACCCTGGACCCCCTAACCCTAATACTGAATACTCTAATACTGTCCCTAACCCTAATATTGACCGCTAACCCTAATGTACTGTACTGACCCATAATACTTTCTCATTTACATGACCATATTTGTTTTGCGATCCACAATTGCGTCTCCACAAAACACGGATACTGGCCGTGTGCATTCCACATTTTGTGAAACGCACATGCCCAGCCCTAAGTTAAAAATGCCTGTTCTTGTCTGCAATTGCGGTCAAGAATAGGGTATGCTCTATCTTTTTTGCAGGGCTGTGGAGCGGAACTACGGATTTGCAGCCCCACTGAAGTTAATGGAAATATGATCATATGAGTGTACCCTAATGTTGCCTCTAACCCCAATACTGGCCCTAAGGGTGCATTCAGATGACCATATTTCTGGGTCTGCATCCGTTCCACAATTTTGCGTAATGAGTGCAGACCCATTCAATTCAATAGGGCCGCAAAAGATGCAGACACACACACCATGTACTGTCCACATCCGTAGTTCCGTTCCGTGGCCCCACAAAAAATATAAAGCATATGTCGTATTCTTTCCGCAAAAATAGGCATTTCTATATAGGGCTGGCACTGTGTGTTCTGCAAAATGTGTTTTGCAGATCCACAATTTGTGGACTGCTAAACACTTTCGGTCCTCTAAATGTAGCTTTATGCTAATACTAGCCCCTAACACCAATACTGGCCCCTAACCCCAATACTGGCCCCTAACCCCAATACTGACCCCTAACCCCAATACTGGCCCCTAACACCAATACTGGCCCTAATATACTAACACTAATGCTAATCCTATCCCTAAAACTGACTGGAACCTTAACTACAACCCCCAATACCTCACGTACTTCACAGTAACCATAATATATGACCGTCCACATATATCTGTACACACTGCATCTTTTATACCTCACACCTGACACATAGTATACATACAGAGTACTGATACGTCAGGTACAAGGTATAATAGATGCAGTGGGTAAACGTATATAGTATATATACAGCAGTGTACTGGTATGTGAGGTATAATAGATGTAGTGTGTAGATATATAGTATATACAGCAGCGTACTGATATGTGAGGTAAAAGCTGTCATTTATACCTTACACCTGTCAGTGTGTACAGATATATAGTATATGCAGCAGTGTACTCATGTGAGGTACGAGGTATAACACATGCAGTGTGTACAGGTATATAGTATACAAAGCAGTGTACTCATGTGAGATACGAGGTGTAATTAATACATCACACTGCCCATGTCAGTACACTGCTGTATATACTATATATCTGTACACACTGCATCTATTATAGCTCACACAACAGTACACACTACATCTAATACACGCCGTATCTGACATATCAGTACACTGCTGTGTATACTATATATCTGTACACAATACATTATACCTCATACCTCACATATCAGTACACTGCTGTATATACTATATATCTGTATATGCCTCATGTATTATAAAAGTATAGTAGATGCAGTGTGTATAGATATATAGTATATACAGCAGTGTACTGATATGTGAGGTACAAGGTATAATAGATGCACTGTGTACAGATATATAGTATATGATATATATATATATATATATATATATATATATATATATATATATATATATATATTGTATATATAGTATAGTATATTTATGTAGAGAACTTGGTTCTGGCGATGTATTTATGTAGAGAACTTGGTTCTGGTGCAGTATTTATGTAGAGAACTTGGTTCTGGTGCTGTATTTATGTAGAGAACTTGGTTCTGGTGATTTATATATGTAGAGAACTTGGTTCTGGTGCTGTATTTATGTAGAGAACTTGGTTCTGGCGATGTATTTATGTAGAGAACTTGGTTCTGGTGCAGTATTTATGTAGAGAACTTGGTTCTGGTGATGTATTTATGTAGAGAACTTGGTTCTGGTGCAGTATTTATGTAGAGAACTTGGTTCTGGTGATGTATTTATGTAGAGAACTTGGTTCTGGTGCTGTATTTATGTAGTGAACTTGGTTCTGGTGCTGTATTTTTGTAGAGAACTTGGTTCTGGTGCTGTATTTGACTTATGGGTTTGGTTTGGTGCTGTGTGTATGTAGTGATCTTGGTTCTTGCTCTGTATTTGTGTGTTAAACAGACATCTGATGCTATACGTCTAATACTATCCATTCATATTTGCGTTTGGGTCACAGATTCTGTTAAAAAGACCGGACAGAAAAGTTCTGCATGCATCATTTAAGCAGTATATGGTTATATGTAGAGAACTTGGTTCTGGTGCTGTATTTATGTAGAGAACTTGGTTCTGGCGATGTATTTATGTAGAGAACTTGGTTCTGGTGCAGTATTTATTTAGATAACTTGGTTCTGGTGATGTATTTATGTAGAGAACTTGGTTCTGGTGCAGTATTTATGTAGAGAACTTGGTTCTGGTGCTGTATTTATGTAGAGAACTTGGTTCTGGTGATGTATTTATGTAGAGAACTTGGTTCTGGTGCTGTATTTATGTAGAGAACTTGGTTCTGGTGATGTATTTATGTAGAGAACTTGGTTCTGGTGCTGTATTTATGTAGATAACTTGGTTCTGGTGATGTATTTATGTAGAGAACTTGGTTCTGGTGCTGTATTTATGTAGTGAACTTGGTTCTGGTGCTGTATTTTTGTAGAGAACTTGGTTCTGGTGCTGTATTTGACTTATGGGTTTGGTTTGGTGCTGTGTGTATGTAGTGATCTTGGTTCTTGCTCTGTATTTGTGTGTTAAACAGACATCTGATGCTATACGTCTAATACTATCCATTCATATTTGCGTTTGGGTCACAGATTCTGTTAAAAAGACCGGACAGAAAAGTTCTGCATGCATCATTTAAGCAGTATATGGTTATATGTTTCCAGCAAGGCCTTATGCTGTGTTTTTACCATATTGAGGCAGCTGGGTTACCTATTTAACCCTATGCTACATCAATAACTGATATAGACTAAGGGCTATCTTTAGATACAAGCAGCCTAGGGTTAAAAAGGTTACTCACCAAGGCCTTTTGCTGCCTCAATATGATAAAAACACAGCATAAGGTCTTGCTGGGTAACCATTTTAACCCTATCCTGCTTGTATGTAAAGATAGTCTTCAGGCTATATTAGTTATTGATGCAGCATAGGGTTAAATAGGTTACCCAGCAAGGCCTTATGCTGTGTTTTTATCATTTTTTTTAAGGAGGAAAAATGCGTGTGGGGGCGGGGCAGGGGTGGAGCATGTGGGGGTGGGGCAGGGGTGGAGCGTGTGGGGGGCGGGGCAGGGGCCCATGCATTATAAACTGCTCAGGGCCCATGGGATCTTTAATCCAGCCCTGGGAGCAGTAGTAGACGTTCAATGAATAATGGCAATGAATAATGCTGATGTAGCCCTCATTATTAAAAAATAATGAAAGCATACAGTGCATAGACTATGCTGCCATACCACACACATAAATAATGATATTATATAGTACACATAATTAATGCTATCATTTTGACAATCAATTGCCTCACCAGTCACGTGCCGTACCACTGGCATCATGGCTACAGTCCCTGAGTGGTTATGCTAGTAGTATGGCAGATGACCCTTGACTGGCAGCAGCAGTCACGTGTTGACAGTTTGGAAACAAAGATGGGGGTACTGCCGGAGCATCTGTGCTGGATTGTTTTCTTCAAAGGGTGGAGAATGTTCAATGAGAACGTTCATGTTCTTTGGGGATCCAGGCTGTTTGCTATTATCCAATAGTATGGTCAGGTTAAAGATGCTGTTTAATTTAGAAAAAACACTTTCATGCTGCTGTTCTCCATACCAGAAGTTTATTGCCAGAGATTTTCTACTGGCTACTACCACAATTAGGATTTTTTTGGCACTGAAACCAAAATTGATGCAACATGACATGGTGATGCCATCCAAATCGCCATTCGTCAATGTCAATTTATTTTTTACATTATAGGGGTTACCCAAGATCTATAATGTTCCCTCCCCCCCATATGCCCAGGCCCCTCACAGAGGATTTATTTACCTTGCTCCGCAGCACCAGCATCGCTTCTGATGCCGGCACGGCCGTCGCTGCATCTCCTCATCGTGTGGATGAAAACATCCAATGGCAGGCTGCAACAGGAATAAGCTTGTTCCCGTCTCAGCTTGTTATTGGCTGAATGCTCCCCTCTGACGCTGCATGTTTTCATTTGCTCAACAGTAATATACAGGGGCGGCAGCTGTGCTGGCATCAGAAGTGATGTGGGTGCTGTGGAGCGAGGTAAGTACAACATCTGTGAGGGGCCTAGGCATAACTGATGACCTAAAAACTTCCAAATGGGATAATATTGAAAAAACAAACAAACAAACAACACTATTCTACCACTCTTATGGGTTTTGTTTTCATGGCATTCCCTATGTGCTAAAACTGACCTGTTAGGGGCTGTTCAATCTCGTTTTTGCAGTACATCAGGCGGATATGTTTAGACATACAGTAAAAAAAACATACAAACATATGCAATTTTGTGGTTTTCTATCCTTTTTAATATACATGTTTGATGGATGTGCATACATTTCCATATGTTTGTGTCCATTTCGTTAACAAAAAAAAACATATTTTGTGTGAAACTTTTTTAAATAAAGATTTGAAGATTTGAAGGCATTATCTGAAAAAAAAAACTGATATGTTTAACAGATTGAAACATATTGTCTTACGTTTCCATCCGTCTCCCATTCACTGCAATGTAATAAAAATTATATATATATATATATATATATATATATATATATATATACAGTACAGACCAAAAGTTTGGACACACCTTCTCATTCAAAGAGTTTTCTGTATTTTCATGACTATGAAAATTGTAGATTCACACTGAAGGCATCAAAACTATGAATTAACACATGTGGAATTATATACTTAACAAAAAAGTGTGAAACAACTGTAAATATGTCTTATATTCTAGGTTCTTCAAAGTAGCCACCTTTTGCTTTGATTACTGCTTTGCACACTCTTGGCATTCTCTTGATGACCTTCAAGAGGTAGTCACCTGAAATGGTATTCCAACAGTCTTGAAGGAGTTCCCAGAGATGCTTAGCACTTGTTGGCCCTTTTGCCTTCACTCTGCGGTCCAGCTCACCCCAAACCATCTCGATTGGGTTCAGGTCTGGTGACTGTGGAGGCCAGATCATCTGGCGTAGCACCCCATCACTCTCCTTCTTGGTCAAATAGCCCTTACACAGCCTGGAGGTGTGTTTGGGGTCATTGTCCTGTTGATAAATAAATGATGGTCCAACTAAACGCAAACTGGATGGAATAGCATACCGCTGCAAGATGCTGTGGTAGCCATGCTGATTCAGTATGCCTTCAATTTTGAATAAATCCCCAACAGTGTCACCAGCAAAGCACCCCCACACCATCACACCTCCTCCTCCATGCTTCACAGTGGAAACCAGGCATGTAGAGTCCATCCGTTCAACTTTTCTGCGTCGCACAAAGACACTGTGGTTGGAACCAAAGATCTCAAATTTGGACTCATCAGACCAAAGCACAGATTTCCACTGGTCTAATGTCCATTCCCTGTGTTCTTTAGCCCAAACAAGTCTCTTCTGCTTGTTGCCTGTCCTTAGCAGTGGTTTCCTAGCAGCTATTTTACCATGAAGGCCTGCTGCACACAGTCTCCTCTTAACAGTTGTTGTAGAGATGTGTCTGCTGCTAGAACTCTGTGTGGCATTGACCTGGTCTCTAATCTGAGCTGCTGTTAACCTGCGATTTTTGAGGCTGGTGACTCGGATGAACTTATCCTCTGCAGCAGAGGTGACTCTTGGTCTTCCTTTCCTGGGGCGGTCCTCATGTGAGACAGTTTCTTTGTAGCGCTTGATGGTTTTTGCGACTGCACTTGGGGACACTTTCAAAGTTTCCCCAATTTTTCGAACTGACTGTCCTTCATTTCTTAAAGTAATGATGGCCACTCATTTTTCTTTACTTAGCTGCTTTTTTCTTGCCATAATACAAATTCTAACAGTCTATTCAGTAGGACTATCAGCTGTGTATCCACCTGACTTCTGCCCAACACAACTCATGGTCCCAACCCCATTTATAAGGCAAGAAATCCCACTTATTATACCTGACAGGGCACACCTGTGAAGTGAAAACAATTTCAGGTGACTACCTCTTGAAGCTCATCAAGAGAATGCCAAGAGTGTGCAAAGCAGTAATCAAAGCAAAAGGTGGCTACTTTGAGAAACCTAGAATATAAGACATGTTTTAAGTTGTTTCACACTTTTGTGTTAAGTATATAATTCCACATGTGTTAATTCATAGTTTTGATGCCTTCAGTGTGAATCTACAATTTTCATAGTCATGAAAATACAAAAAACTCTTTGAATGAGAAGGTGTGTCCAAACTTTTGGTCTGTACTGTATATATATATATATATATATATATATATATATATATTTATATATTGTTTTTGTTTTTTTTGCAGGACAGAAAAGCTTGGAATGCTGTGGTGTTATTCTAACAATGACAAATGGAGTCAAAAGTATGAACTTTTGAAATATGTTTGCCCAATTATAGTCTATGGGTACATCAAGCCATACGTTTCTATACGTTTTTTTCGGTTAACAAATGAATCCGCTTAACGTACAGCAAAAATGATATGTGAAGAGCCCCTTACCTTCATTCTTTTGGTCAGTACAATTGCAACGATACCACATTGTTTGGGGAAAAATGGCTGGGCGTCTTATAAAGCAAATACTAGTGACAGAGCAGGGGGCATTATAGATCTTAATGGGTAACCAAGATCTTATCATAGATTATAGTCTATGGGTACGTCAAGCCATACGTTTCTATACGTTTTTTTCGGTTAACAAATGAATCCGCTTAACGTACAGCAAAAATGATATGTGAAGAGCCCCTTACCTTCATTCTTTTGGTCAGTACAATTACAATGATACCACATTGTTTGGGGAAAATGGCTGGGCGTCTTATAAAGCAAATACTAGTGACAGAGCAGGAGGCATTATACATCTTGGATAACACCTTTAAAAATGAATATCATACACAAACTATTACATGGCAATGTCTTTCAAACAAAACTTGAACCAGCCCTGTACCTCACATGGATCTAGAGAGCTTTCCAATCATTGCTCTAATTTTTATGCTAGATTTCACCATGTCAGCTTAGGGAGTATGTTCTGTCTCAGAGGCCATGTCCTGTCTGGTGCAGCTGGTGGCGGTTGAAGGATGGAACTGAGCATGTGCTTCCATCTCAGTGAGCCGGACAGAGAGATTTGAAAAAGAGTAAACAGCAGGTGGCGCTATACAGATTTCATTTAATAACTCAGTAGCTATGAATGTTTAGTTACATGCAGTTACAAAAGTATTCAGATCCAGGTTCAAAAACTACAATATTATTAGTGGGACATCCCCTTTAAAGGGAACCTGTCACAATGAAAATACAAAGTAATGTGCTGCAGGCATGTTATAGAGCAAGAGGAGCTGTGCAGTTTGATATGTAGTTTCATTAAAAAAAATTCAGTATAACATATTTCATTAATTTAAATTCCTGCTCATTCTGCGCTTCGAAGTCAAGGAGGCGGTCCTATCAGTGATTGACAGTTATCTCTGTATGCAAAGTCATAGAGGATAGGCTGATAGGATCGCCTCCTTTACTTGAAAGCATGAAATGAGCAGGGATATAATTAATAAATTACAAGTCTTACTGAATCTTTTCCCAATCTGCTCAGCTCCTCCTGCTCTATAACATGCTGCCTGCAGCTCAAACAGAATGTTCAATGTGAAAGGTTCCCTTTAAAGGAAAGTATTAAAGGGGTTGTACAGTTGGCAATTTAAAAAGGGTCAGAGTGGAATTAAGAAACAACAGAAGGGATACTCGCTTCACCAGACCCTTGTAACTCTCATCCTGGTGCTTTCCAGTTTATGTGAGTCACCACCATAGCCCGTGATTGGCTAACCAGTCATTTCCTGTGTGTTGGGTGGAAGTGGGAAGTGGAAAGCATCAGAACAGGAGTGGCGGTAGACCAGTAAGGTATAATTTCTTTCTTTTTTTTTTGAGCAAAAAAAAACCTTCCGGAAAAAATTTTTTTTCACATTATTAATGTCAACCAAAATGTTTTTTATATAGTACTTGTAGAAAATCTCCATTAAATCCATAGCCTAATAAAACGTGAGGCACATATGTTGGAAGTAAGGTGTTCCTAGAAGTAAAAGCAGCACCCGTTTGATGTCATGTAATCTCCTATATGCTGATGTCATATGCCTAGATACTTCAGTTGGCTTCACTGGCCATGGTGTTAAATAATATGAATAACTGTTTTGGCTCGGTGGTACGTCAACATCTTAAAGTTTAACAAAATACATACCTAATCCTCATTAAGGTTTTTCCTGAATATCCCTTTATTACACATCTCTTCACACCCACCAAAATGCTCACCCCCACACCCCCCAACAAAAAAATCATTTTCTCAGGCTTTTTTTTTTTCTCTTTTCCAAACATCTCTAAACTCTGCATGACCTCTTTTAAAAGTGATCCCAAAATGAATTCAAGCACCTCGGAGCACTTGGCACAGCAAGAAGGTGCGAATGGGTGTAAGGTATTAATAACTGAAGCAAACTAAACATTCGAGGCACATAAAGTTAAGTAAAAGGAAGTAGAAAGGTGATTAGTTTAAACTTGTGGAAATAAAAAAAAGGTTAATAGGCTGCCGAAATCTACGCGCGCTGCAGTGGTATTCTCAGCTAATGCGCTTTTCTGCTTGCTGACTTGTTTTCGGAAAATGAAAACTATTTTGTTATGACACCATTACTTGGTCTCTAATCAAAGTGCTGCACACTGCTATTATTGTCCCACAAATTGTGGTAAAAATAGGATACCGGCAGAGCAGGCTGAATGTGTTCTGCTTTACTTGATAGAGAATGCATTTACAAGATTTATAATCATAAATAATAAGCTAACGGGTTTACTACAGTAGGTGAAAGTAAATATGCTGAGTGCGCAGTTATACAATAACTTATTATACTTTGCTCCCAGGTGCTGAGTTGATGTTGGGAAAAGTTAATAGCATTTTTAATAATATCATAGTAAATACACATTTTAATTATATGCCTGGGGAAGTCGTACAGTGTGCTGCCAAATACCTAAGTAAGGCTTTCTTATATGGATCATATAATAATTCAAATAGTATTTAAAATTATTGTTGTAATTAAAAGAAATAACACAGCAGTTGTAATCGAAAAGTCTAATACAAGCTGCTAAACATCTATACTTACAGTAGTCTTAAAGGGGTTGTCCAACATTTTGGACTGTTATCTAAAGTAACACGTGAGAGATGTGGATAAGTAATCCAGATCCCTATTTTTTATTTTCTTACTGCCCCCCATTCCCCCGCTGCCAGCATTCAGAGATGCGTTGAAATACATTGTCAAGGACTGCTTTGCATCCGCGCATAAGTCCTCTCCATTATGTTAATGCAGCAGTCCAGACTGTGTATTTCAGTGCAGCTTTGAGTGCGGACACGCACGCACTATGACCTGACACTGTATGACATCATAGGGCAGCGGGAGGCCGGAACAAGACCAGGGAGAAGTGAATGGAGAAAAAAATGCATGGTCCTGAGCAGGGTGTCTTATCTGGGATCTGATAAAAAATATATTTTTTCTTATTTTCTTCCTGTATATCCTAGATGCATCTTATGGTCCAGCACATCTTAAAATTCAAACAATATGGTGCCATTTGAAGGAAATGATGATGTTTGGTACGGATGAGTTTCACAAAATTACTTTCGGATCTGATTTGTTTGAATTGGCTGTCAAATTTGACCCAAATCGAAAGTGCTCTGAAAAGTTGCGCATGAAATTCTGGGGTCTCCTAGGATTATATCCAACCCCTTTCAAGCTCTTTAAAGGACTATTCTAAGATTTTTTTAACTGATGACCTAAAAAATTCCAAATGGGATAATATTGAAAAAAAAACAACAACACTATTCTACCACTTTTATGGGTTTTATTTTCATGGCATTCCCCTATGTGGTAAAACTGACCTGTTAGGGGCTGTTCAATCTCGTTTTTGCAGTACATCAGGCGGATATGTTTAGACATACAATAAAAAAGGTATACAAACATATGCAATTTTGTGGTTTTCTATCCTTTTTTTAACCCCTTAATGACCGGGCCATTTTGCACCTTCGTGACCAGACTGATTTTTGCTAATCTGACATGTGTCAGTTTATGTGGTAGTAACTTTGTAACGCTTTTACTTATCCAGGCCATTCTGAGATTGTTTTCTCGTCACATATTGTGCTTCACGACAGTAGTAAATTTGTGGCAAAATATTTCATTTTTATTTATAAAAAAAATAACAAATTTACAAAAAATTTGGAAAAATTTCCAAATTTCCAAATTTCAATTTCTCCACTTTCAAAATAAATAGTAATACCTCCAAAAATAGTTATTATTTTACATTCCCCATATGTCTACTTTATGTTGCCATCATTTTATAAATGTCATTTTACTTTTTTAGGATGTTAGAGGGCTTAGAAGTTTAGAAGCCATTTTTCAAATTTTAACCAAATTTTCCAAAACCATTTTTTTAAGCACCAATTCAGATATAAAGTGATTTTGAGGGGCTTACATAATGAAACCCCCCATAAATGACCCCATTTTAGAAACTACACCCCTCAAATTATAAAAAACTGCTGTTACAAACTTTGTTAACCCTTGAGGTGTTCCACAAGAATTAAAGGAAAATGGAGGTGAAATTTCAAAATTTCACTTTTTTGGTAGATTATTCATGTTAATATTTTTTTTTATTGCAACACAGCAAGGGTTAACAGCAAACTAAACCTCAATATACATTACTTTGATTCTGCAGTTTACAGAAATACCCCATATGTTGTGGTAAACGTCTCTATGGGTTTGTGGCAGTGGTCAGAAGGAAAGGAGCCCATATGGATTTTGGAGGCAGATTTTGCTAGAATAGTTTTTAGGCACCATTTTGTAATTGAGAGACCCTGACGTACCCCTACAGTGGAAACCCTCAAAGAGTGACCCCATTTTGGAAACTACACCCTTCAATGAATATATTAAGGGGGTACTGGCCACTTTGACCCCCTAAGCGTTTTATGGAATTTGGAAACACTTGGCTATGAAAATGAAAAGTTTCATTTCTTCCAATAAAATGTTGCTTTAGCCCCAATTTTTTTTATTTGCATAAGGGGTAACAGGAGAAAAGCACCCCATAATTTGTTACCCATTTTCTCCTGAATACGGCAACACCCCATATGTGGTTGTAAACTGATGTGGGGGCACATGGCAGGACTCAGAACAGAAGGAGTGCCATATGGATTTTACAACACAGATTTTGATGGAGTGGTTTGCAGGAGCCATTGATTTTTATTTTTTTTGAGCTATTGTCTTACGTAGGGGCTCATTTTTTGCAGGATGAGGTGAGGTTTTCATTGGTACCATTTTGGGGTAAATACGCCTTTTTGATCGCTTGGTATTACTCTTTTTGTGAGTCAAGGTGAAAAAAATAGCTGTTTTGGCATAGTTTTTTTTTAGAATTTTTTTTACAGCATTCACCTGAGGGGGCAAGTCATGTGATATTTTTATAGAGCAGGTTGTTACGAACGCGGCGATGCCCAATATGTCTACCATTTTTATTATTGTTAAGTTTTACACATTAGATTGCATTTTAGAACAGAATTAAATCTTGTTTATGTGCTGCCATTTTCAGAGAGCCATATTTTTTAAATTTTTTGGGCGATTGTCTTAGGTAGGGTATCAATTCTTGCGGGACAAGATGATGGTTTGATTGGTACCATTTTGGGTTAAATACGCCTTTTTGATCACCTGCTATTACACTTTTTGTGAGGCAAAAGGGAAAAAATGGCTGCTTTGGCTTAGTTTAAAAAAAATTTTTTTTACAACATTCACCTAGGGGGCTATCTCATGTAATACTTTTATAGAGCAGGTTGTTACGGATGCGGCGATACCCAATATGTCTAACATTTTTATTTTTGGAAAGTTTTACACATTAGATGCATTTTTGAACAGAATAAAATCTTTTTTTTGTGTTGCTATTTTCTGAGAGGCATATTTATTTTTCTGGCGATTGTCTCAGGTAGGGTATCATTTTTGCAGGACAAGATGACGGTTTGATTGGTACCATTTTGGATTAAATACACCTTTTTGATCGCCTGCTATTACACTTTTTGTGAGGGAAGAGGGAAAAAATGGCTATTTTGGCATAGTTTTTTAAAAAATTTTTTTACAGCTTTCGCCTTGAGGGCCATCTCATGTAATATTTTTATAGAGCAGGTTGTTACGGATGTGGCGATACCCAATATGTCTAACATTTTTATTTTTGGAAAGTTTTACACATTAGATACATTTTTGAACAAAATAAAATATTTTTTGTGTTGCCATTTTCTGAGAGACATTTTTTTTATTTTTCAGGCGATTGTCTTAGTTAGGGTCTCATTTTTGCGGGACAAGATGACGGTTTGATTGGTACCATTTTGGGGTACATACGCTTTTTTGATCGCCTGCTATTACACTTTTTGTAAGGGAAGGTGACCAAAAAATGTCTGTTTTGGCACCGTTTTTTTTTTTTTAACTGCGTTCACCTGGCGGGGTGGATGACGTGATATATGACATTTTTGTTTTTTTAAAACTTTTATTATTATTTTTTTTTTTATTTTAACTTTAATTTTTAACTTTTTTTCCACTTTATTTAACTTTTGGGGGTCTGATCCCCTTTACAATGCATTACAATACTTTTGTATTGTAATGCATTGGCTGTAAGTGTATTACTCAGTGTAATACACTTACAGCCTGCTTCCTGTGAGATCCAGGGGGCTGGATCGCAGAGGCTCGCAGGGGTAGCAGCCACGATGCCTAAGGAAGGCATCGGGCTGCTATCTAAGCCATTGGGTCCCCGTCACAGCGCTGGGTCTCCTAGGCAACTGTCAGCGTCTCACAGATGTATTGTGCTATATTCAATCAGGGATCAGACCCTGAAATGTTAAAGTGCCATAATGGGACATAAGTAAAATTGTAAAAAAAAGTGAAATAAAAGTTTTTTAACAAAAAAATAATACAAAAATAATAATAAAGTTTCAATAAAAAAAGCCCCTTCCCCATAAAGACACATATAAAAAATAGAAAAAATAAATAAACAATATACATATTAGGTATCACCGCATTCGTAAAAACCTGCTCTATTAAAATATCACATGATCCACCCCCCCAGGCAACACCGTAAAAAATGAAAAAAATAAAAACTGTCTAAAAAAAGCCATTTTTTGTCACATTTCATCACAAAAAATGTAATACCAAGCGATCAAAAAAGGGTATGCCCCTAAAAATAGTACCAATCTAACCATCACCTTATCCTGCAAAAAATGAGCCCCTACCTGAGACAATCGCCCAAAAAATAAAAAAAAATACAGCTCTCTGACTTTGGAGACACTAAAACATGATTTTTTTTGTTTTAAAAATGATATTATTGTGTAAAACTTAAATAAATAAAAATAAGTATACATGTTAGGTATCGCCACGTCCGTAACAACCTGCTCTACAAAAATATTCCATGATCTCTCCCCTCAGGCTAACACTGTAAAAAATAAACAATAAAAACTGTCTAAAAAAGCCATTTTTTGTCACATTTCATCACAAAAAATGTAATACCAAGCGATCAAAATAGCGTATGCCACCAAAAATAGTACCAATCTAACCGTCATCTCATCCCACAAAAAATGAGCCCCTACCTGAGAAAATCGCCCAGAAAATTTAAAAAAACTACAACTCTCTGACTATGGAGACACTAAAATGTGATTTTTTTTTTTGTGCTTCAAAAATACTGTGTAAAACTTAAATAAATAAAAAAGTATACATATTAGATATTGCCGCGTCCGTAACGACCTGCTCTATAAAAATATCACACGATCTAACCTGTCAGATGAATGTTGTAAATAACAAAGAAATAAAAACAATGCCAAAACTGCTAGTTTTTGTTACCTTGCCTCACAAAAAGTGTAATATAGAGCTACCAAAAATCGTATGTACCATAAAATAGCACTAACAAAACTACCAACTTATCCCATAGTTTCCAAAATGGGGTCAGTTTTTTGGAGTTTCCTACTCTAGGGGTGCATTAAATGTGACATGGCAACTTAAACTTTTTCCAGTGAAATCTGCCCTGGCGTTCCTTTCCTTCTGCGCCCTGCCGTGTGCCTGTACAGCAGTTTACGATCACAAATGGGGCATTTCTGTAAACTACAGAATCAGGGTAATAATTATTGCGTTTTGTTTGGCAGTTAACCCTTGCTTTATTCTCGGAATAAAATGATTGATATGGAAAATCTGCCAAAAAAGTGAAATTCGGAAATTTTGGCTACATTTTCCTTTAATTCTTGTGGAACACCTAAAGGGTTAATAACGTTTGTAAAATCAGTTTTGAATACCTTAAGGGGTTTAGTTACTAAAATGGGGTCATTTTTGGGTGGTTTCTATGATGGAAGCCTCACAAAGTGACTTCAAACTTGAACTGGTCCTTAAAAAGTGGGTTTTGGAAATTTTGTGAAAAATTTCAAGATTTGCTTCTAAATTTCTAAGCCTTCTAACATCCCAAAAAAATAAAATGTAATTTTCAAAATGATCCAAACCTGAAGTAGACATATGGGGAATGTAAAATAATAACTATTTTTGGAAGTATTACTATGTATTTTAAAAGTAGAGAAATTGACATTTGAAAATTTGCAAGTTTTTCAAAATTTTTGGTAAATTTGGTATTTTTTTATAAATAAGAATGAAATATTTTGACTCAAATTTACCACTATCATGAAGTACAATATGTGACGAGAAAACAATCTCAGAATGGCCTGGATAAGTAAAAGCGTTCTAAAGTTATCACCACATGAAGTGAGACATGTCAGATTTGCTAAAAATGGCCTGGTCCTTAAGAGGTTAAGCCAGACACTTTTTTCAAGTAAAATGGGAAAGAAAAAGGATCTCTCTGCTGCCAAAAAGCATCAAATAGTGCAATGCCTTGGACAAGGGATGAAAACATTAGATATTTCACAAAAACTTAAGCGTGATCATCGTTCTGTGAAGAGATTTGTGGCTGATTCAGAGCACAGACGTGTTCATGCTGATAAAGGCAGAATGAGGAAGGTTTCTGCCAGGCAAGTTCATCGGATTAATAGAGCAGCTGCTAAAAAGCCATTACAAACCAGCAAACAGATATTTGAAGCTGCTGGTGCCTCTGGAGTCCCTCGAACCTCAAGGTGTAGGATCCTCCAAAGGCTTGCTGTGGTGCATAAACCTACTATTCGGCCACCCCTAACCAGTGCTCACAAGCAGAAACGGTTGCAGTGGGCCCAGACATACATGGAGACTAATTTTCAAACAGTCTTGTTTACTGATGAGTGTCGTGCAACCCTGGATGGTCCAGATGGATGGAGTAGTGGATGGTTGGTGGATGGCCACCATGTCTCAACAAGGCTGCGACGTCAGCAAGGAGGTGGAGGAGTCATGTTTTGGGCCGGAATCATTGGGGAGAGAGCTGGTAGGCCCCTTTAGGGTTCCTGAAGGTGTGAAAATGAACTCTGCAAAGTATATAGAGTTTCTGACAGACAACTTTCTTCCATGGTACAAAAAACAGAAACGTGCCTTCAGGAGCAAAATCATCTTCATGCATGACAATGCACCATCCCATGCTGCAAAGAATACCTCTGTGTCATTGGCTGCTATGAGCATAAAAGGAGATAAACTCATGGTGTGGCCACCATCTTCCCCTGACCTCAACCCTTTGGAGTATCATCAAGCAAAAGATCTATGAGGGTGGGAGGCAGTTCACATCAAAACAGCAGCTCTGGGAGGCTATTCTGACATCATGCAAAGAAATTCAAGCAGAAACTCTCCAAAAACTCACAAGTTCAATGGATGCAAAAATTGTGAAGGTGATATTAAAGAAGGGTTCCTATGTTAACATGTAACTTGGCCTGTTAGGATGTTTTGGATTTAAATAGCTTTTTATTTCAGTGAATGTGACCTCCTAATGCTGCAAATTCCACAAATGAGCATTTTCAGTTTTTAAAAAACATACAAAATGTTTAGAAACTCTACTGTGCATAATAATTTGGAACAGTGCATTTTGAGTTTTTTTTTAAATTTTTGAAGAATATACTGTTATCATTGGGAGGTTTGTTCAATAAAATTCGATGTATACTCTAACGGGTGATGACTTTTATTATACTGACTGTCATTTGCACCGACCATTTAGGAAAATCAGAGATAAATATAATTTGCATAATAATTTGGAACATGGTGTAAAGTTAAAATAGAGGGCAGAACATGGAAGGCCTGGTGTCTTCAGAAGGCCTCGGCTGCCATGACAACTACTTGGCACTACAGCTGCAGGTATCAATTATTTTAGTAATCAAGTATTGTACCGATTAATCAAATGATTAATCGAGTACTCTAATAAGAAAAAACTAATTAAAAGAATGTTTTCTATAAAAACTCATCAGCCCCCCCATGCAATCATCAGACCCCCCTGCCATCAGTCCTCTTCCTCATGCCATCAGTCCCCTTCCTCATGCCATCAGTTCCTCCCCCAGTGCTATCAGTTCCTCCCCCAGTGCCATTAGTTCCTCCCCCAGCGTCATCAGTTCCTACCTCAGTGCCACCAGCTCCCACATGCCATCAGCTCCCCCCAGTGCTATCAGTTACCCCCCTAATACCATCAGTCACCCCCTCCCCCTCCAGTGCTACCTGCTTCCCCCAGTGCCATGAACTTCCCCATGCCATCAGTTCCCCCAATCCCCCTCCTAGCCATCCTTCCCCAGCTCCAGTCAAATCAAATACTTACCTTTCCTGCTAGGGATGCCACAGACACTGCACAGCTCTACCACCGTCCTCTTCATGTGATGCACTGGGACCTGACATCCCACAGCGTCAGTTCATAGTCTGCACTTACGTGCACTACATCATGTAAGTCAGGAGGACAGTGCAGCAGAGGAGTCCATAGTGCGGTGAGTAATAGCAAGCACTTCACTCACACTTTGTGGTCACATGATACAAATGAATCCTCAATGCAAAAAATGTGCATCAAGGATTTTTTTTTTTCATGTTACTCAATTGATTTGAGTAATCATTCCAACCCAACTTGGCACCCTGCAAATTTTTCATGGGGTGCCAATCAGATGGAAGGGTTTAACTTCTCAGATGCCGGGTTGCAATTGACTGCAGCATCCAAAGGATTAAACTGCCAAGATCAGAGTTATATCCGAAACAAGCACGGTGTCAGCAGTGTAATCCAGCTGGCATCCACCCGTGATGGCTTGGGCCCAGATCCTGAACTTGCACCATCACTGTGATAGATCATATCTGATAATTTACTCAGTACACCAATTAAAGTTATAGTACACCACTGAGTGTGAAGGGATTTAAGGGCTTGTCTCATAAAGACAACCAATGTCATAGAGCATATAGTTGCCATAGGAGGTGGTCACACACTCAGGACCCCTCCTCCTTGCTATGGGTTGCAAGAGTCAGACTCTTCTTTAGTCAACTTCTTTAGGGAAGGGGTCGTCTTCATTAGACTGTCCTTTTAAATGGCATATTTTGTCAATGAGGCAGAAAAAGGTGAACCCTGGGATTCTATTCATGGCTAAAAAATTAAAATCTGTCTTCATCTGTTCAGTTTCACATCTGTGGTCTTGTATTCTGGTTTTGAGATCCGGCAGAGGATCTCAAAACCGGAGCAAAATGGTTCCGTTTGATTTAATGCACCAGGATGCATCCGTTCCGTTAGGATGTGGTTGTATTAAATCAAACCAGATCTGCCATTAAAATCATTGTAAGTCAATGGATGAGGGACCAGTTGTTTGCAGACTGATGTTTTCCCCATTGATTTACATTGTTTTTGGTGCCGGATCTCGTTTGTTCCGTTTCACAGACCGGACAATAAACCACAGCTTTCTGCGGCTTTGTGTCTGGTGTACAAAACTGAACAAACCAGAATTGATGCATTCTGATGCATCTCGAATGGATTTTTCTCCATTGAGAATGCATGATGACCAAACTGAAGCATATTGCTCCGGTTTTGAGATCCTCTGCCGGAGGAGAAAGTAGCCTTATTCAGTTCTTCTTTTTTTAACAAAATATCACGTGTACAAAAAGCAAAACTAGCTAGGAAAAGATGCCATTGTGAATCTGCAAGGCATAAATAATGCTTACCATAAGGCATTTTACACTTGTCTTGGACATCCCATCTTAAAAGGGATTTTCTTTGGGCATGCAATATTGATGACCTATCCTCAGGTTAGAGGGTGGCTGTCCTTGGTATTGCAGCCCAGGCCCATTCACTTGAATGGGACTGAGCTGCCCATAATCCATGTGACCAATGAAGAAGAGGCCTAGGAGGAGGCCACAGCACTCAACCAAGAGCCGGGGCTTTTTCAAACAACTGATTGGTGTGGATCCCGACTAATCAAATATTGCTTACCTATACTGAGGTTAGGTCACAAAAATGTTACTCACCGAAACCCCTTTAAGACAATAGTGGATAGCAAAAAAAAGTATTTATGTGCTCTTATTTATTTAAAGAGGTTATCCAAGACTATATAACCCCCCCCCTTCATGTGCCGGTCGCCTCACGGTGATTATACTTACCTCGATCCCCACTCTCTGCACCATGCCGGAAACATCCGGTCACCGGGGGGTGAGGAGAGCAGCCAATGGCAGGCGGGGGATGGAGACGAGCCTCCCTAGAGTAACCAGCGATACCAGGGAGGCTCGTCCACATCCTTGCCATGCCATTGTCTGCTTTCCCTCGTCACCGGATGTTTTCATCCATGCACGGGGAGAAGCAGCAGTGGCAGTATGAGAGCGGCCCAGGGAGTGGGGACCGAGGTAAGTATATTCAATGTGAGGGGCCCAGCACATGAAAGGGGCTTTATGTAGTCTTGGATAAGCCCTTTAAATTTGTAAATTACTTGGAGTGTCTTTAATCCTCCTAAACCCCTTTTATTATTTATGTGGTCTACTTGTTACACTGCTGCCTGTACAATGTAGGACACAATCTCAAGGAAAACATATAGGAATTGTAAATGTCTTACTGTTCAGCAAGTGTCCATTACTATAATGCCCTACTGTCTGCAGAACTTCAAATGAATCAGTATCTTTGACCTGGCCTTTGAAGTTACCAAGACATTATAGCCTGTGATAAAAGAAAGATTATTTATAACCTCCTCGGTTTATGTTTTTCCACTGACCCAGCAGGCTCTCCAAGGTTTGGGGATATTATTTCAAGAGCTGTTAAATCTTTGTGATAGTTTGGCTGCCCCCTAAGGTGCTTCGACTTTCTAAGGTTCTGTAATATATGACAAGCATTCACGTGAAAGCATTCAAGAAGCTGACAGCTTTAAGTGTCTTGTATTGGTAACACAGAGTGGCATTAAATCTAAAGAAAATAAAAAGCAGAAAATTAGCATTGTTCCAACATATTCCTTTCTGTCTTTCCACAGTATCTTGAATGTTGATAGTGCCTCATTCACAAGATTCCTGGATGAGTGAAGGGATGAAAAGGACCATCTGTCTTCCGGAAATCCTTTAGGTGACACATTCAACTCCTACTCAAACAGTAGGAGCCAGAGTCAGTGTATGTAGTGATAATAGACAACTATGTGGTGACTCTCAACAGATGAAATATGGATGTCACAATGTACAGAAAAAACAGTAACCAACAGTGTAATGTATATAGCAGCACATCCAGGTAATAGTCAATAGCAATGCAAACTATACGTTTAACGTGTAACTGTGTTTTCAAAAAACTTTTGATGTCAGTACAGAGAATTAATTTTTATTTACTAACACTAATTGTGTGGGCAAGCCAAAAAGTTTTTTCTAGCAAATAGGTGCACGTTCTGAAAGGAAATTAAAAGAACATCCATGAGCAGTGGCAAGTTAGTGGTTCTAAGTATCTACAGTTGATCTCTACAGTAAGGGCCCCATAGCAAGGATCAAACCAGGCCCCCCACACAGGACAGAAGGGTTTATGCCTAAACCCCTTCAATGACCCTTGGGTAATTTTTCCACTGCCTCATCAGCTAAAAGTTGTTCCTTTAGAGGGTAGAGTCCTGACTAAGTTTTTACCTCCAATAATAGAGGAGATGATCCCAACTAAGACTGGGCCCTCTCTTGCCCTGGGCCCCATAGCAGTCGCATGGTCTGCCACTATGGTAGTTATGCCCCTGCCCATGGGTGTAATAGTTAGTACATAATAATATCAGTATCCACACAAAGAAGCTATTTTTTTCTACATAACTCCAGTTGAGAATATATGTTTCATCACTGAACAGCCACTTTAAATTACTTTCCCGCTTCTTTTAAAGGGAAACTTCTCTCCTCACTGTAGGAGACGGAATCGAGATGGGCCCATAGACTTTCTACTGCGCCCGTCTCCTGCAGCGAGGAGAGAGAGTGCGCTATTTGAACGCTTCTCTCTCCTTGTTTTAGCCATTTTGGGGGTCTCAGCACGCAGATTCCCACTGATTAAAACCTTTGATATTTCACTATATCAAAAGTTTTTTACTTTTTTTTTTCTGTGACCCTTTAAGTAGCAGCATCAGAATTATGAGCTATTCAATTTGAGCGTTTAGCTGGTGCAACTGAGGGGGCCAGACAAGGCAGCCATCTCTTTGAACCCTTCAAAAATGGGCTTATCCTCTTGGCTCTACCCTCTTGTCTCTGTTGATGGGGCTTACAGATGGGAATAAATCTATATGTCTTTCCTATTGTTTGTGATAATTGGGTGGGGAGATTTCATGGGAATTGTTGTTCCTAGTAAACTGATTTATAAGGGTTTTCCAGAATAGAATAAAATATACATACTTTCCAGCGATGGCACCAATGCTGTCCATGGACTGTTTGTCCTATTCCAGCTCAACCCTATTGTCTTACATGCATTACGGTTCACAGCCCATGGACATGAGTGGCACTGTTTCTGGAAAAAAGAAGTCCTGGACAACCCATTTTAAGCAACTAGTGTTCTCCATAATGGATGCTGTGAACTTTACTGTCAACTCAGCATATAAAGGAAGAACTTTTCCTTCATACTGCATCTAATTCAGTGACATTTTTTCCCAAAAATCTGTAATAGTGTTTTGCATTTTGTTTTTGCTGACAGATATGCTCTGGATAATTTTGTTGTTGTATTTATCCCATAGGCTTCTTTATACATTGTGAATAAAAAACATCACCATAAACACTTTTTTATTACAAGTATTTAAAACAGTGGCCCAGGATTACTAATACGTCTGTGCCAAAAATCTGTCTAGAAAAGTGATGCAGATTAGTGCAGTTTGGTGCATATAGGTCTTCGACACTTTTTTACGTCATGCTCGACAAGGGGGCGTGGCTTAGCAGAAAGGGGGTCTAAGATATATGATTCTGTTGTAAAAATGTGTCTTAAAGTAAGCCAACCAATAGTTGGTATAGAGTCAGAGAAAAGTGTCTCTGCACCAGATTAAGGCCTCATGCATGCAACCATATCATTTTTGCAATCTGTAAACCACAGATCTGCAAAATATGGATACTCTCCATGTGCGTATCACAGTTTTCTCACTCCCTTCACTACTACTGGCTTTTCTTGTCTGCAAAATGTAATCTGTGTACTGTCCGTATATTTTGCAGCCCCATAGAATTGAATGGATCAGTTTGCGATCCACAAAACATGAGGATCAGACGCGGACCCAAAATACGGTCGTGTACATCAGGCCTTATCATCCGTCATAAATCTGGTGCAGGTCTACAGAGCTTTTCCAAGGGCCAGGGTCTGTGAAGGAATCCTCGGTGGATTTTTATTACCATTCTGTTCACAACATGATGGCTTCTACTGCTTATAGACAATAAAGTTGGTCAGTGACGTTAAAAAAACATTTCTGTGATGTAAGCTTTGTAAAACTTATCTAGTGTGCTTTCCCATGATCACATTTATACTTGCGGAGACCCAATTACTTCTCCATGCTAGTCCACATATGTGAGTGATTTGAGAAAAGATCACTCTACTTTAAACACAGTTTATCTAACACCATGCATTTAACCTATGTGTTTATAAAGTCCCAACTGTTAAATTAGAATTTACATTAGTAGCTCTTTCAGAAGTTTTTATTAGACCTTGGGAATAAAAATGTAATTCAAGACCAACAATACAAGTTACTGATCTCCCTTCAATTCCTCAAATATCTTTCTCTACAAACATGTATACTGTAAATTGTATTCAGATACAAGGACGATAAAGAACCCAATGTGTTGGGCAATCAGACAATTGCTTGCTATCTTGCATTTGAGCTATTGAATCAATTGACTAAATATATTTTATGTAATGTTTTATGTACTGTTTGCTTAGTTGTCTAGTATGTATCTTTGTACACATGTATATAAATATGTTCTTAAAAGGAACCTGATGCAAGATATTCAATATTTAACTAAGCACATTACTTTACTTCTCCAAGCATGTTGTCCCTAATGGTGCGCTTGTCTTCATTTTGTGTTTCATGTATACAGAGAAAATAATCTTTACTCCAGTCAAATGCTAATGAGCTCTTTCAAGTCAAGGAGCAAGGCTCTTGCAGCCTCTAAGTCAAGCTTGCCATGCCCAGCCTTTCTCCTCCATGCCACCTGCACAGTGAAACAAACCTATCAGACTCATACTGTCCCCACTATCTGGTGCATGTGTAGTGAAGTGCTGAGGGGGGCCTGATCTGGGTCTGATAAGGGTCTGATATAAAGTCTGATGGGGGTCTGATCTGAGATCTGATGAGGGTCTGATTTGAGGCTTATGGGGCTCTGATCTGAGGCTGATGGGGGTCTAATCTGAGTGTGATGAGGGTATGACCTCAGGCTAATAGGGGTCTGATCTGAGGCTGATAGAGGTTGGGGATCTGATCTAAGGCTGATGGAGCTTGGGGGTCTGAGAGCTGAGGGTCTGATGTGAGGGTTAAGGAGCTTTGGGGTCTAAAAAGGGTCTGATCGGAGGTCTGATGGAGCTTGTGGGTCTGATATGGGCGTCTGGTAAGAATTAGGGGTCTGATCTGAGGTCTGATGAAAAATATTTACCGTCCAGTGTGTCTTATAGTCTGAAAAATACCATAGTACTTCTCACATTATTAGATTCACTGTGATATACAAGGATGGTTCTGTAGGGTTTGACTAAACTATAGCATTCCCCAAATATTTTGGGGGAATATTTTAATACTCCCAATATTAGTTGAATATATCTGGGATATTCATAATAATACAATCACTACCTCAATATCCTTGTTCTGCCTTGGTCACCCTTCATGCCATGCCCTTAAATATGTAAAGTACACCATCAACAATAGGAGAAAAATAAAAGTGTAACATAGAAACACCTAATGACACAGCCAGGGACAGGTGTATAGACTTCTGGGGAGCATGAGAAATTGTAATGTGCGGAGGTACTGTATTGGAAAAGAATAAATTAGAAACAAGTGAGACTTTAATCCAACTGATGGATTTTATTCTAGGGTATATAACGTTGCACCTCAAAATAAATTTTATGGCATATCATAATAATAGCATTGGGTACTTTTAGTAGTTGGGTCATCCACTGGTGTTGAGAAAAAAGGGAGTCCATGATAGGTAAGATGCCTCAATAATAGCCATAAATGCATTGTAAAGTCAACTATTCATATGTACGATCAGAGTAGAATCTTTTTTGACCAAAGGTTGTATACGTGACTCCCCGTTCAACTATGTTTCTTCTGACCTGGCTTATTATAGGTCCTCTGAATTCTCAAAGAGTCAGAGGGCTAGGAAGCCCAAAAGTAGGCTGTACCTGCTCAACACTCCCCTGTGCTGTGGGTGTTGCTGCAGTAATTGACAAGCATCACTCAGCTCCTTTTTGCTAGTTACCTACCATGCATTCTGCTGGTCCTCTCTATCCCAGTGGCTGATGCATTTTCCCAACATTCTCACATAGTTCTGACCACAAAGTCTTTTTGCCATCGTAAATTACAGTATTTATTTGAGGAACTTGCTGCAAAGTATAGGGACATTCTAGGTATAAGTAACCCCTATGCTGACCTGTGACTCAGCCCAGGGTTGAGGTATGCCTGGTAATTAACACCTTACTTTCAGGCACATACCAACATTAATATTTCATTTATTAATACTCACAATGCGGAATACAGTGTGGTTCTACATACATATATCTGCAGTGCCCATCTAATTTCTTTCTGAGTGTATATGGCTCACATTGGTGACATCACCACCAGTTACATCACCACTTACCATATACATTTTACTCACATCATCAATATACAGGGCACCTAACTAGTATTTCTTGCGTCTTACGGACTGATTTGGAATGTACCCTACTGGACAAAATTCTCAGTGTGCCGATTGGCTTCAGTATACGGTGAACCAGTGGTACCTTTTTTTCACTATTGTACCATGATAATGATATTGCAATGCAATACACATCACAGGCAGCCCTGCTGTGATCTCATTATTATACCATAACAACATTGCAGTAGATTGCAGTGAAGGCCGGATAGAAACATAATAGACTTACTTATTAGTCTGTCCCCTGGGTGCCAAAGAATCTGAAGCTCCTTCCACTCCCAGAATCAGCTTACCTCTGATACTGTTCTCCATACCTCCGCCTGTGCCAACACACAAGTCGTAAGCCAGTGGCCTGCATCACATATTGTGGCAGGGAACGGGACTCTGTTGAGTATTTGCTTTTTGGTGATGGACTGCGGTATTTGGCGCTGTTGGGATGTGCCATAATATGTTACTGCTGGCCCTGCCTTCCATCAGCTTGGACCCGACTACAAAACAGGGCCACTTTTAGTATTTTTCCAGGGCCACTTTAAGTTCCCAGTCCGCCCCTGGGATGTAGTATTTTGCGCTGAGATGTGATTTTTGGATTTGCTGGGGTAATAATTTGTGCTGCGCTGGGGTATTCAGTTCTGCTGGGGCAGTATATTGTACTGCACTCTAATATTTAGTTCTGATGGGACAGTAGATTGTACTGCACTGTGGTATTTAGTTCTGCTGGGACAGTAGATTGTACTGCACTATGGTATTTGGTTCTGCTGGGACAGTATATTGTGCTGCACCATGGTATTTGGCCCTGCTCGGGCAGTATATTGTGCTGCACCATGGTATTTGGACCTGCTCGGGCAGTATATTGTGCTGCACCATGGTATTTGGCCCTGCTCAGGCAGTATATTGTGCTGCACTGTGGTATTTGGTTTTGCTACAGAACCAGTGTAGTGTAGCACACTATACAGCCCATCTATAGTACTGCTGACCCCGCCTACTCGAGTTGACCATGCCTACTTGTGTTGCCCCCCCCCCTTCTGTCAATTTGGGCTCACCCACAACATGGGGTCACTTTTAGAGTTTTCCAGGGCCACTTTAAATTTCCAGTTTTCCCATGAGGCAGCATAAATATATAACATATTGCTCATCACATTATCTCATGATAATCCAAAACTGCACAAAAGAATGAAATAATATATTTTCTTGTAATAAGGGGTTAAAGTATTTTCAGCCTTCTAACATGTATCTTATTTACTAGACTATTGCTTATTTTTAATGCATATCTGATTGACATAAAAGATCAGGTTTGGTGCAGCCCAGTAGAGGGGCATTGCAGCGATAGATATGCATGGCATACATAGAATATATGATTTTATATCATAAATGCAGATTGCAACTTTCTTGCTGTAAAACTGTATGTGGAAGAAGATGTCCTTCTGTAGGATTGACAGAAACAGTCAGCATGTCCCATAGACTCCAATACAATAGAAAGTTTCTAAAGCTCTTTCAGTTTTGAATCAGAAAACCATTTTAAGCAGCAGAGTTTCAGCGGGCTGACATCTGTGGCAAATTACTTAGAAAAGTGAGATACTAATAATATACTTTTTAGATATCAAAATGAGTCACTTCCACAAAGAGCATAACCTAAAGGTGACAGCCAAACTCCTCATCCTTTTCGTAAGAATTTCACCTCCTACTTATGTCTGATTTTATGTATTGAACATTCTGAGTCAATTTGAAGTATTGCGTAGGTTTAGAGAAAATAGAAAGGTCAGTTCAATTAATTAACATTTTATATAATACTGTTTTCTGCTTTTTCCGGCTGCCACTTATCTTTTTATTTACTACATTGCATTTTCTAACCAGTTAAGTTTTGTAGTGTAATATATCAGTAATAAGGTATGTGACTCTGGGCTCCAATACTGATTACCCTAGGTAATATGTTATAGTCTTATAGTCAGTGTGGTGGAAATGAAATTAAAGGGGTTCTCTGGGACTTTTATACTGATGGTCTATCTTCAGGATAGGTCATCAATAGTGTACTGGAGTGGGACCAATGCTTACCCTTCTTCCTAGGCCATGTGACGTCACATTCATTGATTACATGGCCTAGACACAGGTCAGTCCTGTTTGAGAGATACCAGACACATCCACTATCCAGTGGAGGGCGCTGTGCTTGGTAAGCTGCAAGGACACTGTGGCACTCACCAGAACTCCAGTGAGAAACGTGCCTTCCTCAAACAGCTGATCGGCAGTGAGTCGGATCCCCACTGATCTCATATTGATGACCTTTCCTCAGGATAGGCCATCAGTATGAAAATCCCAGATGGTTCTGCCACAATTGCCGCATTCTTCATGGGGATATCAGGAAATGGAGAAAAACACAAGATTGTGACATCCTATATATTTGGTATACAACTACGGGTAATGAATATCTTATCCCTCCCATTGTCTCTGTCAGTTGTGATAAAAACATTTATTTTTTGCCCCATAAGATGCACTTTTCTCCCCCCAAAGTGGTGGAAAAATATCACTTTGTCTTATGGTGGCAAATACTAATGAGCGCTTCCATTATGGAGGAGCACATTAGTATTGGAGGACCGGGAAGAGGTGAATGCAGCGCTCCCCAAGCTCTGTACAGATGATGCCCTGTGATCTCACGTTGTGCACGTTGGGTCACAGCGCAGCCAATGGCAGGAAGATAAGAGAGAGCTGGATCCTGGGAGCCCGTGGCATCCGGAGCAGAAGAGGTAAGTTAATTTTGTTAATTTTATTTGCTCTGAGGCATGGGGGTCTGATCTGAGGTCTGAATTGGGGGTCTTATTTATATTGTTGCTCTTATCTGAGGTCTGGGGGTCATCACATTGGGCTCTGAGCTGGGGTCTGATTGTGGGTCTGATCTGATGTCTTATTGGAGTCTTATTAACATTAGGGGTCTGATCTGAGGTCTGATTGAGGGTCTTATTAACATTGGGGATCTGATTGGGGCAGTGAGCTGAGGTCTGATTAACATTGGGGGTCTGATTGGTGGTCTGAACTGAAGTCTAATGAAAAAAAAATTTTTCTTATTTTTTTCTTCTAAAACCTAGGTGCGTCTTATGGGCCAGGGCGTCTTATAGGGCAAAAAATATGATAGTTTTTATATCTTTATATACATTAAAAATATAAATTTAGGCAAAAAGTCCCTGTAAGAAAAGCACATTAAAATGTTTTTCATTGTCATTTATAAATGTATTCTCTATATTCATATTTAGAGAAAGTGTATTACATTTGGTGGTAGGGCAGCTATATGTCTTGAATGAACACATATAGGGAGTTACAAACATTCTACACAATTATGGTGTTTTCTAGTCCACGGACCTCCATGCATTATTGTTTATCATTTTTCTCCTGAAGCATTTGCCTCTGTCATGGGCGCAGCTCAGTAATGACTTCTCTTCTCACATACCTAGTGTATGAGTTCTGTTAATTACCGTTCTGGTATATTTTTCTCTTTTGAAAGTTCACTGCAACTATACAGCATTTCTTTTGTAGAATTGCATTATTGATTAATGGGTCTATTTGTTTCGGCTCAGACATGTAATCTATATGACAATACAAATAAATGAGTTTTAAAGCAAATGCTTTACAAGAATGCATTATTTAAAAAAAAACTATTAAAAATGAGGGGAACATTTTTAGCGTAATATACTATGGATATTAATGATCACTCAGCCTAGGAGAATATGAGCCCTATTAAAGCGTCTGTAATTTGTATATTTGTTCACATTACTATATATTGGGTAAAAAAAATTGACAAACATTCTGTTTTTAGATCAAAGGCACTTTCCTGCAGTGCAGACATCATTCTTATTATCAGAATACATTGTATACAGACGTAGCCTTTATTAAACACCATCAAATCATTGGTTGCATTGATGTTGTTAGAAGTGGGCACTTGGGGCCTGTGCACCCTCTCTTTTGCTCTGTCCATGACTCTGCAATTTTCTCTTCTCTGTTTTAAAGGCATAATGAGTGTGGCCAGGATGTAGCAGCATCACTCAGTAAAGCCTCATTCACACGTCAGTGTTTCACGGACGTGTGCTGTACGTGTTCTCTATGTACAGCACACGTCCCCTTTCATTTGAATGTGTGTGTTCAGACATCAGTGTTGCATCACGGTCCGCAGTTCCGTTTTTTTAGCACGGATGCATATCCTATCTTGATCCGTGTTCCCGGATCCCTCACGCCCATTATAGTCTATGGGTCTATGAAAATCCGCGTTGCGTCCGTGTTTCATGGATCATTATGAAGAGATGCTTTGAAAATTATTTTTCTGCTGTTCAGTGTCAGTGAAACACGGATGCAACACAGACAGCAAAAAACGGACACACAGACCCAACACGGATAGCTTCACGGATGCCTCACTGACCACCTGCTCACGGATTTGAGCATGGATGTGTGAATGAGGCTTAAGGTAGGGAAAGCAATGTGGCTTGCAATGGATATGAAGTCCATGTGTTTGGTACTTATGAAGTGCAAGGGGCTTATGCGTACTGAACATGGAGACTGTGGCTCACATATATGGAGGCATCATGGAACTTAGTATGGGGAGCCCAGTTGTTGACACATATAAGGGAGGCAAATGCCTAACACTTTATGGGGTATATATGGCTGCCATTTTGTGGAGGTCATATGGTTGGCACTGTATTTGGGAGACATATGTATATATAAACAGCAAATAAAGACAAAAGTCATATAGCTGGGCAAAAAATACTAAGGCCAGATTCACATAAGAGTTTTTGGTCTGTGAAACATGCTCCATGTGAAGACTACATTTCCCAAACCAGTCGCTGCTCGTGATTTATGATGTTGTGAGTTTTTTGCTTGACAGCGGGTCTATCCTCCCATTCTCACTGTACAATGTGAGTATGGGACATGTCACACTTGTGTGAAACTGGGTTATATCTAAAAGACTGACTTTGCAATAGTCTATTAAACAAAAGATTTTACCTGTAATAGAATTCAATTTAAACTGTTCCTTCTCACCCGCAAAGCTCCCCACAGTGCTGCACCCCCCTACATCTCCTCCCTCATTTCTGTCTACCAACTTATTCGTGCTTCAAGGCTTCAAGACTTCTCCCAAGCTGCACCAGTTCTCTGGAATGCTCTATCCCAAGCAATTAGGTTAATTCACAACATTTACAGTTTTAGGCGCTTCCTAAAAATACATTTTATTAGGGTGGCTTATCACTTCCCCTAATCTTACTCTTCTCCATTCACCACCCCTTCATCATCATCATTCTGGACTTGATCCAAAATTAAATATGTACATCCCATGCACTACAGATATCAGCTGGTGACTGGATCATGGCGCCTTATATCTACTCCCGTATTGTGTTAAGATGGCCAGACCATTGTACAAAACATGCACATGTTACCTTATGTGTCACCCTATGTCCTCATGGATTGTAAGTAGATATGAGCGATGGTGCTCGTAACGAGCACTGTAGCGCTCGGCTCCCCTGCGCTCGCATGGGAGCAGGCAACCGGATCCGTTGGGTGAGGCGGACAGATCCGGATGCCTGTGCCCATGCGAGAGCAGGGGAGCCGAGCGCTACAGTGCTCGTTACGAGCACGTTCGCTCATCTCTAATTGTAAGCTCTTGTGAGCAGGGCCCACATTCCACTTGTTTTAATTGTTGACCTGTTTGCTGCTATGTTATTTATAAGTTTATATATGAATCCTCTCATTGTAAAGCGTTGAGGAATTTATTGTTGCTTCATAAAGATGATTGTTATAATAATAATAATAATTATTATTATTATAATAATTATTATTATTATTATTTATTATATTAATATTATTCTTATATGAATATTATACTAATTATTATTTTACAATCACTTTTTCTGTGAAGAAGTTAAGTACACAATTGGCTCTACTACCTTGCCTGTGCCCCTTTTGGCAGACATAACCTACAGCATTTTACAGAAATGTTTTTCAGTGGAAGAGATTTTCCCACTGCTTCATGTAAGGCTATTTTCACACTTGTGCTAGCAGGGTCCAGCCGCCTCTCGGCATGCTTGCCGTGCTGCGGCCGACTACCGGCTTGTCCCCATTATAGTGAACGGGGCTGGAGCGGACTTCCGTCAGCACACATGGGATAGTGTTAGTTCAGGGCCAGCAGGCTGTTCCCCTGCCAGAACAGTCTGCCGGACCCTGCTGGCACAAGTGTGAAAGTAGCTGAACTTGCTAGCTATAACTTTTATATGAACTGGGCTTATATTAACGACTGAGAAAACATGACATATTTCTGTTTAGTACATTTTTATTTAAAAGGAATCTGTCACATCCGGCAAGCTCTAATAAGTACAGTAATACATGTATCGACCACCTACCGCTGACTCCTGATCAGTAATGTGTTCAGTATGTCAATGAGCACCCCTATCTCCCTGATGTGCACCTGTGAAACCATGAGATGTGTTCAGAGGACTCCTGTGCATGCACACATAATGGAGAGGACTCCAGGCCATGCATGCAGTGTATCGACATACAAATTACTGATCTGTAGTCAATGATGGATGTTCTATACATATGTTATGGTACTTAATAAGGTTTGCTGGAGGTGACAGATTCCCTTTAAAAAACATTGATTCCTTTAACAAAGATATCAGGCCTGTCAAAAATGCACTAACTTAGAGGTAATTAAGAAAAACAATCAGATATATAAAAAAAAGGGGTTATCGGGTTGAACTTGATGGACCTATATCTTTTTTTCAACCGTAATAACTATGTAACACCTAGAAAGGCTGCGTGCTGCCATTCATTTGTCCTGCAGTGGCCACTACTGGAGAAATATGGTATTACATGAAGCCCTTTCAAATTAATTAGTGTTCTAGAGTGAGAGGTTCTGTTTGCGATTGGTTTTCCTATTGGTATACTTTTTTGGAAACAGAGATGATAGGAGACCTCTTGCCCCCTTTTGCTAATTGGATATCCCTTATAAATTAGTGTGACTGGTAAAAGTCATCATCTCATTGTCATCGTGTTTTTTTTTATCAATAATGTTTCTTTGAATTTAACCCCAATTTGGAACATAACTACGTTCCACCCAGAATACTTTATATATAGTTACTTTGCAAAGCATGGAGATAGTCTAATATCTTCACAAAGAATGGGATAAATGAAAATGATTCATGAAAGTCTTGTATTTTCCTTGCAATTATTCTTATCTCCAAACTAAACATTCAGTGTCATATTATTTATGGTCAGATGTGCAGATGTCCTCGCTTCCCTGGGACTTCTTTTCGAATTACCCTGTTTACCCCAGTCACTGGGCTTGATAATTACTCATTGATAAAGAAAGATGAGACGAGTGTTGTGATTGCCAATTAATCTGCATATATCTTACATTATACAGAGTTTGTATCTTGCAGTCATTAATTTTCTATCCCACACATTTCTCTTCTAGAATTATCTATATTTCCTCTGACCTTTCCATGCATTACTTCTCTTTCACCAAGATAACTTATTATTCTGTACTTCGCCTTCATTTTTCTAAACTTTAGACAGATTTGGCAATATTTTGTGCCAGGGATTTCCAGAAGAACTCTACTCCTTTTAAGATGCTAGAAAGAAAATATTTACAACATGTAAACACTTTACTGAGTATTAGACTTCCAAAGATCATTTGGCCTATACCATAACAGTAAATCCAAACTAGACTAAGTATTTTAGATTTTCAGCAAATAAGCCGTTATCCTGAAAATATGTAAACTATTCAAAAAGAGAAAATCCATTGTTCAACACCATCTTGATTCCTAATCTAAATAAGTCAGAAATACTTAATTTCATAGTGTATTTTTATAGGGGTCAGAACATTTATCTGATACCGAGCTTCAAAGCCTCCAGACCACTAATCACATTCAAAAAGGGATGTAGTCTTAAATGGTCAATAGCCATTTTCCCTCAATACCATGGCAGGACAACTGGCTTTCACATAAGCCGGTGGGTATCCTCTGATTGCGCATTTTTTTTTCTCCTATGGAAAAATGAATGGGTCCGTATGGTTCCGCATCTTATCCGCAAAAATGCGGATAAAATGCGGAAATGTACATACGGTCATGTGAATGGGGCCTAAGAGTACAGTCAGATAGCAAAAATAAAAAAATAAAAATGGAGACAGCACGTCCACACTTGGTGGAATTTAATCCGGATGCAACATTTCTGCTACACAAGCCTTTGTCAAGCATGCATACACAAAGTAAAGTGAGCATATATATACTAAATAGTGACATCATAAGGGGAGTGTCCCTGTCCCAATTAATCTCATTGGGGTGTAACGATAATAAATAGTGCCACAAATTAAAAATAGCCGATCAAACAATGCCATAAAGAGAAGTTAAGCTGTAAGGATACCTGTAAACACAGTAGGGACAGCAATATCTCATGTAGCGTTATCCACGGAACGCATCTGTGTTCCAAAGGCTCATTTCCGGTATGTCACTTCCGGTTTAGTAAATCGCTGACTACGCTGGTTGCGTGCACATCGGATGAAATGGAACACAAATGTGTGCCAAAGTTACTGTGATATTGTGGGCCAGCGAAGGAAACAGTAAGAAGGTAGAACAACATGAATAAAACCTGCATGTATATTTAGGTGGCTCAGAATGTAGTGAAATTACTTATAAAACTCCAAATCATATATTGAAAAGATGTTAGAGCCACCCATGTCCACTCTGGAAAAAGTCAAAAATTGTATTGTTTGAAAACAATGTACATATGAGGGACAAAATACGTAGGCTTACCCAATGGAGACATCACATATCAATCAAATAGATATTAAACAAATATACATCATCGGCATTTTATCCTACCCAGTGTATAGTAAGTCCAAAGAAAGTCCAAAAGGAATTATATCGGGAAATCCTAAAATAAAAACAACACAGTTAATTATCAAAAATTAACAAAAGGCACAGAAATTGCAGTGGCAGTATGTAGGGATCAATATAGTAATAATTACAAAAAAGGAGTCAAAGAAAAGTCAATATTCATGCCCTTTGGTATCAGAGTGTCTAGTTCATACATCCACCTGAGTTCACATTGTTTCAACAGTCACACTGTTAGGCTTCGTGATGCAGTTTTGGAAGCCAAACCCAGGAATGAATTTAAAAAAAGAGAATTGGAATATGTCCTTTATACTTGCATCAGTAACCCTGACCGTGTGGCCGCACCATAAGAATTTAGCGGTTCTGCTACTAAAATACACTATGAAATCATGATTTTTTTTCATTGTCAGACCAGGGAAGTTGTCTAACTGGCTTCATGTAATTGCCCCTTGGAGTATGTGGAAGAAACCAAAAGATTTTTGATGCAGAATAAGGTGCCACTTTAATGACATTGTAAATAAAAAGAACGTACCTATTGCCCACCATATCCATCAAGTACACAATGGGGATACCAAAGTCATCAAATTAGTTGTAATACAGGCAATAACCCCAATAGGAAAGAAGGTGACTGGGAAAAGAAGATCCTTCAAACTGAGCCACTAACCCTACACAGCTGTATTTTACGTAATTGGTGACTGGTTCAGACAAGTAAGCCCTTATAAGCATAGTGTAAATAGATGTAACATATCAATTATTCCCCTTTAACCTGTTACCGACATCCGCCGTACATGTCGGATCTTGAAAGATGGTGCCCGCTCCAGAGTGAAGCAAGCACGTTAGCTACCGGGTGCCTGCTGTTTCACGCGATTATGTAATACGCAGGCACGCATGACGAGAGGCTGCGGCGTGCACTCCTCAGAGGAGGAATATTTGAAAATGGCATCCAGGCGATCCTTATCATGTAGCTCTGAAGAGCTGAAATTTCTGATCCGGCTGATGGACAGAGAAGATTACGATGGCACACACCGCCATCTAAACCAGCATAAGAAGGAGGTGATCCAGCAGGTGATCCAAGGCCTGCGCCATCGTTTCCACACCGTGTGGACCCCGGGCCAGATCCAGTGGAAATGGTCCGATCTGAAATTCAAATGCCCAGAGAGGCTTAATGAGATCCGCGCAGAGATACGGCAGGGTAAGTAACAAAATATTTGATAAGTAAAAAAATTAGTGTACTGTATTGTATATATACCAGCAGTGAGTGCCAATAATGAAAAAAGTATAGAAGGACAACGTGGTTGTGCTTAGTGCGCTGCAGTAAATCTGTTTCATGCTAGGCAACGCCACTAACTCTTGACCCAAACAACAACTTCTAGTCATTATTGTTAATGGTGCTGGCCGTTCTCCCGTTTGTGTCAGGCAAATCCACTAGTTCGAAAGAAAGTACCCATATAAGTCCCTTCATAGTTAGCGCTTCTTCCTCCTACACACAGATTCAAAGACGTGCCCATGCTGCAGCTACTGTCAGTGGGCGATATCCAAAGTATTCCTACCGCATCGTGTTAACGATATAAAGAAAGTTATTGCGAAGATAACATCATCTATTACCATAAATACCTTTTTAGAAGGAAAAAATATGATATGGCCTCCCTCTCACACCCATAACATCTTAATAGTAGTATGTGTTAGTATTAAAAAGAGTCATCATCTAACAATTGTGTACGTTTTTATGTTGCAGAGCACCGTCAATAACGGCGTCACCACCGTCGAGGCAGGACGGCCCCTGAAGTACCTGCAGCCTCTAGTAAGTGTAAAACATATTTAATTTCTTTTTCATCCAAGCTACGTGGGAGTGCAGTTGCAGTAAGAGGACTAGTGGTTAGGAACGGGATCCTCCAGCCCAAAACTATTCCCATGTAGCTACAACTGTTCATTAGAGTTGAATGTAAGGCTACTTCTACACTAGCGGCAGCCCGGATCCGTCGGGTGAAGGGTCCCTCCGGATCCGTGCTGCCGCACAATGTGTGGGGCCGGAACCGCGCTTCAGCCCAAATTCACTGTAATGGGGGCGGGCCGCGGATCCGGCCGCAGCGCGTTAACCCCTGAGTGACGTACTATGTACGTCATGATGTGGTGGTAGTTACCGCATCATGACGTACACAGTACGTCATGAGCTCCAAGTGTCACCACAAGTGTACTTGCTTGTAAACTTGTGTCACAGACAGCAGAGCTATCCGTGCACCTGGCAGGGGACCAATCACAGTAGTCCCTGCGATTGGTCAGTCAGATTTGACTGACCAATCGCAGAGTGCAGCAGCGCAGCTCCGATGTCATTAATATGTTTTAATTTTACAGGATGGCCGAGCATCTCATCCCGCAAAAAAGTAGCCCCTACCTGAGACAATTGCCCAAAAAATAAAAAAAACTACAGCTCTCACACTATGGAGACACTAAAACATGATTTTTTTGGTTTCAAAAATGATATTATTGTGTAAAACTTAAATAAATAAAAAAGTGTACATGTTAGGTATCACCACATCCGTAACAACCTGCTCTACAAAAATCGCACATGACCTAAACCCTCAGGTGAACGCAGTAAAAATGAATAAATAAAAGCTGTGCCAAAATTACCAATTTTTGGGTCACCTTGCCCCAAAAATGGTACCAATAAAAATTTCAACTCTTCCTGCAAAAAATGAGCCCCTACACAAAACGATTGGAAGAAAAATAAAAAAGATATGGTGTTCAGAGAATGGAGACACAAAAACATATTTTTTCTCAAAAATGCTTTATTATGTAAAACTGAAACAAACAAAGAAAGTAGACATATTTGATATCATCACGTCCGTATAAAAATACCACATGATCTAACCTGTCAGATGAACATGATAAAAAAACAAAAAATAAATACAGTGCCAAAACATCCATTCTTCGGTTACCTTGCCTCCAAAAAAAAAATAATATAGAGCGATTAAAGATCATATGTACCCCAAAATAGTACCAATAAAAATGTCATCTTATCCCGTAGTTTCCAAAATAGGGTCACTTTTTGATTGTTTGTACTATAGGGTGCATCTGGGGGGCTTGAAATGGGACATGGTGTCTAAAAACCAGACTAGCAAAATCTACCTTCCAAAAACCATACGGGGCTCCTTTCCTTCTGCGCCCTGCCGTGTGCCCATACAGCAGTTTACCACCACATGTGGGGTGTCTCTGTAAACCGCAGAATCAGGGTAATAAATATTTGAGTTTTGTTTGGCAGTTAACCTTAGGTGTGTTAAAGAAAAAATGGACTAAAATGGAAAATCTGCCAAAAAAGTGAAATTTAGAAATTTCATCTCCATTTTTCTTTAATTCTTGAGGAATACCTAAAGGGTTAACAGAGTTTATAAAATCAGTGTTAAGTAACTTGAGGGGTGTAGTTTCCAAAATGCGATAATTTATGGGGGTTCTACTATGTAAGCCCCACAAAGTGGCTTCAGACCTGAACTGGTCCTTAAAAAGTGGGTTTTGGAAATTTTCTTAAAAAATTTAAGAATTGCCTCCAAAATTCTAAACTTTCTAATGTCTCAAAAAAATAAAATGACATTAACAAAATGATGCAAACATAAAGTAGACATATGGGGAATGTTAAATAATAAATATTTTATGAGGTATCACTTTCAATTTTAAAAGCAGAGAAATTTAAATTTTGAAAATTGTGAATTTTTCAAAATTTTTGGTAAAGTTGGGATTTTTTCATAAATATAGGTGACATATATTGACTCAAATTTGTCATGAAGTACAATGTGTCACGAGAAAACAATCTCAGAATGGCTTAGATAAGTAAAAGTGTTCCAAAGTTATTACCACATAGAGTGACACATGTCAAATTTTCAAAAATAAGCCTGGTCACGAAGGTGTAAAATGGTCATTAAGGGGTTAACCCCTGCTGTGAGGCAGCCGGAGCAAAAATACAACATGCTAGCATGCGAGAATTGACCCAGCGCTGCCACTGTATTTGTCCCATTGCCACTCACTACCTTGCCCACTTCCAGCTGCCGTGGAGTCAGCCAGCGTGCTATTTGCTGCTTCATGTAATGCAGCAAGCGCTGGCCTGTGTGGCTGCTACTGCCAAGACAAACAAAGAAGTAACCAGCTCTTTGGTATTAATGGGCTGCTCTAAATTGCCAGCATGACCCTGCTTCAAATGGTTCCACAGAGCAATGGTCCCAAGATTTGTGGCTTTCCCATAGCTCAATTTCTGTTTACACAAATTACACGTAGCCATACTGCTATCCCCCGGCAGAGTGGTAAAAATACTTCCACACACCCGACGTGCGCCCTCCACAGCTGGCCAAGATTGTAGCCCTTGCACGCTTACACCCTGGTGCCGGCCCCTCGCTAGTTCCCAGGGAAGCACTAGCCCTGGGCCTAACTCGCCTCTGCCCTCTGTTGCTGCCACTACTAGTACCACCCTCCTCCTCTGAGCTCAAATCCTCCTCACCAGCCCGATCCGCTTCCCAGGTCCTCGGTCTAACACATCAGATTCATCATCAGACTCCTCCACAACACATTTTTCGGAATGCAAATTAGGCTGTTCCCCACCATCTGACAATTTCGGGCAGTCCAAACTCTGACTGCCCTCTAAGAAATCCTCAGGGAGGCTGTCCTCTATAACCACCGGATTATAAGGTGGGCTTTGGTGGCTTTTTATTTTATAAATTGCAGAAGGGACACCACTAGGAGGGAACACTGAAGCCTGAGAGGTGGCAGAAAATGACAGGGTTTGCTTGAGTGGAATGGTGGAGCAGGACGAGTCTGACCCCTGGCTACATATGGATACTGTATCAGCAGATGACAGCAGAGCATCCGGCTGAGACTGAGATGAGCGTGCCATCCACTCCACTACCTCATCTACTTTCTCCTCCACTACAATTTTGCGCCTCAGTGGGTTAGCCTGGTGGAACAATGGACAAGTATTGCGAATACTACTAGTAGATGCTCCGGCTACAGGTCCTTTGGCACTGCTGCCCTGTGCCACCTTCTCCTTTTTTTTTAGAGCTTAAAGTCTGGCTGGAACTGGACCCCTTTTGCTTATCCATTCCAGACATTTTTCAATTCACTCTGTGGCCCTGCAGCCGGTCTTTGTCCCTGTATCTCCCTGTCTCTCCCTATCTCTCTCTCCCTGCTTGATTAAATACTAGCCCTGAACTGGCCCTGCAATTGCCCTGCAGTATCCCTGATATGTGTAATATGGATTCCCAGAGCTATTACATCAAATTTTCCCAAAACAGGTCTCAGAACTTCACACACAGTGCTTCTGCTCCTCTCAGCAGTTGCAGCAGAAGTGATGCGTCACTGGCTTACCAAGCCTGAGCCAATCAGAGCAAGCCCTGCCCACTAGGTCAGGTGACCGCTTTCTTCCCGGGCTTTTGCGCACGATAAATGAACTAACAGTAAAGGTTCGCTAATGAATTTAATTTGTATGCAACAGCGTATGCAGTAACTTATATGTAGCAATAGCGTATAATTTATAGGACAAACTACGTAGTAAATGCGTACAAATCCGAAGCGAATCACCTAATATTCGGATTCGCTTCGTAGCTAAAAATTTCCAAGATTCGATACGAATCAACGAATTGAAAAATCGATTCGCTCATCTCTAATTAAAACCTGTGGCAAAAATGCCCTCTGTGAATCTGAACAGACTAAAGTAATTTATCATTAGCTGATGATAACATGAACACATATGGCTGTTTTTTTACTATGCCATTGTACATACTTCTGGTTATTACCATTAACCCGTTAGTGACCAGCCTGTTTTGGGCATTACTGACCAAGCTTTTTTCTTCCATTTTGCATCATTGCCTTCCAAGAGCTATAATGTCTTTATTTTTCCATCTATGTAGCTGTATGAGGGCTTGTTTTTTTGCAGGACAAGTTGTAGTTTTTAATGGTGCCATTTTGGGATACACAAAACTTTCTGATTAACTTTTATTAACTCTCTCTGGGAGTGAGATGTGAAAAAACAGCAGTACTTCCATTGTGTTTTTACATTATCAATTTTGTGGCTTTCATATTTTGGCATAAATAACATCTTTATTCTCTGGGTCAGTACTTTTGTGCAATAAGACATCTTTTTTTTTAATAAGAAAATCTTTTTGTATTTCTGCATACCAAGACCAGTAATTTTTTAATTTTTCTTTCTATGGAGTTGTGTGAGGGCTTGATTTTTATTTTTATTTTGGTGGCAACTATGAATAAATTAGCAATTCTGTCATTTTTTATTACAGCGTTCACTGTAGGGTATCATTTACATGATATTTGTGTAGTGCAGTTAATTACAGATGCAGCAATAACAAACATGTGAGGGAGATTTTATTTTTGCAATTTTCTTGTGTATTTTTTTAATTGTAATTTTTTTATTTAAAGAATTTTTTAACTACGTAATAGTCCCGCAAGGTCATTATAACAGACAATCTTTTAATTGCTTTTAATATACAATGCACTATCCCTATAGTGCATTGCATTTTAATGTCAATGTTATACTGACTTTGACCACTAGGCTGCACCAGAGAGGCTGGAGAACACTCAAGACAGGCTTGGCACCTACACCAGGTCCCAGCCAGTCTATACACACATCGACACCATGCGATCACTTTTGCGGGATGCTGATGGGAGACAGAGGGAGTCCACTCCCTCTGTCACCACTTACACATACAGTCCACGGCATGTAAGGGGTTAAACAGCCCGGTTCGGCACTCCTGTCAGTCCGGGCTGTTAGAGCAGGGGTGTGGCTCTCATGCAGCAGTTAGACCGGGCCACTGTGAAAATGAGGTGGCCCAGCCTAAGGCCCCTTAGTAACCACCATAAAAAGGCATATGGGTGGTCACTATGGGGTTAGGATCTTCAATATAACTATACGGAAAAATCCATGGAGCAACCGTCATCACGTGACACACTTTGCTCTTTCAGATTACTGAAAGCCATCCTGAAACATGTACGGTAAATGGAAATATTTAAATGAGATGATGACTCAATCCTCAAACAGCGAAGCATGAAAGGTTAAAACCGGCTGATGATTTCAGCAACAATTCTTTATGCTTTATGATGATGACAGACAGAATATCCCCCAAGATGTGGATCCGGCAAGGAGTTATACAAATAAATACTTCATATGGCTGGGAATGAGGATTGTTGGTTGAGAAGGGCATATACAAAGAAATCCAAAGTGCCAATCAGTGACTATTCATTTGTCCTAATGTGGACTTTTAGATCAAACGAGACTGCTACAGATTACTGCACATTTACATCTTTTAAGTGTCAGTGACTTACAACATTTCTGTGACATTATTACATTGAACAAAATGGGAGAATTTAGAATTCTGCCACAAAATAGGGCTTTGCGACTTATTTGCAAAAGTTTTGCAGCATTTTTAATTTTTACACCACTCCCTCTGGTATGGAAAAGGGGGTGGGAAAGTGGGCATGGTTAGTCAATTTGGCTGATTTAAGCCAAAATTATCAACTGTGAACTTTCTAAAACGGTACGGCCACACGGTCAGGTTTCTACATGCAGTGTTAGAAGCCGAAACTAAGAGTCCATTAAAAAAGAGAAGAAGTCATATCTGTCCTTTATACTTTCTTCCACTGGGTAGGTGATGGTGTCTGAGCTATTGTCCCTCATGCTGCAGCAGTGTCTGTAGAGCTGTATCTTGCTAATCACTCTGCTGTCTGGAATCTCAAGGCTTCACTTGAGGCTGTAGCTGCTGTTGTTGTAGGAGAAGGTTATTTGGTTCGTGAATTTCCACTGGAGGGGAAAAGATATGTTTTTTGGGAGTTGGTGCTCTATGAGCTGCTTCCTAACTCCCCCACTATCAGAACAGGACCTCTTCTGTCTAGGGATGAGCGAGCTTTTGAAAAGTTCGGTTCGTTTCGCTTCGGCGAACTTTCTTGAATTTCGGATTCGTACGAACCGAACCTAAAACGAACCTTGCTATATTGGCTGAATAATTGCTTCTACAATAACGGGAGTCAGATAGGGTATAGTTTTGTTTACTTGCAGTTGCTATTACAATGAAAAAAGTGGAAAAAATCCAAGTGACTTCAACAATGGCGACGCAAAATATACGCATATTTGAGAATTTACACTAATGCGTACGCTAATGCGAACATTCCCGCACAAATAACGAACATACAGTGTAGCGTTGTCAAAGGTATGCTACTTAACTGAATATGTACGCATTAGCGTACGCATACACTGCGTCTGCGAACATTCCTACTCAAGTAACGAACATACAGTGTAGCGTTGTCAAAGGTACGCTACTTAACTGAATATGTACGCATTAGCGTACGCATACACTGCGTCTGCGAACATTCCTACTCAAGTAACGAACATACAGTGTAGCGTTGTCAAAGGTACGCTACTTAACTGAATATGTACGCATTAGCGTACTCATACACTGCGTCTGCGAACATTCCTACTCAAGTAACGAACATACAGTCTAGCGTTTTCAAAGGTACGCTACTTAACTGAATATGTACGCATTAGCGTACTCATACACTGCGTCTGCGAACATTCCTACTCAAGTAACGAACATACAGTGTAGCGTTGTCAATTGTACGCTACTTAACTGAATATGTACGCATTAGCGTACATTCTCAATAAATATGCGTATATTTTGCGTCGCCGTTATTTTAACCAGATTCGCTCCGAACTTTCTCAAAATTCGGTTCGGTGACGAACCGAACTTTTGGGAAAGTTCGTAACGAATCTGGTTCGTTACGGTTCGGTTCGCTCATCCCTACTTCTGTCCCCTCTCCTCCTAGCTGTGACTCACTAGACTCCAACTCCCCCTCCAGGCAGCAAGTCGGACCAGCCAACTCCTATCAAAGGGGAAGGGGGGTAATGGTTGACAATAGTTGGCAGGAACAGAGCTAACCACCCTGTTCCTGCCAAACTATTGCCAACCACTACCTCCCCTGCTGGAGTAAATTGCATAGCATGAAAAATACATATTAATACATATAGAATGCTGCAATTCAAGTTACCACCGGTCTGGGGTACTACACATTTACCATTTAATACATTTTTAACAAACCACAGCACACCAGGCTCATGCAAAAGTGACCTGAAAATCTTCCTTCCTGATATACAGTATCTCCCCCTAAAATATTACTAATGACTTGGGGTAGATTTATTAAGATTGGTGTTGCATACACCATCCTTAACCACTTCAAGTCTGCCCATTGACTATAAACGTCCTTCAGCTTTGCCCCCTGTGTGCAGCACTTGTACATAGAAGCTCCATGACTCAGCTGCCTCCTGACAGCCAAGAACATGGAGCTTTAACCTAAGAACTTTTTTCCTGGTCTCCAGGCTTTTGATCACTCTGACAAGCTGTCAAAGAGATCACAAATGCTTGTACTCATCTCACTCTCATTACTGCCGGTCACAGAGCAGTTTACAACTACATATTGGGTGTTTTTGCAAACTTCAGAATCAGGAAAATAAATATTCAGGTTTAATTTGCAGTTTACCCTTGCTATCTTATGGGAAAAATGAATTAAAAATTGAAAATCTGCAAAAAAATATATATATTTTAAATTTCACCTTCCTTCTGTTTTAATTCTTGTGGGAAATCTAAAGGGTTAACAAACTTTGTAAAATCAGTTTTGATTACATTGGGGGCTGTAGTTTCTAAAATATGTTCATTTATGGGAGGTTTCTATTATTTAAGCCCCTCAAAGTCACTTTAGAACTGCGAAGGTCCTTTAAAATTAACTATTGGAAATTTTTATGAAAATCTTAAAAATTACATCTAAAATTCAAAGCCTTCTAACGTCCTAAAAAAATAAAATTACATTTCCAAAATTATGCCAACATAAAGTGGACATATGGTGAATGCTCATTAATATCAATTTTATTAGATATCCCTATGCAACTTAAAAGCAGAGAAATTCATATTTAAAAAATTGTGATTATTTTTCAAAATTTTCAGTAAATTTAGATTTTTTTTATAAATAAAGGTAAAACATATTGACTCAAATTTACCATTAACATGAAGTACAATGTGTCATGAGAAAACAATCTCTGAATGGCTTGGATAAGTAAAAGCGTTCCAAAGTTATTACCACATGAAGTGACACATGTCAGATTTGCAAAATTAGGCCTGGTCTTGATTAATATATAAGAAATATACTGGAGTAAGATGTGCCAAATTTTGATAGAGGTACAGGGCTGGCATAAACTATAGTAAATATGTTCTTCCCTCTCCCGCAAATCCGCGATTTAACAAAAAATGTTGAGAACGGCATAAAAAGTGTCGAAAAAAGCCACCTTTTTTGCACAAAAGGTCACTTCCACAAACATTTTTGACTTTTACCATATATACCGGAAAACAGGTGTACATGTCTGTGATATTTCTGAGATACATTTCCCCTTTGGTCTCTGTGGTAAACCAATGGCAAGATTTTCCAGTAAAACAAACACTAATGGGCAGATTTACTAATAGTCTGTAAACTAGACAGCTTAAACATGACAGTCAGAAGATGCACCAAATTTACCATGTCTATGGATTTGGTGCTTATTGACATATCTTATTAGATGATGTTTTTCTTTCTAAATCAAGGCTGACCTAAGTTACACCATTATTTTGATTCAGAAAACATTATTTTTACTCATTTTCTTAAAGGGAGTCTGTCACCAGGAAATTCGCTGATAATCCTTGCACAATGCTTTGTATTTTGTGTTTCAAATCTCTTTTTATTATTATTATTCATGAAAGCATATAACGACTTAGAGCATGTTGTACATTGTGAAGAGATACAAGTGTCAGACATATCATACTGTCAAGAAGACATGCATCTAAGGACTTTAGATGTTATAATACATGAGAAACTATATTAAAGAACCAAATAACAGTAGCTCTGCAACATAGAGACACATCAATCAGATATTTAAAGGGAAGGGGGGGGGGGAGAGGATAGGTCCGACGGATTATTTAGCGATAGGGGAAAAAACACTAATTTCCGGGATAGAGGCCAAGTAAGATATATTGGAGACATAGTTAGGGGTAGGGAACAATTGACCAAGAAGTCCAACAGGCTAGTACCATATCTCAATAACAACCTTCACAATTAGCTGCAAGAGTCAGGACCTCCCCCGGCTCCCAGGTGAACGCCACTTCGTCTGTTTCCCATAAATTGTATCCAGGGAGTCCAGACTCGTAGGAATGCACTTCTGGTATGTGATTCCCAGCTAGCTATCTCTTCAAACCTGTACATCTGGTGGACTTTGTCTATCCACTGAGTACTGAGTTAATGAAGGTGGGGTGGTATCCCTCAAATGTAGTGGTATCAGGAGCTTAGCAGCAGTAATAAGGTGTGTAGCTAAATTTTTCTTGGATGGTCTAAAGGCGTCCCCTGAGAGCCAGAGGAGGACTAACTCCTTGGTCAAGGTGATCCTGTCCTCTGTGCAGACTAGCTTCATCACTTCGCCCACCTCCCTCCAGAATGGTTGTATTAAGTTACAGTCCCAAAAAATATGGGATAGCGTACCTTTTTCTTTTAGGCATCTCCAGCATTTATTGTCAGAAAGGACCCTGATACTATACAAGTAATCAGGTGTCCTATACCAACGGGTTGTTAATTTGAAAGTGTTTTCCTGAGTTTTAACACACCTAGAAAACCCATGTGAGCATTGTAAGATGGTAGTGACTTCATCAGGCGAAAAGGTGCGCTGTAGTTCCTTCTCCCAAAGGGCCAGAAATGCTGGCTTGGCATTTGAAAGAGATTTAATGAGCATGGCATATATTTTGGAAAGCAGTTTAGGAGGCGTGGAGGACAATATGGTATAATTTTCCAACCACGTAGGATCTGACACGGGGCTTTCCAGTCTACTTCTGAGCCTCTGTCCTCGGAAGAGGACAGATCTATAGACTGCAGAGCTGATAGGGGAGTAGTCTGATGCTTGGAAACTAAAATCTTCAGGGCATCTTCAGAAGGATCTTTAAGGACCTCTGCAACCGTATATTAGGGAGGTTATCCCACCAAGTGGGCACAGCTTTGTTGACTAGTGCTGACGGTATCTAAGAGATGTTTGCAAGAGGGGATATTAGGTTACGTGACATGTGTAATGCAGGGTGAGATCTGCAGACTTTCAGCGTACCCCTAGTCAGGTCACTTACCACTATCTGCCGGTTCAGGGTCAGAGACTTAAGCCATAACCAAGATTGGCGGTTAGCCTGGAGAACCTCTCTCTCCAATACCAAATAAGGCGCATCAAGTTGGGGATTAGCTAACAATGCCCATCTGGCCAAGTGCACCGCCTTGTAATAGGTATGTATATCTGGCAGCGATATACCTCCCCTCGCTGGTTTCTGTGTTAGCAAATGATATGGTAGCCTGGCTCTTTTGTTATTCCAGAGGAATCTTTTGAAGAGTGTTTGTACTATCCTAAAGAAAGACATTGGGATGTCTAGTGGTAGGACTTGCAGCATGTACAACAGCTGCGGTAGAATAAAAGTAGAGAGTATGTTTTTCCTACCAAACCAAGAGACAAATGGCAACTTCCATTCTCCCATAGCATCCCCAATCCTCTTCAAAAGAGGAAGAAAATTGATGTTATACAGAGAGGGCAGGTTAGATGATATGCGAACTCCAAGATACTTGATGGCGTCATGGGGCCATTTAAAAGGGGACTCTTTTTTGACCAGGGTCAGCTGGGAGTTCGGGACTGACACATTCAGAGCTTCAGATTTATCATAATTAATTTTAAAATTAGAGATGACACCAAAATCATCAAAAATTTGCAATAAGGGGGGAAAGGCTTCTAATGGGTTCGTAATGAATATTAAAAGATCATCAGCAAACGCTGCAGTGTGGTGTACACAAGGGCCGGCTTGTAGACCCTTTATTTTTCCTGACTGGCGAATCTTCAGTAGGAGCATCTCCAGGCAGATGACAAAAAGAGAGGGGGATAGGGGGCATCCCTGGCGTGTACCGTTTCGTATAATAAAGGGATCCGAAAGTGTACCATTTACTAGGATTTTAGCGGATGGGGACGAATAAAGGGAAAAAATTGCATTAATGAAATAGTCCGGAAAGTTAAAGGCTTGTAACGCACGTCTAATAAACTCACAGCTAACCCTGTCAAACGCCTTTTCCGCGTCTGTTCCTAGAAGAACCAGGGGTATGTTCCTCTGTTTAGCATAATAGGCTGCGTGAAGGACCCTGGACACATTGTGCTTTCCCTCTCTACCTCTCACAAATCCCACTTGTTCTTCTCCTATAATTTTAGGTAAGATATTGGATAATCTGAAGGCCAAAATTTTTGCCCACCATTTAAGGTCAGTATTTAGAAGCGAGATGGGGCGGTAACTGCTGCAAAGCTCCAGGTCCTTCCCTTCTTTAGGGATTATAGTTATGTGCGCTTCAAGTGCCTGTGGGGGGAGGGTCTCCCCTGCCATCAAGGAGTTGCAAAGATCCACAAATTTAGGAAGAAGCAAGATCTGGAACTTCTTATAGTAAATAATGGGGAGACCATCTGGACCCGGACTTTTCCCGTTAGGGATGGAGCTCAGTATTTTCAATGCTTATTCCCCTGTGATCGGGGAGAGTAATTGAGTCTGGTCTTCTAAAGATAGCTTAGGTATATTCAACCGTTCTAGAAAGGCCGATATGGGGTCTACTGCTGGAGATGTGTCAGATGTCTGTCCCTTTTGGGTAGGTAAATTATATAGTTGGCTATAAAATTGTTGGAATTGCTGGGCTATTAGAGGGGTAGATGTGACCCTGGTTCCTTGTGGGGTCTTGATAGAGGAGATAAAAGCTTTAGTTCTTTGTTTTTTCAATAAGGAAGACATAATTTTATTTCCTCTATCACCATGTACATAGTGTTTATATTTCAGGAATTGTAAAGTCTTAACGGACTTGATGTTTAGGAGATCCTTGAGTCGCCTCCTAGCATCCGTTAGTTTATCAAGGTGGGTGGGGGAACCAGTGGTCACATGTAGCTTCTCAAGTGTCTCTATCTGATGTAAGAGTTCTGCAACCTCCTTTTCTCTTTGTCTCTTAAGCATGCTACCCATAGAGATAAGCTCACCCCTGAGGAATGCCTTGTGGGCTTCCCAAATAATGGGTTGCAAGACATCAGGGCTCACATTGACTTGAAAGAATTCAGTTAGCTTTCGGGCAAGAAGGTCAGCATATTGTGGGTTTTCTAGTATGGTGGTGTTCATTTTCCAAGTCCAGGATTTTGGTGCCAGGCTCCTAAATTTAAAGGACACGGAAATGGGGGCATGGTCCGAGATAGTTATTGGTCCTATGTGGGTTGTAGTTACATCAGGCATGAGAATAGATGGGAGAAAGTTGTAATCCAGGCGATGGTACGTGTTGTGGGCACTAGAAAAGTATGTGTAGTCTTTCTCATCTATGTGCAGAGTCCTCCACGCATCCACCAAACCCATGTCTGACAACAGCATTTTCAAGCGAGTGGGGGGGGTTTTTGAGTTCTGGGACAACAGAGAAGTGGTGTCTAGAAGGGGGTCAATGGCCAGATTAAAGTCGCCTCCAAGTATTAACATTGGATTTCCAATTTTTCTAATCTGCTGCAAAGTCTTAAGGAGCCAAGGACCTTGTTTAACATTAGGTGCATATATATTGGCTATAGTAATAGTTTTATCCCCTAAAAGGCCAGTAAGGATGACGTAACGGCCTTCTGAGTCTATATGTAAATCTGACATTTGAAAAGGTATATTGCGACTTATTGCAATGGAGACTCCTCTGGTTGCCGAGGAGTGTGTACTGTGAAACCATTGAGAGAAGGGTTTAGAGGGAAGTTTAGGTAGGTAATTTGTACGAAAATGTGTCTCCTGTAGCAGAAGGATGTCTGCTTTTTCTCTGTGTAGAAGCCGAAACATACTGCTTCTTTTTTGTGGTGTGTTTAAACCCCTAATATTAAGCGATAAAACCTTCAGTTCCGCCATATAGGACGATGGTGGTAAGGTAGCATAATTAAGCTTAGTGTGAACTCTATGAACAACTATGAAAACATATAAATGGCATGTGTCATGCTCATGGTGAGTGTTCGCCATCTCCGAGACCCAGGGACTGCTAAAGGCAGGCCCAGGCGTCTCAGGGAGGGCGCACTCTGACATGTGAGGTGGGTGCCTCATGAGAACCCACAAACACCTCCGCCTCAACAAGCATCTCAAAAAAGGTAGGTACTTAACAAAGAGAGTCCAGAAGCCATACAATCCAGCAGGCGACGGCTGGTGAGATCAAATATCAGAGGAAGCAGTTCAGATGATGAGAAACCAGGCTTAAATGTCTATCTGGAGATCCTGCTGGACACCTATTAGACAAAAAGCAAGCAAGAAATGGGGGGGGGAAGAAGAAATAAAGAAGAAAGGTGCTAGAGTAGGAGAAAGGAGGAGAGAAAGGAGGAGAGAGAGATGGGGGTGAGTTACCCCAGATCATAGGCATTTACAATCTTCATTCAGGTGGCTAAAGACGATGGGCGTCTGGATCTCTTGTTTTTCCCAGCCACTGTCCAGACTTGTGCTTGAGGAAGAGTCGGAAATTCTTCCACCTGTGGAATGGGCATCCACGAGGGTATGTTCATGGGTGTCAGATCCAGCTTGTCCCAGGCTTGTTCCAAGTCTTCTGGAGTTCTGATGATTATCTGCCTGCTGCCCTTCATAATAGCAAGCCCAAACGGGTATAGCCAACGGATAGGGATCCGATTTGCTCTTAGGGCTTCAGTAAGGGGCTTCAATATGCGCCTTTTCGCCAGGGTGCTAGCTGCAATGTCCTGGTATATTTGAATCTGCGAGCCTTCGTATACAACGTCTCTGGCTTCCCACGTGGCCTTAAGGATAGCTGCGGTATCGATGTATCGGAGAAGACCACAGATTATGTCTCTGGGTGGATTTTCGGGCGCTGGCTTGGGCCTAAGGGCCCTATGAGCTCGCTCTATGGTGATCTGCTGCACCCTCTCATCTCCCAGGAGCTGAGTAAATATGGCGGATACCACGTGGTGAATGGCGTCAGTCTCATAGGTTTCAGGTAGGCCTCTGAGGCGAATGTTTTTACGCCTACTATGATTTTCCTGGTCTTCGATCTGTAGTAGAGCGTGGTTGATATGGTGTCTGTAAGACAGGGTAATCGCTTCTAGTTTTTCGCTATGTTGAATGAGGCCCGACTGAGAGTCTTCCAACGTGGCTACTCTGTGCCCCAGATGTTTTATGTCAGTCTTAATGTCAGCTAAGTCTTTAATAACAGGGGCTATAGCTTTCCTGAGTGCCTTAGTAAGGAATGATTTGGAGATCTGTGAGGGGTCAGACTCACCCGCTGCATCTGATAAGGCCCCCGAGCTTTCTTCATCAGACTCCGCTCTTGGTTGTGGGTGCTGCGCGCCTTTCGGCGCGATCTTATTTCGCCCCATCGGTGATGCATGTCCATGTCGGACTGCGGTTTTTCTGTCCGAGGGGCTGAGGAGAGCGTTCCCCGGCTTCTCCCTCCTAATCTTGACCATCCTGCTTTCTTCTGGCTCTCAAATAGCTTGAGTTAGAGATGATGTGAGCGGGAGCTCAGCTCCTATGCGGCCATCTCGCAGCGCGGCAGACTCCGCCCCCCACAATGCTTTGTAGGGTTAGCTCTGCTGAATGTAATGATATATTTCACTTAGTGATCCATTAATTCATTCTGGAGAAAAGGTACTTTTAAGCCATATGTAAATGAGCAGTTAAGTGCACTGAAGGCGGGCCTGAGCCACTCTATGCACCTATGCTCCTCCTGCTTTGCCTACCAGGCCCTCACTCTGCTTCTTGGTTGACAGTTGCCTTGTGAGATGACTATGCAGGAACCTGGTCCGGTCAATCAAGGAGGAGAGGGAGGTGCTGGCGAAGGTAGCAGGAGGAGCAAGGTTGCACAGAATGGCTCAGGCCCACCCTCAGTGCACTTAACTGCTCATTTAGATATGAATTAAAAGTATTTTTTCTCCAGAATGAAGCAAAGGATCATTATATTCAGTTGAGCTACACCTACAGGGCATTGTGCAAGAATTATCAGCAAATTTCCTGGTGACATGTTCCCTTTTAACCTGCAGCTTGAATCTGGCTTGAAATGGGCAAAATGATAAAGTATAATATATTTGTTCATATATCGTTCATATAACTCCATTTATGTCACCAAATTGTATGTGTGTGATAATAAAAAAGCAGCAAAATGTAAAGATGCCTGCATATTGTCATGCTTAAAGCCACTGAGTGTAAGGAGGGCAGTAACATCCCGTGAAAATACATCTTCATGACACATTATAAGGTGAAGACGCTTTCATTACATAATCTAGCCGGCATGTGCCCAGATGCAGGCTGGATTGCATCACCATGCCTAGCAGTTCACACGTGTGATTAATAATCTGCCATCTGCTCTTCAGCCAGGGATGACTGTTTATGTCCGTCTCTTACGCCATCCACTGCATCAAACAGCACTGATCTGACTGTAAAATTTCAAAGGCTGACGGTGGCTGAATTCATTCTAACGTGATCTTACAGGAGTGGAGAATGAAGATATAAAGCAAAGGAACAGACATTGTCGTCCTTTTCTTGTTCCATAAAAGCTACAAATCCAATAAGCAAACTTTCCAGTCCCCAAGATACGGAATGCCCATAAAATCACTTTATTGCCATAAATATTAAAATATAAATAAATAATTTTAATTAAAGGGGTTGTCTTGTTTTGTATATACGTGACCTATCCTCAATATCTGATCAGCAGGGGTCCATCTCCCAGCACCCCGTCGATCAGCTGTTTGAAGAAAGCGTAGAGCTTCTGCGAGTCCTAAGTCTTCTTGACTGCTTACCTGCGAGCCGTGGACATTGCAGTTGCAAGCAGTGTTATTACAGCTCCTTCATCCAATTCACTTGAAATGGAAGGAGCAGTTGTAGTTACACTCCCTCCCTCAAGTGACTGGGACGGAGGAGCTGTAATTACACTGCTCGACGCTGCATTACTGATGCTGAGCAGCTAAACAGTCAAGAGAATGCAAAACAAGCAGAAGTGCTGCATTCTCTTCAAACATCTGATTAGCAGTAGTGTTGGGAATCGAACCCCCAAATCTGATATTGATGACCTATCCTAAGGATAGGTTATGAATATAAAAAAGCGGACAACCCATTTAGTCCTTTCAGGATCCAGTTGATATTTGTTTTTTCATTTTCATTTTTTCCTTCCTGCTTTCCAAGAGCCATACCTTTTTTATTTTTCTGTTTACATAGGCTTGTGTTTTGCTGGATAACTTGTATTTTTAATAGCACCATATAATTTACCATATCATATATTGAAAAATTAGGAAAACATTCTTTGTGAGGTGAAATTAAAAAAAGGAAGTTCCACCATCTATTTATCCCCAGGACTGTGACAGTGACGAGGGGACATCCTCTGCTTCTAGAGGAAAGAAGGTTTGTACACAAATATAGAAGAGGATTCTTTACGGTAAGAGCAGTGTGACAATGGAACTCTCTGCCTGAGGAGGTGGTGATGGTAAGTTCATTAAAAGAGTTCAAGAGGGGCCTGGATGTATTTCTGGAGTGTAATAATATTACAGGTTATAGTTACTAGAGATGGGTCGTAGGTCCAGGGAGTTATTCTGATTGCCTGATTGAAGTCGGGAAGGAATTTTTTTTCCCTTAAAGTGGGAAAATTGGCTTCTACCTCACAGGGATTTTTTGCCTTCCTCTGGATCAACTTGTAGGAAAACAGGCCGAACTGGATGGACAGATGTCTTTTTTCAGCCTTATAAACGATGTTACTATACACTATATTTTTATAGCTTTCACCATGCACTGTAAATGACATGACAACCTCATTCTGAGGGTCAGTACAATTATAGCAATACCAAATTTGGACATTTTTTAAATTTTGTTTTACTACTTTTAAAAATAAAAACCTTTGATTTTTTTTCTTTGCATCACTGTATTTTGCCACCCCTAACATTTTTATATTTATATATACAGAGCTGTGTGATGGCTTGTTTTTGTTAGTGAATTGATACTGAAACTATATTGAAAAATTGTGTAACTTTTCATTGTACAAAGAAAAGAAGAACCAATGCCAACACATTTGAAATATGGAAACTGTATTCCATTAGTGATGCCAGATATTGTTTTCCTTAAATCTCATGATGTGATTTAAAATAGTTTTGAGCATGATATCATGAGCTTTTGTGGTCAGCTTTATTTATATTTCATGTGGGCTGATGAAGGAATTGCACCTCTTGACCAGTACAGCCACTTGGATTGACATCTGGAGTTACCATGTCAGATAAGGAAAGCCATGCATTATTGATAATATTTTCTTAATGTGATGAGGGAGATCACATTCATTCTAATTATGATACCAGCACCTCATTTACACTGGTTTGAAACCTTTTTTATAAGTTGATTTGAAATTCTTGGAGACTTCATGTACTCCAGCCAATGAAAACTGTTTTTTATTCCAAGCCCTGAGGGAATCATTTGGATGTTAACAAATACAAGTTTTGATGGTAACAGCTTAGCCAAATAACTCCCAGTAGGTTACCCTTTGATTTGTGTGAATTCAAGAGCCATGTGCTTTGGGATGAATACATTAAGATGTATTGTGGTAGAATGCTTTTCTCCACCATGTCATAGTAGGATGTTCCTTCAGCTGTATTGTTAAGAAGTTTCTGCATTCTACAAGCTTCCTCACCCCACCCAACGCTCCCTTATAGAATCATCTTGACACAGCGCCCATGTTTCAACATTTTTAATAAAAACAAAATAGAAAACTCATCACTAACAGTGTAGTGATGTTTTCCCTTTCATCCCCTCTTGCCAAAACTAACAAAGAAGAAAATGTCATTCTGGATTTTTTCCAAAAACTCGGAAATTGAATGGCTTTTTTTTCTTGGTTTTTGACTAGTAGCATTGTGTGCAGACTTAGGATTATTTTGATGGATCAGGAATGAGGATAAGTTGTCTTCAGACCTAGATTTTTATATTTACTGACATGGATTTAGGATGTAACAATACCACACACACAAACACAATGCGGAATATTACATGTTTGCTGAAACCTACTGTAGACTGATATTTTTAAACGTTAGGGGTATTTATTAAGGACTGTACATATAAAAAAGTCATGTTTTTGTAGAAACCATGTTTTGTGCAAAAATCTGTGCAAATTGTGACATCCCTTATTTATGCTGTGTGTAAAGGGAAGAGTCCATGCTGCCCAGCAAATTTAAAATTAGGTTACTCAAAAAAGCGCATATAAATCACAGCTGCAATATACGCCAGCCCCAACGACCTCTGGGTGGTTTGCCAGAGTCCAGCTCCAGCAGTGGGAAAAGTAGCTAACTGGATGGGGGAGTGCTTCTTTAGATGCTGCTACCTCCTGAATGGTAGCAGCTAGAAACATGCAACTGGTCTTGTTTGAAAGCAGATATTCCAAGCTTTCAGACAATACCATTCCTTTATGGATGTCTATGATGGAGCAGCAGACAAGGAGGAGGGAGAAAACCATGATGGAGGACAAGGAGGAGGGAGCAAGAGAAGTAGAGAAGTCTAAGCAGGAGAAGTAGTTGGTGAGATGATGATGACAGGGACACGGTACTGCTTGGGAATGCAGCCTGTCTGCCATAAAGAAGACTAGGTCAAGGAGGATAGTTTACTTTCTCACTGGATCTGGTGATGCCACCTCATGTGTTGAAATAGAGCCCTGATACCTATGTTTGTGTTTGAATCCCCATAGCTTATTTTCATCCTGCAGATCTTGCACACAATAGTAGCTTTATATGTTGGCCATGTGGGAAACAACTGCCATACGGGAGATACTCGCACAGAGCCTGGGCTAGGCCTGTCATGACTTAGGTCCAAACGTTGCTATTGTTTGGATGGCAGATGAATCTTTCTGGGTTCGTTTTGGACGAAGTTACTAAAATGACGAGTAGCGTCATTTTAGTGCATGTGTTGGCGGGAAAAAACAACTAGGGAGGAAGATAAAGGGGTCTCACATGACCCAGAGAAGAAGTGGGATTGGGACAGCCTCGATGAGCCAATCAATGCTGCAGCTGGCAGGGAGGTGCCCTACCAGAACAAGCAGAACACCATTCTGTACTGGGCTGTGAATGACAGTGGAATGAATATATATATATATATATATATATATATATATATATATATATATAACATAATAGAATAATATAGAACAAGCAGGGTAGCTGACAGACAGGGAAAGAGAAGGCAAGAGCTGTAGCTGGCTGTGCCTGCTATCAGAAGTGCAGATGCAGCACTGTAGACCTCAACGGCAGCTTCCTGCAAGCAAATACTTTAATCCCCTTCCATTTTCATCAAAATCCTTTTTTGTGTGGTTGCATTTAATTAAACAGCATCTACCTGTGTGTTAAGTTGAAATTGAGTGTCACACCTCAATCGTTCATTTACATATTGTATATTTAGTTTCCACACAGTTGCAATTAAAAAAATTTTTTTGTGGGGTTCAATTTAATTAAGCAGAGTATATACATGTCTACTACGCCAATACACAGGGTAGTGCACCACATTATCTGAGAGGCACAAAAAATTTCCAGACTACAGAAGGGTTTCAAATGAAAGACCCAGAGCCAGAATGTCGGTAGTGGCAGCACCAACTAACCGGCCAGAAGTAGTAATAGTAAGGAAAGGTGAGGAGAAAGAGGATGAGATTTCCGGGTTAGATGGCTCACTACTCCACTCCACTCCTCCTCCTCCTTGCAACACCAAAGAAAGCTTTCAGTGGAGGACTCCAGTCTTCACTGCCCCTTCCTAGAGGGATGCCTTCCTTTTTCCCAAGAAGTGGCAAGAAAACACCACCACACCCTACGGCAAATAATCAAAAGAGTCTTTCTGTTGACGAGGTTGGGGAGGAAGCTGGTGAACTGGGGAGGTGGGGGAAGGGGGGTGACTCTGGGGAGTGACATGCCCATCTCATTTACCATTTTCTATGCCTGGTTTAGGTGTAGAAAATGTTGTAAATGTAAGACAGCAAGGAAACTGGCTTACATTTAGACTGGCGCTGGATATGCCGAAGTTATGTAAAGGCTGGCACAACATGGCCAGGTCCTTTTGACCCCCTGCCACCATATCATGGGGTTAGCTCCCAGAGCAGGCACTTATCTGCCACTTCTACCTTTTTGTCCATGGACACAGTACACAGAGTTGCTCACACTATCTCTTCTTCCTATCATATGTGTCAAGTCAAGCGTTGCCGCCTCATTTTGGATCTCATCGGCCTGGGAGAGAGTAGCCACACCAGCAAGCAGTTACTCAAGTACATCAAGCAGCAAATATCCTGATGGCTGTCACCTCACCGACTCCAACTGGGCAAGGTGGTCAGCAACAATGAGCACAACAGCCTGGCCTCCCTTAAATAACACATGCTCCCTGCATGGCCTTTAAAAAAAATGCATTGGCTTGCACAAGGTAGTGGCAATGTCTAGGGGACTGTACCTCTTTTCAGCCATTCTCACGTGGTGAGGAACGCTCTCCTGAACTTGCAGCATTGGAACAGTATGCAGCTACACCTCTTAATCTGCGACATTCCCACTCACTGGAATTCAAAATTTTATCGCTGGAATTTTACTTTTTTCTTTTATTTTATGCATTTATATTGCGCTACTATATTCCACAATGCTTTACAGACATTAGCCTCACACTTTCCCCAATGGGGCTCAGAATCTAGGTCCCCTATCAGTATGTCTTTGGAGTGTGTGAGGAAACCAAAGTACTTGGAGGAAATCAATGCAAGCCTGGGGAGAACATACAAACTTCAGATGTTGTCCTTGGTCGTATTTGAACCCAGGACCCCACTGCATGACTAAACCACTGGGCTGCCCATGCTGCCAACATTGCACATGCTTGAGCATCTGTATGAGCAGTGAAAAGCCATGAATGATTTGGTCATGCATCAGACCACCTCACCAAGGAACATGTGTTGTTCCCAGGTTGGGCAGTGGCTGCTCATGCCGTTCATGCTGCAGTTGTCCCTCATCCCCATCATATGTATTTTTAAAGAGACGCTGATGCTCATGCAAGAGGTGGCCCTGTAGCTGTTGGAGGAACACAATGAGAAACTCCCATGGGGGAGCAGCGAGAGGAGGAGGTACTGCCACTTGAGGAGGAGGAAGAGGAGTTGGTGTTGGAGAAGAAAGAGGATGACAATGCTGAAGGTGACACCCAATCATCTCAGTGGGGGGGTGGAGGTGTAAAGAACTGACTTCTGGGGCACCTGTAGACTTGCTGCCTTATGCAGTGACAGGCATATCTGTCACGGACATTCCTATGACAGATAACAGGAGGTCTGTCAGATTGGTAACACGTGGTGTAATCTGACATGTTTTCCCTTTTTGTTGTTGTTTTTACCACACCCTTTTCCCTCAGGTGTTCCTGGTGTGGTAATTGTCCCTCCCCTATTTATTGCTTCTTCTCCCACTATTCCTTGCGGTTCATAGCTTCAGTGTTGTGGTGGTGAGCAGCAGTTTGGTTTCAGCTGAGATCCTGGAGCCTCCATTTCTTCATTGAAAAATAAGTTTCCTTTTCCCTCCTGTTGTTTTGTTATTAGACCTTATGGAGACTCCTGTTCGTCCTTCCTTTTGGAGGAACAGGTAGACTCATTCCTGTCATTAGTTTCCAGGGTCCTATAGGGTCAGTTCAGTGTTTAGGTTCCTGTGTATGAACTTGCCTACATTTGAGGCCTGTTCATACTGGTAGATAGACAGGATTTAAGCCAGGGTTTCCTGTAGGAGGTGTCCATCTTCCTTCCTTAGTTTCTAGGCCTAATCTCCTTTCCCTCCTATGCTTGGTTTGGTTCCCCCCCCCCCCACCTGCGCGTGACAATATCGTTGACATCAAGCAGTCTGATGATTACTGGATAGCCATGCTTTTAGACCCTTGCTACCAGGGCTAATTGGGGGAATGTTCTCCTCTTGCAGAAAGGGAGAACAAATGACGTTATTGTTGTGTGCATAGCTTATGCTGAGCGAAAACTCCCGCCAGTGTGTCTGAAAGAGAGGACCCTTTCTGCCTCCTGCACAGTCACTCCCCTCTCCCTGCCAAAATCAGCAATAGCAGCAGCAGCCATTTCAGTCTCCTGATGGAGCAGTTTTGCACATGCCACTCAAGGCAGAGGCCAATCAAAAAGCTGACAGCTCCCGCCTTAATGTCCAGGTTCATGCCTACTTGAACTATGGCCAGTCTTTGTTGCATACCATGTTCCCTGACTCTATGGATTTCTAGGCAGACTGGAACAGTGGCCTAAACTGGTACAGCATGCTCTCTATTTTTGTTCTTGCCCAGCTTCCAGTGTCATCTCAGAGAGGGTTTTCAGTGCCACAGGGGGCATGGTGACACCCAAATGGACCCAGTTGTCCTCTGACAGTATCTAAAACATCACTTTTGTCAAAATTAACCAAACCTGGATTCAGGAGGATTTTCATACTCCTCCAGCTGATTCCAATGAATATTTCTTTCCTTGCTAGAGATGCCCAATCTTGCCACTGTTGCTGTCTGTCTATCTGTTTACCATCACGTTCTGTATGGCTGCTGCTGCTGCCATCTGCATCATGCCACTGCTGTCTGTCTGTTTGCCTTGACTCTTTGTATGGCTGCTGCTGGGGCCTTCATCATGCACCTAATGCCACCTACCAACCATCATGTTCTGTACGGCTGCTGCTGCCACCTGTGTCATGCCACCAATGCCATAATGCCACTTCTTCGTGCTACTATGTCAGCCCCAGTTACAGGAGAAATCAAGTGTAAAAATAAATAAATAAATAAGTGAAGTTAAATGTCCCCCTGAGGTCTTGTATGACCTTATGGGGGACACAAAGTATAAAATAAAAAAATAATAAAAAAATAGAGTATTATATAAAAAAAATCACATATAAAAAAAATAATTTCCCCCCAAATATGCCATTAAAAAAATGTTACAAATAAAAATAAATAAATAAAATAGACATATTTGGTATCAACGAGTCCGAAATGACTGGCTCTATAAAAATATCACATTATCTACCCCATCAAGTGAACTGCGTAAAAAAAATCTAATAAAAATTATGCCAAAACAGCTTTTTTTTGTCGCCTCACCTACCAAAAAACATAATATCAAACAATCAAAAAGTCGTATGCATCCCAAAATGATATCAATAAAAACGTCACCTCATCCCGCAAAAAATGAGTCCCCACACAAGATCATAGCCAGAAAAATGAAAAAAATGGCTGTTAAAAAATTTCAACACAAAAACATGATTTTTTTCTAAAAATGATCTTATTGTGTAAAACGCAAAAAAAAATAGACATATTTGGTATTGTTGCTTCCGTAACAACTGGCTCTACAAAAATATCACATGATCTACTCCATCAAGTGAACGGTATAAAAAAAAATATAGAAAAATGCCCCTAAACTGCTTTTTTTTTTTAACCTCCCAAAAATTAGATTAAAAAGTGATCAGAAAGCCGGATGTACCCCAAAATGGTTCCAATAAAAAGCACAGCTTGTCCCGCAAAAAAAAAGACCTCAGCAGCTCAGTCCACAAAAAATTAAAAACCATGAAAAAAAATTCCATGTTAGAAAATGCAGATGCTGCTCCTCCCCTTCTGAACCCTGGCGTATCCCCAAATAACAGTTTATGACCACATGTGGGGTGTTTCTGAAAACTGCAGAATCGGGGTAATAAATATTGAGTTTTGTTCTGTTGTTAACCCTTGATGTGTTACAGGAAAAAAATGATTAAAATGGAAAATCTGCAAAAAAAGTGAAATTTTTAAATTTCACATCTATTTTGCTTTAATTTTTGTGGAATATTTAAAGGGTTAACAACATTTCTAAAACCAGTTTTGAATAGTTTGAGGGGTGTAGTTTCTAAAATGGGGTAATTTATGGGTGGTTTTTATTATGTAAACCTCACAAACTGACTTCAGAACTGAACTGGTCCTTAAAAAAGTTGATTTTGCAAATTTGCAAAAATTGCGTCTAAAATTCTAAACCTTCTGCTTTCCTAAAAAAATAAAATGGCACTACCAAAATGATGCCAACATAAAATAGACATATGGAGAATGTAAATTAAAAAGATTTTATGGGGTATCACTATCTGTCTTAAAAGCAGAGAGATTCAAATTTAGAAAACAGTGAATTTATTCAAATTTTCGTTAACTTTTGGATTTTTTTATAAATAAAATTAAAACTTATCGACTCAAATTTACCATTAACTTGAAGTACAATGTGTCACAAGAAAACAATCTCAGAATCGCTTGGATAAGTAAAAGCGTTCCAAAGTTATTACCACATGAAGTCACACATGTCAGATTTGCAAAATTAGGCCTGGTCAGGAAGGGGGTAAATGGCCCGGATGGGAAGTGGTTAACGCCATCAAATGTGCGTTTACCCATAGCTATGTATGTCAGACATCATTTACTATTGCTGTCATTGCTTTCCAGAGTTTGGGGCTGGAGGAGGGAAAAAAATCATAAAAAACTAACAAAAAGAGATAAGGTTTCCAAAAATTAGTCCTAGAAGGCTAAAGGGGGTTATGTACCAGCTTTCAGGGCAATTGGAGGAACTTTGGTTTGGCCCAAAACCAATTCGGTCTGAAACTTTAAATTTGGCGAACTGGACCTGAAACGAATCTCGATTGGTTCAATCATCCCTACTGTGCCCATAGTATCAGCCGCATCACCAGTTCTCAATCTCGATCTGGAGGAGCTGTAATTACACTGCTTGCCACTACAATGTTGACAGCGAGCAAGTAAACAGTGAAAAGAACACTGTGCTCATGAACCTTCTGTAAAGGACTATGGAATATGTTGGCGCTATACCAATAAAGATTATTATTACTAATGTCTTTAAATATATAAATGTTTTTCCTATGGATCTTAAAGGGGTTATCCCACAAAAAATATTCTACATTTTTTAAACCAGCAACTTCATTTAATTTTGTATAGCTATTGAGTTATTCAATAAAATGTATCTGTATAGCGTTACCCTCTGTTTGCATTTTTCTTTATTTTCCAGTCCTCTACATTACTTAGGTGGATGCACATGCTCAGTTCCATCCTTCTAGTGCCAACGGTTGTATCTACTGTTAGAAGCTGTGACACTTACAGTGAGAGAGCTGACGCAAAAAGGACATGCCCCTTAGCTACCAGCTTGAAATAAATCTTGAAATAAATTGCAGCAATGATTGGGTAGATGTCTGGATCCATGTGAGGTACAGAGCTGGTTTCATCTTTATTAGAATGAGATTGTCATGATGACTTAGTTTTATTTTATACATTAATCATGGGAAAACCCCTTTAACTATGTTTTCAGATCTTGAATGACTAGAAGGCAGAACAGTTTAGAAGCCTCTACTTTTCATATAGTAAGTATAACAATAATGCAATTCAGATTTATCCATGTTTCCAGTGTTTGCATGTGTCTTTGTGCATGGGGCAGTGTGCTGCTGCATATAGAGTTTAGTTTCCACACCAGGCGCTTATCCACCTTCTCCCTCTGCATCCGTCTCAATGGGCTTCCTCCCATCGCCAAAAGAAAGAGGGCAGAGTTTTTCTTCCATTCTGCTCCTTTTATATGTGTAAACTAAAGTGGTGCCATGCCATCTTAGGACTGATGACCCTAACTGGACTGGGCCCTTTCTCCAGCACATACCCTCTTCTCTGACTCCATGGACTTCTTGGCAGGCGGATTGGAAAAGTGTCTGGAACTGGCAAGGTTCCCTTCCTTTTGACAGCAGAAATAGCATAGCATGCAGCACTACTCTTAGCATCAAAAGTGATGGAACTGCCAGCAGATCTCGCAACAGGGGCAACAGAGCCTGAATCAGTGAAGCTACAGTATATACATGTTCACATTTTTCCAGCCATATTACTAATACACAGCAGATTTGTCTGTATTGTCCCCAAAAATTCCCAATACAAGTCAATGTAACCAGAACAAATATATGACATTACTTTTTTACAAATGTCCATAAAGCTTTGATCTGTATTTGCAGCTGCAATGTGGTGCAAGGAAGTATGTGTGGCAAAACACTGATGGTGTCATGAGGAAGATGACCTGAAATAAAATGCTCATACCAAATATGCCTCTATCACTTTACTTTTGTACTAGAAAAGTCACAGGCTTTTGGCTATAATGTTGTAAAATTCATGGTGATTTATGCTAGGGAACCAAATTCTGGATGATCAGATGCCAATATAAAGGACTATTACTCATGTATACAGTATTTTAAAGATGTTGCAAAATATGTATCTAATTCACAACAATGTAAAACCTGATGGCACTTCATTACAAAAGGTTTTGCACCAGGTGGAAGCTGTCACTGTGGAGGGTCTGTTGACGCTGTGCAGACCATTTGTGGTTTCCTAAATCTTTGTATAAATCTAAAGATTCCTGATGGATAAGTGAAAATTCTGATCTAGGTTAAGACTGAAGTGTAAAGCTGACACTGATTATCCTGATCCCTATAAAATTACAGCGTTCAGTTGAGACTTAGAGTTGAGTTGAGAATACCTGTTAACAGTATAGCCGTCTTTCCTTTCAATATGTATCCTTGATGAGGTAAAGGAAGGTGAATGTTTTGTGCTGCCCATACTGTATTTTAGCAAGGTCCAAGATAATCCTATACTTTTACCCAACGGTCCCTTGAAAAATATCAATTCTCCAGTTGCCGGAATCTCCTTACATCGCTCTCAAGATCTTCTTAGTAACTTGTATAGTATATTGGTTAGTAATTGGTAGTAATTGTATATTGGTTAGTAACTTGTATACAGGGGCGGATTGTCCATAGACCTTACAGGGAAATTTCCCGGTGGGCCGATGCCCAGGGGGCTGCCTGGGCCTTCCTCACAGCTGCCAGTAGAAGTTTTTGGGGATGTATTTTGTGATGGACTGTGGTATTTGGCTCTGTTGAGTTGGTATAGTGTGCTATATATGGTATGGCTGGCCCTGCCTTCCATCAATTTGGACCCGACTACAAAATGGGGCCAATTTTAAGTATTTTTTCCAGGGCCACTTTAAGTTCCCAGTCCGCCCCTGCTTGTATATGAAGTCCAACCCTTTAAAAATCCTTGAAATTAGACTAGAGTTATTAAATAAACAAAATACACTCATTCAGTAAGTACCAGGAAATCAGTTGGTTTTCCTTCTCGTCTCATCTGAGAAATGATAAACACATGAGGATCATCAAAAATCTATCCATTCAGAATGTCTTTGTTGACTTACAGTCTATCAAGGATGTAAGTACCACTGAGCTCTTGGAAAAAGGAAGCCCAACCTTGGTTGCTCTCGTCCTCTTTACTATTGGTTGGTGAGAAGAAACTCTAAGAAGGAACTGTATTGCTTGCAAAGAGAGTAGGAAACTCACTCATGAGTTGTGGAAAAGGTGAGGAAGGATAATGGGGGACTCAGTTTGATGTTTGATCTAGGTCCTCATATCTTTTATTTACCCCACCAAAGTCCATAGTTAAAAATACACATTGTGAATGTTTGAATTGTTCTCCTGTCCTAATGATTATGAAACATGTTACTAAGATTTAACCAAACATTAAAGGGACTGTTTTTGTAGTAAATGATATTCCATTTTCATGCACAATGGGAGAAGAACCATTTACAAGCTATGAGTTTTACTTTTATTTATCCTAAAAAAGCTATAAGTTAATGTGATACCCAGGGAAATCTGCTTTGATGTACAATATACTTAGCATTTCTATAAAAGTGAGTTTATGGGTTTCTGAAAAAGTCTGAACACTATAAACCATGAGATTGACATTTAGGTGGTGATAGTGAGGAAGGCAAGAAGGTGCTTGGGTTCATTCATTTTTACTAAATGGAAAGAAGTATGGAGTTGCACATGAGATGTAAGGAATAAGCAGTCTGAGAGGGCATCGATACATCTATGGAAAAATGCTGAATTTGTTTTACGTGATCACGTAGACCAAAGCTATATATTGGACCTGCTTTATCGTGCCTTCACTCCAGAATTTTGGCTTAAAAAATTTACAAAATGGAGCTTTTGCTGCTTTTTTTACTCACTTGCGCAAAAATTTGTGCCTTTTTGCATTGTAACACCACAGTTTTGAAATGTGAGTGGAAAAGTGGGTATGATTACCTATGTTAATGTGTTTTACTCCAGATTTATAACTGGGGCTTTATTTTTTAGAAAGTTGCAACCAGAGTCTCAATCTCCCATAGTAATTGCATAAATTGTTTGTACTCAGTGGTCAGTGTGGAATATTTCTGATGCTTGCTTTTATTTCTACATAGCTAATAGAGATGAGTTAAAAATTTTATTCGCCGAACATTCATCGAACTTTTCATAAGATTTGTATATTCGACGAATATATTCGTCAAATTTGCGTACAAAATATACGCTATTATGTGGCGTTTTGCAAACATTCGCGCACTAATAACGAACGTCCAGTTTTAAAAGTTACGCATCTTCTTTGAACACGTACGCATGAGCGTACAAATTGCGTATGAATCCTCAGTGTACTATTGTCTACGCGATTACATAATACACAGGCACGCGTGACGATATGCCGCGGCGTGTACTCCTCAGAGGCAGAGCGAATTTTTGAAAATGGCATCCAGGCGATCCTCATCATTTAGCTCTGCAGAGCTGAAATACATGATCCGGCTGATGGACAGGCAGGATTACGATGGCACACACCGCCACCCGAACCAGCATAAAAAGAAGGTGAACCAGCAGGTGATCCGAGCTTGCGCCATCATTTCGATACTATGCGGATCCAGTGGAAATGGTCCGATCTGAAGTTTAAATGCCCAGTAATTTTCTTTCATGCTAGGCCACGCCTCTAACTCGAACCAAACAAGTTAATGGTGCTGGCCATTCTCCCGTTTGTGTCAGGCAAATGCACTAGTGTGAAAGAAAGTACCCTTAGATATATGCCCCTTCATAGTTAGCGCTTCCTCCTCCTACACACAGACTCAAAGACGTGCTCATGCTGCAGCTAATGTCAGTGGGCGATATCAAAAGTATTCCCACCGCACCGTGTTAACGATATATCTATCGCAATAAATACCTATTTAGAAGAAAAAAATGGATATGATATGGCCCCCCTCTGACCCATAATATCTTTATAGTAGTATAGTGTTAGTATTAAAAAGAGTCATCATATAACAATTGTGTACGGATTTATGTCGCAGAGCACCGTGAACGTCCAGGCCGGAAGGCCCCTACAGTACCTTCTTGTAAGTGTAATTTATTTTAAATCCAAGCTACGTGGGAGTGAAGCTGCAGTGATATAAGAGCACTAGTGTTTAGTTATGGGATCATCCAGCCCAAAACTATTCCCATGTATGAACATCAGAAGTTACAACTGTTCATTAGAGTTGAATGTAATGCCATTATTTAATGTTTTTTGACAGCTGCTGCACCATATAGGAGCCCCTCTCAACCTCCTCCACCCAAGCGAGAGAGGACCCCACCTGCCCCTCCAACACCACCAGCCCAACTTCCAGAGGTAGAAGGTAGGTAAAATAAAAAGTGTAATGGGTGGACCTCTGTCATCAAAATATAAGCTAAATTTTTGTTTTATCTTTTGTAGCTCCAACCGTCAGGGAGGAGTTTTCCTCTGGACCATGGGAAGACCAGGCAATATGGGTGCCCAGTAAGTAAAAACAAACACCCAAACTACTCAGTGAGCAGTTCAAAGAAAAAAAAAAGGCTCAATACGGATACATGTCACTGAATAACTCGTTCCAGTACATGCACCAAATATATAATGACATACAATTGCTAAAGTATTCTGATCCAGGTTCTGGTTTTAAATTTTAGAATTTTTTTCGTGGGACAACCACTTTTACTCGATCATACTAGTTATACTTATATTACTGTTTCCACCCCTACAGACATCCCCACTGACTTTGAAGTGGAGGCAGCCTTACGCCGCTTCGGGACCAGGCTACACGCTGCCTCCCGGCTTATTCGCGGCCTGCAGCTGGAGCACCAAGAGCTGCAAGAGATAATGGCCAGACGTCAGCAAAGGCCGGCGTAACCTTTTTTTTGTTTGTTTATTATTTTATTTATTATTTGTAAAAAGTTATTATTTATTACAAAAATATTCTTGTAAAACCTGTGTTTTGAGTGTTTTGTTAACCCTTTAACACCTTCCTGACATATAAACATAGAACCACTAGGCCTATAACTGGGCAAAAAACACATACCATTACATACAAAACCTACAAAAGAGACTGTGTGGTGCCCTAATAATTATACCACAAATCTATAACGAATTACAAAATCTTTATTGATATAAAAATTTTATGTATTTTATATCAATAAAGATTTTGTAATTCGTTATAGATTGTGGTATAATTATTAGGGCACCTTCCTGACATAGTGTGAAGAAGACAGGGATGTAAGTTTAGGCCAAAGACGGAAAAAATTTTCCCACGGCCATTTTCCCTTACTAATGAACACAACGGTGTCTGCTGGCCGAAGTATTAACGCACACTCCGGTTCACAGATTACAGTTTACAGAAAAAGAAAAAGGCTTAGTAGTAGGGTATATTAGCAAAGAGTGTACAACAATGTACAGAATACAACAAACTACAGTGGAGTGTAACAATCTCTGCTAGTGTAACTTGTAATTTAACTTATATATATATACTTTTTTTTGTGGAGGGGGGGAGTAAAGGCTGAGGCTACAAAACAAATTTAAGAATACTATATAGAAATATTAGTAACGGTAACAACAGCTACTCTCCTGCTAAGCATAGAAAACGGAGGCGGAGGTAGACAACAGTGTTTGGTTTTTAAAAGGGTTTTGGTTTGGAGACTTCGGGTTCGCACAGCCCATGACATGACACAAGACGTTTGGCAGTAACGCTATGGGCCGGCTGACAGCAACAGTGGGAAGACACTCAGATTATTCTGCCCTGCAAGGCCTGATCTAATCAGCAGCCTCAGCAAGAGGAGTATGAAATTCGGATGTAATCCAGCCTTTATTCATTTTTATAAAGGTGTTTTTTTTAACACAGCCAGGTGACAATTTTGTCCTTTTGGTTGTCACCACCCCCCCAGCGGCACTAAAAACCCTCTCTAACATCACACTTGAGGCTGGGCAGGAAAGAAGCCCTAGTGCATAGTGGGACAGTTCCGGCCACTGTTGTAATCTGCCTGCCCAGAAGTCCAGGGGGTCTGAGAAGAGGCTTTGTGAGCCAGACTGCAAGTACGCCTGAACCTGCTCATTGAGGCGGGTGATCTGGGCCTGCTCAGTTGGCTGCAGCTGTTGGGAGGCAGAGAAAAATTGCTGCATCATACTAATTAGGCTTAACTGGCTGCTGCTGGTTGTGGCAGGAGGTGGATGACTCAGCCGGACCTCCTTCTCAGACACGCTGGCAGCAGGCTGGGGCTGGCTGAAAGCTGTGGCCAGGTTACTACATAGCTTCTCCCGCAATGATGACAATTTCTCCTCCCTTTCCGGTGGAGGAAAACAATCCCCCATGTTGGATTGATACCACGGGTCCAGAAGCATTGCCAGCCAGTATTCGTCTGTCTGCCTTATTTTTAAGATACACCTGTCACACCGTAAGCATGTGAGCATACAGCTTGCCATCCTGGACAGCGTGCCTGAGGAGCCAGTTCTTTCCATCTCAGCCTCTCTCAGCGACTTCAGTGTCCCTGAAAGTCTCATCATCGTCAGCCTCCAGACCCTCCAGCTGTGTCTCCTCCTCCTGGTCAACATCGTCATCCTCATTAAAATCCTCCTCCTCCCCCCTCCTCTAACTGAAGCTCCTCATCCTCGTCCTGCTCCGCAAGGGAACTTTGGCATTGGGGCTCCCCTACAGTGACAGCATGGCATGCAGACAGATGGCCAGGATTTCCTTCCACCATTGCCCTCTGCTGCATGAGCGTCAGTGTCTTTTCCAGCACAAATATTAGTGAAATTACGTCGTTCACACCGCAGCTGTCCCGGCTGACCAATTTTGTGGCTTCTTCAAAGGGCGTTAGATCAATGCAGGCATCTCGGACCAGCCTCCACTGCCGGAAATCAAAGCCGCACCTGCTCCCTATGGTGGAAGATTCTGGCTGCTGCTGGACAAAATCGTCCACTGCTCTACGCTGCTCAAGGAGCCGCTGCAACATATGAAGAGTGGAATTACACCCGGTCGGCACGTCACCTATTAAGCGGTGTGGTGGAAGACCGTTTTGTCGCTGCAGTTCCACCAGAGCGTGGCGAGATACATATGAATGGCTAAAATGAGTGCCAGCACTGTGCACAGGCCAGTGAATGTTTTGAGAAATCTCTGCACCACTAGATTTAGGACATGTGCCATACAGGAAGCATGCGTGAATTGACCCAGGTTTAGCGCTGCCACTATATTTGTCCCATTGTCACTCACTACCTTGGCTACTTCCATCTGGCGTGGAGACAGTTAGTGCGCTATTTGCTGCTTCATGTAATGCAGAAAGCGCTAGCCTGTGTGGCTGCTACTGCCAAGACAAACTAAGTCTAACACTGCATGGCAGCGTTAGGAAGGAGGGGGGTTAACTCTTTGCCCACGGACTGCCCGTGGAGGTGGAACGGATAGTTGTTGGGTGGACTGCTGCAATCCTGGCTGGAAAGCGCGTGGAGGTGCCAACAGCAATTGGCATGGTTGCTGGTGGGTTCCTGCCTCGTATACGTTGGCACGTATTGCCCCTGGCCGTAAGCACTGCTCCAGGTTTCCACTGTGACGTGCACGGTGCTGCAGAGAGACAGCTGCAGGGAGCGTCCAATATTGTCTGCCACGTGGGAGTAAAGGGCGGGGATAGCTTTTTTGGAGAAGAAATGCCGGCTAGGGACCTGCCAGCGTGGCTGAGTGCAAGCCATTAGCTCCCTAAAAGCTGGGCAGTCAACCAGCTGGTACGGTAGAGACTGCACAGCCAGCAACTTTATCAGGTGCACTCGGGAACGGCTGCCGAATAAGAGGAGGTGGAGACATGCACGCAGTGGGCGATGAGGTGTATATACTAGTTACACCCCTGGATGCGGGCTGAGCTACGGCCCTGGATGCAGCCTGCCTGACAGAAGGGACCCCGGGAGAAGTAACCAGTTCTTCAGTATTAATGGGCTGCTCTAAATTGCCGGCATGACGCCGCTTCAGATGGTTCCACAGAGCAGTGGTCCCGACATTTGTGGCTTTCCCACGGCTCAATTTCTGTTTACACAAATTACACATGGCCATACTGCTGTTCCCCGGCAGAGTGGTGAAATACTTCCACACACCCGACGTGTGCACTCCACAGCTGGCCAAGCTTGTAGCCATTGCACACTTACACCCTGATGCCGGCCCCACTATACTTGGGGTCTCGCTAGTTCCCAAGGAAGGACTGACCCTGGGCCTAACTCGCCTCTGCCATCTGTTGCTGCCACTACTACTACCACCCTCCTCCTCGGAGATCAAACCCTCCTCACCAGCCCTATGCGCCTCCCAGGTCCTCCGGTCTAACACATCAGATTCATCATCAGACTCCTCTCCACCACTTTTTTGCAGACTGCAAATTAGGCTGTTCCCCACCAACTGACAATTCCGGGCAGTCCAAACTCTGACTGCCCTGTAAGAAGTCCTCAGGGAGGCTGTCCTCTATAACCGCCGGATTATGCAGAGGGGTTCGGTGGCCTTTAATTTTATAAATTGCAGAAGGGACACCACTAGGAGGGAACACTGAAGCCTGAGAGGTGGCACAAAATGACGGGCTTTGCAGGAGCGGAATGGTGGAGCAGGACGAGTCTGACCCCTGGCTACATATGGATACTGTATTAGCAGATGACAGCAGATCATCCGGCTGAGACTGAGATGAGCGTGCCATCCAGTCCGCTACCTCATCCACTTTCTCATCCACTACAATTTTGCACCTTGGTGGGTTACCCTAGTGGAACACCGGCCGACTATTACGAATTACAGAAGTAGAAGCTCCAGCTACAGGTCCTTTGGCACTGTTGCCCTGTGCAACCTTCTCCCTTTTTTTAGAGCTCGAGGTCTGGCTGGAACTCGACCTCTTTTGCTGATCCATTCCAGACATTTTTCACTTGACTCTGTGGCCCTGCAGCTGGTCTTTGTCTTTGTCCCTGTCTCTCTCCATGTCTCTCTCCCTATCTCTCTCCCTGTCTCTCTCTCCCTGCCTGATTAATTACTAGCCCTGCACTGGCCCTGCACTGGCCCTGCACTTGCACTGCAGTATCCCCGATGTGTAATATGGATTCCCTGAACAATTACACCACAATTTTAACAACAACAGGTCTCAGTGTCTCAGAACTTCGCACACAGTGCTTCTGCTCGTCTCAGCAGTCGCAGCAGAAGTGATGCACCAATCAGAGCAAGCCTTGCCCAATAGTCAGGTGACCGTTTTTTTCCCGGGCTTTTGCCCACGAATAACAAACTAACAGTAAAAGTACGCTAATTACTTGTATTTGTACGCAACAGCGTATAGAGTAACTTATCCGTAGCATTAGCGTACAATTTATCGGACAAGTACGTAGCAAATGCGTAGAAAAAAGAAGTGAGTCACCTAATATTTGGATTCGCTTCGCAGCTGAAAATTTCCAAGATTCGATACGAATAAACGAATCGACGAATAGATTCGCTCATCTCTAATAGCTAACAATATTGAATATATTGTACAAATAAGTTTAATGCAAATGCTTGTTTTAAACCATAGTGACCTACTTTAAGAATCACCTTCTGACTACAGCATACAGAGAATTTAGAAAAAGGTATAAAGGTATAAAAATAGTATAAAAGTGACCCCTATAACCAGTGATAGCAAGATTTATACCCATAAAGAGATCCAACAAAGTTCCTCCAAGAATGAATGCAAGCAAAAAAAGTGCTGTAAGGCTCCCCAGTAAACTTCATAGTACTAGAAGAGTGGCAGCATAATGCGTACCTTCACTTAACTATAGAATTAAATGATAACATTTTAAGTTTTAACTGCCTGCACTTGTCATAAGCAAGATACAGATTAAAGGCACTATTACACTGTCCAACATTCAGGCAGGACAAGTGCTGATTGGCAATAAACATGCCAAATCGCACCCATTTGCATCGGCTTTTTTACACTGACCAGTGCAAAAGTTTATGGGGCAGGAAAGATTGTAATTGTTCCACCTCCATTCAGTTCTATTGATTATCATCAGTACATCTCCGATTACACAGTCCAAGCTGCTGCTGATAATCAGGCATCTTTAATTCCAAGTGAAAGATGTAATCAGCCAACAAACAAGCTCACTTGTTGGCTCATCTGCCACACAATTACACTGGTAAATTATTGGAAATGTATGAGCCTATGAACGCTTGTTCCTGATAATTAACCTGAATATTAGACAGAGTAATAGGCAATTAAAACTTCAGTCAGACGTTTGCCAGACCCAAGCTGCCTGGAGATCAAGTGAACTGAACCTTGCTCACCATATACACTATGTGTTCACCTTATAACTGTCTAATACAGCTCTGATCAATATCAATAAAATAAAATCAATAAAAGTAATATTTACACAAATGTAGTAAGATTTCCCATAATGCAGGAAGCTCAACTGCTCTTCTATCAGGGTATTACATCTCTCCTAATTCAGGAGACTCCCAGACAATTTAGGACATTTGGCAAGTATCATTTTAACAATAGGCCACTAATAACCTCATAGTAGCCGTGGATTGCAAAAATGGTTACAGTAAGATATGTACTGACACAATAATATTTTTTAATGAATTAGACTAGTTTAGTCAGTTTTAATATCAAATCATCCTGGGGTCTTGGGAAAGTTCCCAGGTATGTTATAGCTAACTACCTGAAAGCTGTGAACAAGGCATGTGTCACGGGGGAGACAAGGGAAAGTGTGCCCTGTACTGAAACCCACCTCTTTCCCTACCTACTTACAATTGGAGCCCTAAGCGGCAACACCGTAACTTGGCGGCGTTCCCTATACTGCGTAAGTGCACAGGGAGGGAAAGGGATACACAGGGAGAGACCAAACACAGACAGTACAAACACAATAACAGAATGGTAAACTAGCCGGGTCAAATACAGGAGGTCACATCACATACAAAGGGTCAAGCAAAGAATAGTCAAAGTCCGAGTCCAAAATCCGAAATACCAAAATATCCAATACAGCAAGGTCACACACAGCACTGATCAAAGGGAGAAGACTAATCACAGGCACTGAATGAGGAAGTTGCCATCTTTAAATAGCCCGCCCAGGATCATGTGATGTGGCCAGCATCACATGACCTGAGGCGGAGCAAGCTGTCAAAACAATATGTAAAGTAGCCATGTGGTGTGATCAGCACCACATGGCTAAACCCAAACAGAGAATTAACTGATGAAGTGCTGGCTGACCAGACCAGCACTTCAATTCCCTACTGCTCGTCTCTAGGGGGGCGGAGAGGTCCGGCGACGCCTTGCAGAGGGAGGGCAACGTCGGCCTCCCATGACAGGCACTGCATGAGGGAAGCGCGCCGCCTGCTTCCCATGACAGTACCCCCCCCTTCACGAGGGGCCACCGGACCCTTACCAGCGGGAGCCGGTTTATCAGGATGCTGCAGATGAAATTTCCTGATAAGCGAGTCTGCATGCATCCTGGTCAACGGTACCCAAGATCTGTCCTCTGGCCCGAACCCCTTCCAATGCACAAGATACTGGAAGGAGTTTCGGACCTTCCTTACGTCAACGATCCTAGCAACCTCATGCTCCATTTGTCCCGCCACCTCAACCGGAGGTGGAGACTGTTCCTCAGGACCAACAGGAGCAACATAACGTTTAAGCAGGGAAATATGAAATACGTTATGTATGCGCAGCGAGACGGGTAAACCCAACTTAAAGGACACCGGATTAATCACCTTGGTGATTTTATATGGCCCAATGAAGCGAGGCGCAAACTTATACGATGGTACCTTCATGTGTAAATTCTTAGTGGACAACCAAACTTTGTCCCGCAACTTAAAATCGACACCCTTAGAGCGTCTCTTATCAGCCTTAGCTTTTTGTATCTCTTGGGCCTTTTTCAGGTTCAATTGAACCTGTGCCCAAACTGTGCACAGTTCCTGAGAAAAAACATTGACCTCTGGGACAACAGAAGTAGATGAGGAAAAAGAACCAAAACGCGGATGAAAACCCATGTTACAAAAGAACGGCGATACCCCAGAGGATGTATTTACATGGTTATTAATGGCAAACTCAGCCAGAGACAGGTATCTGGCCCACACATGCTGGTTATCTGCCACATAGCACCTGAGAAACTGCTCAGCAGATTGGTTAAGACGCTCAGTCTGACCGTTGGTCTCTGGATGAAAGGCCGACGAAAAGGACAGAGAAATGCCAATCTTATGACAGAAGGCCCTCCAGAACTTGGACACAAACTGCACCCCCCTGTCAGAAACAATATTCTCAGGAATACCATGCAGTTTAACAATGTGGTCCATAAATACAGAAGCCAAGACCTTAGCAGATGGTAGTTTACACAACGGAATAAAATGACACATCTTGCTGAATCTGTCAACCACAACTAAAATCACAGTTTTACCCTCAGAGCAAGGCAAATCCGTTATGAAATCCATGGACAGATGTGACCATGGTCTACTGGGTATAGGTAATGGATGTAGCTCACCCATAGGCCGAGTCTTGGGATTTTTGGACCTGGCACAAGTGTTACACGCAGTTACAAAAGCCTGAACATCTCTGGAAATCGATGGCCACCAATAATGCCTAGAGACTAACTCCTTAGTGGCATTGATACCAGGATGTCCACATAATGCAGAGTTATGGCACTCACCCAGCAGTCGCAAACGCAAATGAGCCGGCACAAATAATTTGTCATTGGGGGTACCAGTGGGAGCCAGATGTTGTCCTGCCGAGATTTCAGATGCAAGATCAGAGGAGGTAGCGGCCACGATGATGTCAGCCGGCAGGATGGGCTCAGGAGGAACATCAGGAGGCTGATACGCCTGAAAGCTTCGGGATAAGGCGTCAGCCTTAATGTTCTTGCTTCCAGGTCTAAAGGTAACACAAAAATCAAAACGAGTAAAGAACAAAGCCCACCTTGCCTGTCTAGGATTCAACCGTTTAGCGGACTCCAGAAACATAAGGTTTTTATGATCCGTGAGTACCGTAATGCGGTGTAATGCCCCTTCTAAAAAATGACGCCACTCCTCAAATGCCCACTTAATTGCCAGTAACTCCCTATTACCAATATCATAATTCCTTTCAGAAGAGGAAAACTTACGGGAGAAGAAGGCGCATGGTTTGAGATTAGTTAAGGTGGAAGACCCCTGGGACAGTACTGCCCCCACACCATCCTCAGATGCATCCACCTCAACTACAAAGGGCTTGCTCTGGTCAGGCTGGATTAACACAGGAGCATTAGTAAAACACCTCTTTAGCTTCTCGAAAGCTTCAATAGCTGCAGGGGACCAATTAACAAGATCAGCTCCTTTGCGAGTAAGATCCGTAATTGGTTTGACCACTACCGAGAAATTCTTAATAAATTTACGGTAGAAGTTCGCGAAACCTAAAAATCTTTGGAGCGCCTTCAGGGAGGAAGGTCGCACCCAATCAAGAATGGCCTGCACTTTAGCTGGGTCCATCTTGAAAGAAAAAGGGGTCAAAATGTATCCCAAAAAGGCCACCTCCTGAACTCCAAAAATACACTTTTCCCCTTTAACAAATAATTTATTCTCACGTAACACCTCTAACACTTGCCTGGTGTGGGAAACGTGAGATTCCCAGTCAGCAGAAAAAATAAGGATGTCATCAATATATACGATCATAAACCTCCCAATAAAAGGTCTGAAAATGTCGTTTACAAAATTTTGGAAGACAGCGGGTGCATTACTTAACCCAAAGGGCATCACTAAATACTCATAGTGACCCTCAGGGGTATTGAAGGCCGTCTTCCATTCATCCCCCTCTCTGATTCTGATCAGATTATAAGCCCCCTTCAAATCCAGCTTAGAAAACCAGCAGGCACCTTGGACCTGGTTCAGTAAGTCTGGAATAAGGGGCAGCGGGTACCTGTTCTTGACCGTGATTTTGTTAAGTTCTCTGTAGTCAATACAAGGCCTCAACCCTCCATCCTTCTTACCAACAAAGAAAAACCCCGCTCCCATAGGGGAAACCGAAGGCCGGATATGACCCTTGGCAAGACTTTCCTTAAGGTAGTCCCTCATGGACTGACGCTCTGGAGTCGAGAGGTTATATATGCGGCCCTTGGGATACTTGGATCCCTCAATGATGTCAATGGTACAATCATATTGCCGATGAGGAGGGAGGAACTCAGTCTCGGACATGGAGAAGACGACCGAAAAATCTCTGATATACTCAGGCAAAATAAGAGACTCAGTGGTACCTCCAAACTGCCATATAGATTTGCAACATTTGTCACAGTTAACCCCCCACTTTTCCAATTCACCTACCGACCAGTTGATCACAGGGTTGTGATCCTGTAACCATGGCAGACCTAAAACGAGGTCAGCAGGTAAATCCTTTAATACTAGAAAGGAACAAGTTTCGGTATGGGTAATTCCCACAGTAAAGATAACCTCAGGGGTACAAAATTCCACTCTCCCATTATTCAATGGAGTGGAATCCAGTGCGATAATCTGAATCACCTCCTTTAAAGGAACTAGCGGAATACCCACAGATTGTACAAAATCAAAATCAATAAAATTAGTGGCAGACCCCGAATCAACAAAAGCTTTACCAGACCCCCTGAGTTGGTTGTATGTAATGGAGATAGGTAATAAAACTTTCCTTCTTACCACCGCTGGGGTTACCTTACTTCCGGCAGAAAGCTTTTTAGAGGGCGGACGTTTCGGGCACTGCTGGAGCCAGTGGTTCATATCACCGCAGTAGAAACAGGCTCCTTTCAAGCGTCTCTGATCTCTCAAAGTTCCTCCCAGCTGCATGGGCTCCTCCGGGACCCTGGTGGGAGGTGGACTCAGAAGAGGGGTTTCAGGCAAGACAACAACTTGAGGAGTACTTGAACGTTCCCTCCGTCTCTCTCTCACCCGTCGATCCAGTTTAATAGCTAACGTCATGGTCGCCTCTAGGGTGTCAGGAGTAGGATAACTAACTAGCAAGTCCTTAAGATGGTCAGACAGCCCCACCCTAAACTGGCTTCTCAAAGCTGGGTCATTCCACCCAGAGGAGACACACCACTTTCTAAACTCAGCACAGTAATCCTCTACTGGACGGTTACCCTGCCGAATGTCCCTGAGGTGAGTCTCAGCTACCGCGGCCAAATCCGGTTCCTCATATAACAAACCTAGGGCCTGAAAAAACGCCTCCACAGAAAACAGACACGGGGAGTCAGATGGCAAAGAAAATGCCCACTCCTGTGGATCCCCTTGCAGCAAGGAAACAATAATTCCTACGCGCTGCTGCTCAGAACCCGAGGAGTGTGGACGTAAACGAAAATATAATTTAACACTCTCCTTAAAGGAATGGAAAGTTTTTCGATTCCCCAAAAACCGGTCCGGCAACTTAACATGTGGTTCAATGTTAGAACTAGGTAGGGAGGGAGCTACTGCTGGTACCGTCTGCAGCTGCTCCTGATGCTGGAGTCTCTCAGCCAGGCTCTGGATCATTTGCGCCATGCCCTGCACCTGGTCCGAGAGAACCCGCAACGGCTCCATATGGTATGGCCTGTGATTCTGTCACGGGGGAGACAAGGGAAAGTGTGCCCTGTACTGAAACCCACCTCTTTCCCTACCTACTTACAGTTGGAGCCCTAAGCGGCAACACCGTAACTTGGCGGCGTTCCCTATACTGCGTAAGTGCACAGGGAGGGAAAGGGATACACAGGGAGAGACCAAACACAGACAGTACAAACACAATAACAGAATGGTAAACTAGCCGGGTCAAATACAGGAGGTCACATCACATACAAAGGGTCAAGCAAAGAATAGTCAAAGTCCGAGTCCAAAATCCGAAATACCAAAATATCCAATACAGCAAGGTCACACACAGCACTGATCAAAGGGAGAAGACTAATCACAGGCACTGAATGAGGAAGTTGCCATCTTTAAATAGCCCGCCCAGGATCATGTGATGTGGCCAGCATCACATGACCTGAGGCGGAGCAAGCTGTCAAAACAATATGTAAAGTAGCCATGTGGTGTGATCAGCACCACATGGCTAAACCCAAACAGAGAATTAACTGATGAAGTGCTGGCTGACCAGACCAGCACTTCAATTCCCTACTGCTCGTCTCTAGGGGGGGCGGAGAGGTCCGGCGACGCCTTGCAGAGGGAGGGCGACGTCGGCCTCCCATGACAGGCACTGCATGAGGGAAGCGCGCCGCCTGCTTCCCATGACAGCATGGTTTCTTAGGCAGAGTGTCAGTATTCCATAGACCGCAATAGTATTCTATTGCAGTCTTTGGGACAAGCGATCATGAGACTACTTGTTCAAGTCCACTAAGGGAACTAAAACCTGTAGTGAAAATAGTAAAAATATGTTTAAAACAGTAATAAAAATAATAATAAAAGTTAAAAATAATAAAAATTCAAATCACCCCCTTTTCCAATTTTACATATAAAAATAAATAAGAAATAAAAAAGTAAACGTAACAGGTATTGCCACATCTGAAAATGTATGAACTATTAAAATACAAAAATATTTGTATTTTCCATACACCGTAATGGAAAAAAATGAAAACACCATTTTTGGTCACCTTGTTCCCCCCCAAAAATGTAATAAAACATGATCAAAAGTTTTATGTACCCCAAAATGGTACCATTAAAAACTGCCGTTCACCCTAAAAAAAAACACTCATACAGCAATGTAGACAGAAATAAAATAAAGTTATGGCTGTCAGAATATGGCAATGTAAAGAAATGTTTTAATTTTCTTTAAGTAATAAGACCTATACAAGTGTGATATCACTGTAACCTCACTGACCCTCAGAATAAAGTTGTCATGTCATTTTTAGCCCCTAGTGAATGGCATAAAAACAAAACATAAAAATCCTTGGCAGAATTTGCCATTTTTTTTCAAAATTGGTGCAACAAAATGTGGCCCAGGAGGCCAAAGCGAACCAACATAGAATGCACATCCCAAAGGGATGTGCATTCTATGTTGGTTCGCTTTGGCCTCCTGAGCCACATTTTGTTGCTCTAATTGTCTTTTGAACCATCCTTGCACTCCATAGTATAGTCAGTGTGCCCCCCCTTTTTGCCTTTTGATTTTTTATTCCCAATTTATTCCCATTTGCTAATACAAACTATGGTAAAATAAATAGTGCCATTAAAAATATAACTTCTCCCACAAAAAATAAATCCTTATACAGCTATGTGGGCTGGCCTCAGGAAATTATAAATTATATAATCATCTCTTCACTAAAGCCAAATTTAAAAAATCTTTACACCAGTTAAGAAAAAAGTGAGCATGGTCTCCAAATAGATTTAAATACTTACAAAAACAATTCCCCACAAGGAAAAAGGCAACACCCATAAAATATATTGAATAAAATCCAAGTTTATTTAAATATACAGTAATGAATTATAACTATGGATAATACTGAGGATAACTTCAAATCTTGGAAATCATACCCATAAAATTGCTGTGCCAAGTACATAACCTTTACAGCACAACATTCCCCCAAAAACATGGAATAACATGTATCGTGGCAAAAAAGGGGGTAATCACATAGTATACCAATGAATAGTAACCATGGACTCATGTATCAACGACATATCGATATCTCCCAGTGGTGAGGAGCGCCCCAGGATCATGAACCCTACTATAATATTATCCAAGTAATCTACTGAGTCCCTTTGTTTTTTTTTCACAAACATATATACTTTAGTCAAATGTGTTAAGTAAAAAAGTATTTAAATGATTAAAATGATGGTAACCACTGGTGACTTGCAGCGCTGGTCAAATCTGACCAAGGATAGGGAACTTAGACTGTGAGCTTCATAGGGGACAGGAAATAATGATAAAGTCTGCAAAGTGCTGTAGAATGTCAGCGCTATATAAGTGACAAAATAAATAAGTGTCTGTTCCTGCCTGATCCTTTGGTACCTCGTTGATCCTCCAGTTGCCGCCTCTGTTTGTTGACCTGAACCTGTGCTGCCCACCTCGACCATTTGCTTGTTCCTGACTACGCCTCTGTCTGTTCTCTGGTACCTCGCTGCCCTCCTGTGTATGACCCGGACTGTCGACTCTGCTACCCCGAGACCTTCTGCAGCCAAGCTTGTACAACCACAGCTCTGCTACTCTAGTTCTACTATTGCCACGCCTGCACAATCCCAGCTCTGCTACTCCGAGTTCAGCTACTACCACAGCTCTGCTACTCTAGTTCTACTATTGCCACGCCTGCATAATCCCAGCTCTACTACTCCGAGTTCAGCTACTGCGTCAGCTCTGCTACTCAAGTTCAGCTTCTGCAGCTCCTCCTGCCTGGCCAGCCGTTTCCTACTCCTGCTGGTAGGTAACACAGTGAGTCCACATCACCTGGATCGTTACAATGGGGTCTTTTTTGTCCACTCTTTTTGGTGGAATCTGTGAAGGAAGCCCCAAACAGAGCCCCCAAAAGCAGATGTGAACATACACTTATTGGTATAAGATATGTGGGCCATTGAATTTTGCATAGAGTTTGCATGTTCTCTTACTGTAGGTCCATTGAAATATTAACTTATCCCACATGTGTATAAGGAAATTATATTGCGTGATCCACTGAAGACAACAGCTGACCTGGGAATATGTGAATAAATATTGCAAGTAAAAAGTTAAAACTCTAAAGTACTAAGTTCTGTCCCTCCATAAAAGTATTACTTTCAATCCAACACATGTGATATACCATTACCACCTAAATAATGAAGTACTAGAAAAGGTCAATGCTTCAAATGCCCTCCTTGTAATCTTAAAGTGTTCAGGTTTACTTCTGTCCCTGCCAGAATGGTTGTCTGTTTCCATTCCATCACTGCTAAAGTGTCTGAAATGTTCTTTCCCACTATTTAATGAGACTTTAGCTATCACATGAAGATATGATGTCTGTGTTTGGGTGCATTTGTTTGGAGCCAGTGACCTATGATATCATTACCTTGCTGTATATAACATTTTCTAGCTCGTTGCTGTTGCTTACTTTTAAACCTTTAAATTGTAGAAGGGCATTATAAAGAATTCATTAAAACTGCTGAATATACTCAGTTATTGGTTACTTACCAGATTGTTTTTAAGTGGTGGTGTAGTTTTAAAAACATTTCAGATGCCCTCTAAGATCCAGGTTAATTTTTGTTTTTGCATTTTTTTTCTTTTCTACCTTCCAAAAGCCACATATTTTTACAACTTTTTGTTCACATAGCTGTATGAGGGCGTATTTTTGGCGGTACAAGTATATTTGTCATTGCACTATTTAATTTACCGTATCTAGTACTGGGAAATGAGAGAACAATTCTTTGAGGGGTGAATAATAAAAAAAACAACAGATCTCCACCACATTTTTTTGGGTTTTGTTATTACTGTATTCACTATGCACTAAAAGTGATATGACAACCTTATTCTGCAGGTTAGTACAATTAAGGCAATACCAAACTTGCATTGTTTTTATTCATCTTTACTACTTTTAAAAAACTAAAAATCTTTGAAAAAAATACATTTTCTTTGCACTGCCATTTTCTTTTTTATATATTTTTTGTCTTCAGGGCTGAAGTGAGGACAACACCAGTTTTATTGGTACCATTTTGGTGTATATATGATTTTGGATCACATTTTATTAAATTTTTTGGACACCCGCTCCTCATCTGAGGGGTTGAGTGACTGGGATTGGCATCAACACTGATACCACTGAGACCACTCCATAGAATCTCTCAAAGCTTATGACGTACATGTGCATGATATAGCCTTAAAGGGTTAAAAAGGGGTTATGTAAGATTTACTAAAATTATAAATAGAGCAGGGGATAGTGTAAAACATAAAAAAAAGATACCTTACTCACTGGGTCCAAATTTATTCTACCCAAACTGAAAGTTCTCCAACTAGCCTGAAAATTTGTGGATGACACTCTGGGACATTATTTTCTCTGTATGATTTTCTCTTGTCTCTCACTTTCATTTTTCTCTCTGTCTTCTCAAAATTTGCCAAAATTAAATCACTGTTAGGGTACATTCACAGGAATGTATTTTGCTTCCGCGTCCGTTCCGTTTTTTGGGGGGGATTGGATGAGGACTCATTCATTTCAATGGGTCTGCAAAAAATGAGGGCCGCACACAGTGTGCTATCCACTTTCCTATGTCCGTGCCGTAGCCCCGCAAAAAATATAGAGCATATCCTATTCTTGTCCGTTTTGCTGACAAGGATAGGCATTGTTACAATGAATCCTCCAAAAAAATTGATGCAATATGGATACCAAAAGGATGTCATCCGTATTTTTTGCGGATCATTTTTTTACGGACCACAAAACACATATGATCGTGTGAATGTAGCCTTAGGCTGAGTTGGTGAAGCAACCAAAATTTGGATTTTTTTTTCTGTTCCTTGTTTACTGTATGGGAAAAATATTTTTATATTTTAATAGTATGGGCGTTTTGGCACGCAGCAATGCCTAAACTAACTGTTGCGCCGCAATCTGTGCCTGAAATACACCTAATATAGGTGTATTTCAGGTTAATAAATGCCCCCCTATGTTCTTATAGAGCCCTTAGGAACCAATATGCAACAGCTTTTGTTCTTTCAGGAGGATAGAAGCTGCTGCACAATGCATCCGACTCACCCGATCTCCGGATCTTCCAGGTTTTAGTGCATTCAGATACCGTAGATCACATCCGGATGCCATAGGGTTAAAGGTCACCTGGTTGCTATGGTGCCCGCACCACTTGCGAGTGGGCACCAATTTTAAAGGGTTAATAAAGTAAATGAATATATTTAATTTAATAACCACCACATCTTTGGTATCCGCTGACCCTAACATAAACATACTGTACCCTAGAATGATACATGTTGAAGGTAAACTTGGCTCAAACGAGACCTAAAACACCTTGATGCATGCATAAAAAGAATTCCATTATGTTGAGTGGGAAAAATGAAAAGAGGATCTTTAAAATGGTTATCCCTAGCCAAATGCCCTATTAGGGCATATTGATGTCATATTAGAGGACCCTTTCTATGTTCCAGAATTAAGGGCTTCTCTGGAGGACACAACACGTCCATGCATTTCATGGACGGCTATTCATTTGAATGGTCAACTTGTAATGCTACATTTCATTGGAGACGTGTGGCTGGCCATTGCTTTTCCTAATAGTTACTGACTGACTTGGGTCTAGGTCTAGGTAGTAAAGTATTTTTTTTTTTTTTAAAGGGTCTGATACCGCACATATCTTTGCATTTGCATCTTTACATTGCATTTAAAGGGGTTTTCCAAGTGTTAGAAACTGATGGCCCATCTTCAGGATAGGTCATCAGCAAGCGCAGACTGGGAACTTAAAGTTGCCCTGGAAAAAAAACTAAAAGTGGCCCTATTTTGTAGGCAGATCCAGGGGAGCAGGGGGCTTTGGAGGTGAGGTGCGGGCCACAATAGTTGAATTCAGTAGGGTATGTGTGGTCACTGGCTGGGTGATTGTCACGGTGTTAATTACTGTTGAGAGGTCATGATGTACCTGGTCAGTGGCAGAGAAGAGGACCTGGGTGGCCCCCTTGGGCATCGGCCCACCAGAAAATTTCCCTGTAGGGTCTCTGGCCAATCTGCCCCTGGTCATCAGTATCTAATCATGGGGTCTGACTCCCGGCAACCTCATCCATCAGCTGTTTGAAGAACCACTCCAGATAGGCACTGTGCTTGGTACCTCAACTCAATCTCTGCATTTAAATGAGAATGAGCTGTGCTTAGGTCTTGAATGTGACATCAATGGGTCACCGTGGTGCTGCAGCCTCTTCATAGAGCTGACTGGAGGTGGTGCCAGGAGTTGGACCCCGCTGATAAGATACTGGTGAACTATTCTGAGGATCGCTCATCAGTATAAAACATTCAGAAAACCCCTTTAATTGCAATGTCTCGTTGCACTTTACTGTGACATTCTGCTTTACAGGATGTTTATTGGTTAGAAGAAATATTTCCCAATGGTTAATGGATGAGAAATCTCTGCAGGTTCTGCCTTTTTCCTGATTAATGGTAAAGAAAATATTCCCGGTCCATAATATGTTATGTTGATTTAAATTGTTATTTGATGTTTTCTTTTTGTTAATATTGCTCAGACAGCTGCATTTGCCATCATACCATGACACATAATAATTCACCCTAGCTACTGCAGAAAACTCCGTCCGTATAATGGGATACTTCTCATTTTAAATTACGCTCATAAATTTGCTGTTACTCAGAACATGGAAACCACATCGTCTATAAGCAGTATCTCATAAAGTCTACCTAATGAAAGAACGGTTCCTAGAAACTAGCAGAATGCTTTCTCCACCCCAGTCACAAAATATGCAGACGAGAATGATGTACAGTGCAAAGGCAAATGGCTCTTGGGTTCATGCACTGAGATTGCCATAGGATGATTGATCTCTAGTAATATAACACAAACGTTTCAATTATATTTCATACATTCAGGTCTACAAACAGATTTTTTTTCAGTAAAGCCAATTGGGAGATGTTCAACTTTCTAAATATATATTCATATCCAGTGCAGAAAAATAGATGACTTTACAAGGGACTTGGGTACATATATTCAGTTACCTTGCACCCCGGCTTCTGGCCCCAACTTCAGATTAGACCATGCTAACATCAAAGAGGTTGCCCCGACACAAAATGTTATTTCAATATCATTCATTCAAAATTGAAAAATAAAATATTGCTTTTGTTCTGTTACAAAAAAGTTCCAGTTGTGAAATATTATTTCTTCATAATGGTGCTCCCTGGTGTTTAATCTGTATAAAAAGTGCACATCCTGCTACCGGGCTGAGTGAGCATGGTCACACACACTCAGTTCAGTTCTTCAACTATCGCCGCTCCTAGGATTCTCTTTTTTCTGTCATGCAATCCGCTGTGACCCGACACGCACTGCGTGACGTCACAGGCCAAATTTGGATCATATAAACTCAGAAATACTTTTTGCTACGACAAGCGTAGAAAACACCTGTCTTAACAAACCTGCCTGGCTTTGTCAAGCATGCAGCGCAGAGAAACTCAAGAACTGAGCAATATTGCATTAGTAACAACCAAAATGTCTGTAGATTTGGCCAGCTGGTGATTTTCCAGGAATTAAAAAATGAAAATACATAAATATTACTTTATCATAAATATATCATAAATATATTCCTAAATATCTTTCATTATTTATAATGGCCCATTTTTTCTAGGAAGCAATCATTAGGAGAAATAAAATGGCCCCCATCCTGTTAGTACACACAAAACCTGTCCTAATCACACAGGAGAACAGAAGTTACTTGACAACACTGAGGTAAAGAGCTGCCTCATCCTCCTCTCTTACTTGTCATGGATTTTGATTCTGAGTCTACCTGATAAGAACTTTAGCTGAATCTTTGTAGGAATGGAGTTCATGAGGAGACAGCTGAAGTACAGTGAGGACGGACAGGACCAAGGACAGAAGTCACTGTGTATGAAGACTTATTGGCAATGCTCCATGGGAAAAAATATGCCAAGAGATATCTCCCAGAGAAAGAGATCTGTCTTGCTACGACCAACTTGTGGAGCCAAAGTCTGACTTTTTAAATAAGCCTTGGAACATGACAAGGGAAAACAGCCAAGCAAAGTCAAATATGCATCTCATAGAATAGAAATGAATAGAGGGTGGCCATGCTTGTGTGGTGTGCCCTGGTTCACTTCAGCAGGCCCCATTCTAGAGATGGATGTGAGTCCTACCTCTGGGATCTGTACCTATCTGATATTAGTGGCATATCCTAGCAATATACCACCAGTGTCTCAGATGAGACAAGCCCTTTAAAAATGACTCTGTATGAGATGAAGCATTGCACCCACATATGGGTGAATAAAGCTCCAGCTTTATTTCACTGGAACCATTTTTAGAGTGCTGACATCTTCTGATTTTGTAGATAGATGAAAAAAGAAATAATTTACATGATTCTGGTGACGTTGAGCCAGTATAATAAATTAATCAATGTATTTGATAAATGGCTAACCCAAAGCATACACTGTGTGTGTGTGTATGTTTGTGTACGTGCGTGCCATGGTGTTCATGCATTTGTAAGTTCTGATACTAGAGATTTTTATTGTCCCTTGCCACAGTTCTTTGAGATGTCTGAAAGGAAATAGGCTTCTACTAATCCCGAAAACATGCAGCGCTTTACTTGAAATGAGGATTTATATTTGTACAACCATAAAACTGTAGTCTGAACATCAGTCACACATCTTCTACATAGTCATTTGCCCTCTAAATTGTCATGTTGGAAAAACAAATAAAAGCCAGCTAATTTAAGAAACACATACCACTAAAACAACTTAAAAAACAATGTAATTAAAAGTGAACGTTCTAGGGAAATGCTCCAGGAGACTTCATGAAAAAGTCAACCGTACACAAGAATAGGTATCCATTCTACACAATTAGGATCAAACCTAAGAATACATCACCACATTTATGAAAATATGTGAACAGCAATTCATGGGACTACTGGCAGTTAGTGGTTGACTGGTTGTCTTTGGCCCAACAATACCATTGCCCAAAGTTTCTTACCACCAGCTCTTGATGAGGCTACCTTTGAGGGCACTATAAACAAAGGAAAACTTTAGTATGAACAAGTTCCTTGCAGCTTCTTATGCATTTCTTATGCATTTTTCAGTATCCAAAAGCTTAAATGCTCATTTAGATTTAGTTTTTATTTCCCTATTATGTGATAGTTGGTATGGGACCAATATATGACATGCTCTAAGTCTGCCTCACTTTGATTGTAGCTCACTAGGTAATAAAGTTGGGGAGCTTTGACTGACAGGGCTCCTTTAAAGGGGATATCCCACAAAAAGTATCCCATTCCTATGCAATTAATAGAGTATATCAAATGAAGTATTATTGCAATATACATACAATAAATATATTGTTTGGTTTTTATGTACATTAGATTTTCCTCTCTGGTAGCACCCCCTACTGTTCATCCTTCTTCTCCACCTCCTCTTGTATTTAGAGGTGGACTAACATGCTCAGTAGCTTCCCTGCTCCCTTCCCCCTCCTCAGTGCAGGTGTATGATCTCACAGAGAAGCAAGTGAAGCTGTCCAGACACCTATCATTCATCTCTACCTCTAAATTCATAAAAAATATATAGCCATGCCTCTCTCTAGACAGTGGAGAAGAAAATTGTGGGCACGATTGGGGCTATATGTGAGGGACTGTTTTTCATGCAGAGCCATATACCTGGTTTACAATTTCTTTCAAAGTGTTTGTCTTATGAAAAGGGTCCAGATTCTCAAAAGCCCTGGCGATCAACTGTTATCAGCAAAGAAAGCCGTATTTCCCAGACAGTTTCATAGGTAAATGTAGTATTACAGTACATGACAGCAAGTGAATGAAATTGAACACTTTTACTGAGAAGCTCCTAATCCCAACTTCAGAGAGGGTTCGCCTAATAGATAGAACATGCAAAACATTCTATAATGTGTGCTGACCAACTTTGCTCTCAGCAGTCAGAGGCCGCTGCCATATACAAAGGAAGCTCCAGTGCTTGTGTAAAATTACTTCTTTATTTCATCGTCACAAAAAACAGGGTACAAAGTAGCTTGTTTTGCTTACGCATTTCAAGCTCATTCAGAGCTCTTATTCACAGTCAGATGTGAACGGGAGCTTGATATCAGCTCAAAGCACGTAAGCAAAACAAACTACTTGCCACCTTGTTTTTATGAAGATGGGGTCCTCTTGTTCAGTTTTCTCAGGTGTTGGTCAAGTAGATAGTTGCTTTAAAGAGCGTTTCTCACTCTGGAGGACCTATGCTCTCTTGCATTGCACAGACAACCCATTGATTTGAGTACTGTGTAACAACTAATTTTCCCTGAGCTTGCACTGCAGGGAAATAGAACAAATGCTGCAAGGTTTTCCATTACATCAGTTTATTGGTGATCTCAGCAGGAAGACACTTTGTGGTCAGCTTACTGTGAAAAAAATTTCCAAAAAGAAGGGATTGCCCAAAGCAAACAACCCCTTTAAGGGACATAGGGGTCATTTATTAAGAGAAGTAAGCCAGTTTGACACACTTTTGTCATAGATTTGGTCGCAGGTTCATCTCAGTTATCCTTTTCTACACCTGTTTTTTGCGTAGAAAATGACTTAAATGTACTCCAGCAAGGAATAAATAAGCTTAAATAAGCAAGCAGCAAGGCAAGCACCTAAGTTATGTAGAGGTCGATACCTCTATATAACTTAGGGGCATCAAGCGCCAACAAAACGTTATTAAGACCGGAATCTAAAACGCCAGTCTTAATAAATGACCCCAATAATATTTTTAATTCTAAAGAATAAATAAACAATTCTTTTATCCCCCTTTTATTTCTATGTTACAGAACATCCACTTTCCATTGTTGGCCAGGAAATGTGTTCAACTGTGTTTTACCAACGTAAGCCAAATAGAAACTCTCAGTTCAACTTTCCAAGATGTACTTAATGATGTAATTCATGTAAAATATTAATCTTCCCCAGAGGCTAGTTTAAATTCTATTTTCAATTTAATAGATATCAATCTAAAAAGAGGTAAGCATTGAGGTCAAGCTTTTCTATTTTACAGTCAGGAACAGTCTAGCGAGTGTATGTCTTTACATACAGTAGTCCGGCAACGTGGAGGAAAGTATTAGACACGTGTTTCAGACTCCACGTTGCCATGAAGTCATAGGCATGTGATGAATGGATCAGAGGTAAATACACAGACATTAATATCAAATGATCACCAGCTTCAGTCATGTAATAGTATAGTACCTATATCTGCCTCCGAGCAAGTTCTTCCTACTAAAGTGTTGACTTAGGTTTCTTTCATAATTTCCAAAAATGCCAACACCTTCAGCTGATCAAGGTCCTAGTTAAGTTGCGCTGCAAAGTTCTTGGCAATGTTTTTGAGGTTTTCACGCCAAACTAATTTTCTACAATACACCATAGATTTGGCAGATAGCTTGGGGTCAAAGATCTTAAATATTGGCAGTCAGTCATATATGAATCGTTTATTGTATGTCACAATCTACCGCTGCTTTTTTAAAAATAAATGGAGCCTCTTTTAACTTTGATATATATTCAAAGGGTTGTTTGATCATTTACCAATAGGAGTGAATTATTAAAATAACTTAAAGACACAGGCTGTATTCCATTCATAGTCTTGAGTTAATGTAAAGACACAGGCTGTATTCCATTCATAGTCTTGAGTTAATGTAATTTTTATTGTGTATGCTTCTATCTTTATATAATACAGGTATCTCACTTTGGGCTTTCAATTGTTTTTCATGGACTGATGTATATGAATGGTTACAACTATAGTTGTAAAACCGCCCAATGAAAGCCAATGGACTCCAGTACTAATAAAGTACGAATGGACAGACTCCTCATACAATGGAGCTGTAGAGCTGCCCTGTGTTGACTCAAAAGACTGCAGCTTCATCCCCATTTTCCCCTTCTACTCTTTTTTCATGATTTTAGTTCATAAGGAGGAGCTATAGAAGGTGAGGAAGATGCCTCTTTCCCCTAAAAAAAAAAATCCTACAACGTTTCATGTATTTATGTCCACTACTCATTGATGCTACTGTATAACATATAATGACAAGTACACAAATCTGCCACACGTACTTTATGTACTGCCAATCTTTTCATAAACTTATCATTACTGATATACAGTGCAATTAAGAGTAAAAGACCAAGGGCTTGGTCTTTACATATACAGTGCCAGAGGTTGGACAGACTGTAAAATAAGCAGTTTTTTCACAATGGATTTATCATTACACAACACTTTATAGTTTGCATATAACTAAAAATCTGCACATGATTTGCATATGCATACAACACAGCTTGATAGTTATACTCATCTCGAGTTAGTGGACAGCAAACTTAACTGTAGAAATTAGTGTCAGGCAGCTGCTGCCAAGGCCAGTAAGATTATGGGTTGCATCAAAAGGACCATAGATGCCCGTGATGAGAACATAGTCCTGCCACTTTACAAATCACTAGTCAGACCACACATGGAGTACTGTGTACAGTTCTGGTCTCCTGTAAACAAGACAGACATAGCAGAGCTGGAGAGGGTTCAGAGGAGGGCAACAAAAGTAATAAATGTAATGGGTGGACTACAGTACCCAGAAAGATTATCAAAATTAGGGTTATTCACTTTAGAAAAAGGACAACTGAGTGGAGATTTAATCACTATGTATAAATATATCAGGGGTCAGTACAGAGATCTCTCCCATCATCTATTCATCCCCAGGACTGTGACTGTGATGAGGGGACCTCCTCTGCGTCTGGAGGAAAGAAGGTTTGTACAGAAACAGAAACAGAAACAGAAGAGGATTCTTTACGCTAAGAGCAGTGAGACTATGGAACTCTCTGCCTGAGGAGGTGGTGATGGTAAGTTCACTAAAAGAGTTCAAGAGAGGCCTGGATGTATTTCTGGAGTGTAATAATATTACAGGCTTTAAGAGGAGTCATTGATCTGGGAAGTTATTTTGATTGCCTGACTGGATGAGGGAAATTGGCCTACCTCACAGGCTTTTTTCGGGCTTACAAATTATGCTACTATGTTACAGCCTTTCCCCATTTGCAGTCATAGTTCTTCAGGCTTCAGTGCTGAAATCTCCAGTCATACTCTGGTAATAAATGCATTCTAATAAGTGGGGTATAGTACTGCAAAGTAAAACGAGATGGAAAATAATAAGAATGAAGCTCAACCAAGCTATTTGCAATGTATTTGTTAACAAACTGTTGAGGGTTTCCAGTAGCAACCAGCAGAATTGTAAATGCAGCTCTGGGATATAATAAATGCTGCAGCTCAGCATTAGTATGCTATGAAACAACGACAAATCTACAGATTTTTTTATGTATGGTATACACATTTTAAAATATGGTCAATGATAAAATCATACTCATCATTGATGACATCACTGTGCGCGCCCAGCGTGATCACGTGGTGATGTCATCATGCTTGCCCCAGGTCCTTTGTCAGGATTTCTTCAATAAAGATAAGAGCAGTCGATGAGGTGAGTATACTTTTTTTTTTTTTAGCTACCATCTTAGGAAAAATTGATTTGTTACCACAAAGCGCGAGGATATTTGGCTTTGTGACAAATCAAATTTTTCTTGAAATTCAGATCAAAGTCCACTTCGGATACTTCGATTCGCTCAACACTAATTATTGGTATATTTTATGACATTGCCTTGATAGCATTTCCAGCATTGTTGGACAACATTTGGATGTTTGTTATATGTGGATTAATCCAGCAAGTCTTGATGTGGACTTGCTACTTACTAGCTGTATCAAAGTATGCCAGGTTTTATGCTCTTTTCTTTCAAAATGTGTATTTTTCCTAGTGTACTAAAGATACATTTTCTATTCAAAATTATTTTCAATGGATATCTTTGCATCAGAACCAGCAAATGTTCTTGCTATGCAAGAAATATGCACTGTTCAAAATCATTTTAAAAAGCAATCCCTAGTCGTAGTACGCTATTATCATGATTGGCCAAAGAACTTTATAGAAGCAGCAAGTTTTCGGCCAAAGAGGTTATCCCTGGATTGCTTTTTCACATGATTTTGCTTTTTCACACTTCTATTTAACCCTAGGAGTCATACCAAATATGGAATACCCCATATGGAAGGAGATGCTTATAGAGTTGGTATGTCATATGTGATCTGTAGTGGACTGAATTTGTCTAAGACAAGAGATTTTTTTCAGAAGCATTTAACCCTATTACATCATGAGCCATTAGGTTACACCCATTCGATAGTTACATCCTTCAGTTTGTGGCAACCCAACATCAAAAATGTTCTCCAGCATGCTCTTCAACTATAATTTCCTTCACAGCGGTCACCATTCAAAATTTTAAAATGTCTGTCCATTTTTACAAAATGCTTAAAATTTAATGGTTTAAAATAATAACAGAAATAATATTCACCTTCCCTGCTCCCATTCCTATGCTTCCTGGGCCCCCTGCCGATCTCAATGCTGCCCTGCTGCAGCCAGCAATTGGATACTGCATATCAAGTGTGCGTTGATAGGGACCAAGAAGCACAGAGACTGGCTTGAGACCAAGGAAACGTGGGAATGGAAGCGCCATGGGGCTGCAAAGGTCAGTATTAATTTATTATTTTACAGTATTTCGAGGTTGTTGTTGTTTACATTTTAACTGGACAGACAACCCCATCAAAGTCAGATGATAAGGGCTTGCTCCCTCCATCCCCTATGCAGTATAAAGATCATGTCAACATTATTGTCTCAACCTGTGGGCCCCTACAGGAAGTAGAAAGGGTTTAATATGATAACTATATGTTCAATGGATCATTAGAGGAAGGAGAACAGACTAACTCAGGTTCACGTAAAATGAAGCAGGTTTTCACTCTACTGTTTATTAATTATGACCTGGTTGCTTACAGTGACAGCAGGAGGTCTACAGTTGACAAGTGAGTACAGCGGACCATGACCCTGACTTCCCTCTACAATGAAGGTGGACCTGCCCATCATTTTCATTGTCATTACACCAAAGCATAAGTATTCGTATAAGATGGTCTACTGTTAAAACATGGGCCTGGAGCAGGGATCAGCAACCTACGGCACTCCAGCTATTCTGAAACTACAACTCACAGAATTCTCATTTCTATGGTATTGACAAAAACGGTGTGTGCGTGCTGGGATTTGTAGTTTCACAGTAACTGGAGTGCTGAAGGTTGCTGATCTCTGGCCTAAAGTATCTAAGCAAAGTTGTTCAAGAGGAGAGAGGAGCCCATATTTTAGTAAACATGTCTCACCACCTTTTCCAACAAAAAAATATCAGCCAAGTTTACAGGGCTAAAAAGTGAGCATGAGCTGAGGTGTGGCTTAACACACCATGTTATTTGACGCTAATGTTTTTGTGCCTTTTAAAAAAATATATATATATAAAATGATTTTGTTTTCTCTGTTTTAATATAAAATGCAGATGAAAATTTTGCTCCAGTCTCATGTGTGAACAGGTGTAATGAATGAACTCCACTCCACCTATTTCACTGCTGCTCCTGAACTGTGCAGCCCTATGCAGAAGCCCAGTGTGCCCTGATTTGTTTTGTAAAAGTAATAGAAGACAATGGTTTCTGCACAGGAGTCCTTGCTCTACTGACTCCATGTATGGCTGTATTCATATATGGAGTCAGTGCTATGAAAATGAAAGGGGAAGTATTCCCAAGCACTGTCAGTATGCTTTGGATTACCCTGTGTATTTAACTTTTATTCAGTCATCAATTGCTAAATTGTCTCTGCTGGGTTTTGAACCCACAACCTTCTGTATTGAAGACAAATACACTAACTATTGAGCCATAGAGCCCAATACTATACATAGGAGGATTTTTTTCTTGCTAAAAACCTTAGTAGTATTTTTCCTATATTTTATTATTAGCCAGAGAAAATCTCTCTTTCGAAAACCAGAACTGAATAAAAGTTAAATACAACAGAGATATCCTTAACCATACTCACAGTTCCTGGGGATACCTCTTCATTGTCTTAGCACTGACTCCATGATAGGGATTTCTGAGGCCCCTCTCACACATGCGGCACGGGGCTCCGGCAGGCTGTTCCGGTGGGTGAACAGCCCGCCAGATCTGTGCTGCCGCAGGTGCACATGTGGGGCTGGAACTACACTCTGGCCCCATTCACTGTAATGGGGCGGGCCGCGGATCCAGCCGCAGCACGGCAAAATACAACATGCCGCAGCCACGTGCCGCAGGTGTTAAAATAGCCTTAGCCTTGTATGGAGTCAGTGCAGGGACTCCGAGGCAGCGCAGAGAAAATACCAAAGCTTTAGTGGTCCAATAAAAAAGAAATACTGACACCTGTCCTCAGCCACAAATACCAGCTGTGCCAGTGTTTAATGGCCAGGTGGCAACCTTAGGTGCATCAGTGCTCTCTAATCAAATTTCTTGCCATGTGCTGTTGTACTGAACAACCAACAAACTAATACCCTGTTTTCCCAAGATTATCAGATTAGTCTCAAACCACCCACACTGCTGAAACACTTCCAACACTCACTGATTCTAGAACAGTCTCTGCAGTTAAGGGGAGAAGCAGTTTGGTATTAAAGAGCTCACGTCCAGAACCTCATTGTAGTCGAATAGTCTGATTCTGTGGTAGCAATGTTTCAAATAGTCAGACATATTTTGGTTGATTTGCCTTCCTAAAATATGAATTCATATTCTAAGACAACAGAGGGATAACAAATGTGGAACGTAGAGATGAGCAAATCTTCAAAAATTCGTTTCAGCGAATAATCGACGAATTTATAACAAGATTCGTTCTTAATACGAATTTATTTGGTCGAAGTTGCGTTAAAAAATAATCGTTGTTCTGCGAACATTCCTGCACAAATTACGAACATACAGTCTAAGCGTTGTTAAAAGTACGCTACTGAACTGAATACGTAAGCATTAGCGTACAAAGTGAGTACAAATCCTTAGAGTACTATTGTCTCGCAATTGCGTCAAACGCACGAGGCTAGGCCACGGAGTACAGTCCTCAGAGGCAGTCCATATGAGCTAGAAAAGTATCTGGCTAAGTGCATAATTTACCAAAAACACCATACAATAAGTGCATAATAGGACACATTGCAGTACCTGAAAAAGAATACACACAGTGGGCTAAAGTGCTTGAACACTGCTGAACCTGTAATGACATTATTGCTAAAATACTGCAAAGACATAATTATGCAAACATTTTAGTGCAATCAATTTCACATTTGCAAGCATAATAGGCTCAGATATATGTTCGAGTCTCTCCTTATGGCTGCTTGGCATAAAACACTGGAACATATAATCCAAAATTCAATTGTAATCCACGTGAGGTAATTTTGTAATCCAAACAGGTAACATGTAATCCACATGGATAATATAAAATAGTAGCAAATAGAGAGCCCTTTTTGCAAAGAGGGCTCCCAAATAACCTGAGAAGGGGGGGGGGGAAGGAAAAGGCGCGCTTAGGTGCAACTGGGAATTTCCTGCAGAATGGGGGGTGTCCTGACAATGGCCATCTGGGTGAGAGTAAAACAGGGGGCAATAAAAACAAGATAAACTATAAACAAGTGCCAACTAGCTCTCACCCGTCAGGTGCAGTCCATGTTGTGGCTCCCATAGGTCCAGAGGTGTCCTTTAAATCACCCAGACTGACAGCCAGTGGAAGGGTTCCTCAGATGAGGAACCTGAAGTCCTCCTCGCTGCTACTGCTGCTAAATGACATTAGAGGACACTCCTGCCTCCTGTAGGCCATGCTGGCTGCCGTTGTTGTGCTCCACTGCCCTCTGCTGCTTGAATTTGGACTTGACCGGGTTGTACTGGCCTCACTGGTGAGCACTGCTGCCACTTGAGCCTTCACCTTTCCGGATCCTCCTGCCGGGACAGCAGATGTAAGTATTTCTGGCTGCAGCGGATGAGGCAAGGCTGCACCCAAGGAAGATCCGCCTGCTCCCCGGGCTGCTGCAGATGCCATTTTCTATGGTAGCCAGTACTGGATCACAGTGGGATGGAAAGTGAAAGATGAGGTAGTCAGATGACCCAGGTGAAAGGACTGTGGTGGTGGTGGAAATCCAGGGATCAGAGGCTCCGGCTGTGGCTGTGGTTTCTCTCTGAAACGGAGGGTGCCATCTGCTGTCTCTTGTAGGCAGAGCAGGCGTCCTGCGGTTGCTGGATCCTCTGGCCAAACTTCTGCTAGTGATGCAGGGACCAGGGGCTTAGACAATAACGTTACGCCGGTACCAAAGGGGCCTTTCAGAGATGCCATGGGGTTATATTCCACCTGATCCCCCACATATAGGCTATGACGGGCTTGGGGCAGATAAGTCCGTTTTACAGACCTGCGGCCCATGAAGTACTTCTCCCTGTCCTCGTCGTCTGCAAGGAAGCCATTGCCTCTCTCCATCGAAAACCATATGACGGTTCCTTTGCGCCTTTCCAGCGTGGGGTCTCCTGGCCTCAAATGGTCAGTCCTCCACCGCTTTCTTATAGTCCCTGGGCTTTCTTATAGGGTCTAGACGTGGGCTGTCACTGATGCAGGTATGATGGGATTCTGCCACATGGAAGGTGTTTTCCTCCTGGGCGGCGGAGTGAACGCTCCAGCCACCTCCGCCGCACCAGCCGGCATGGCGGACACCTCTGGTGCCCGTGTGATTCTCAGGATTACTTGTGCCACTCTGATCTCTTCAGGACTCTCCGGTGGTTTGGGGTCGGTACCCCACACCATCTCTCCCCACTTTGGACGTAGTTGGTGCGCCATACTGCCTTGTTCACCGCTGGCTTGAACTGGAAAGGAGGGCAGAGTAAGGAGGGAGGAGTCTTCACTCCCTATACTTGCAAAGAGAAAGTTCCCGGTAGGCCGGGCTGGTTTTTCCCGCTTCTGAGGGGGGCGTATCTTCACTTTCCCGCTCTTGAGGGGGCGTATCGTCATTTTCCCGCTTCAGGGGGCCGGGGGGCAAGAAGAATGCGTATGTAGTGTTAGCGTACAAAATTTAATAACATTTAATATTTGTACGAAGCGAATCTGAAAAAATCCGGATTCGCCTCAGAGTAGGAAATAAGGATGAATTGTAACGAATATACGAATCGGTGAATAGATTCGCTCACCTCTAGTGGAAAGGTCTGCCCTGGGCTAGTGATTATTAAAAATGTGTCCTGCCCCTACCTAAGGATCTGGGAGTAACATTTTGCAGTTTAGTGAGGTCTGACCTTCCTTAGCTCAGTTGCCAAGGTTCCTAACAAAGTATACAGCTGGATGTTCCTTTCATGGGCATCTGGTTTCTGCCTTATCTAGGGAAAGGACACCCCAATGGTTTGTAATCTTACTTTCTAGGTCTGGGGTTACATATGCATCCATGGTTACCACCGCATTGTTTACAGTAACCTGGCAGTTTTTGATTGACAGAAAGGCCTTCACATCCAGGTCCCAAATAAGAATCTGCTGAGTGGATTACAATTTGTTCAGGCCTACATACTAACCTGTGGATTACAAAAGCCACATCTGAGAGAAAATAAAACAGTATATTCCCATTAAGATTCTGTTTGCTCACCAGTCCTTATTACAATGGAACCATAAGGCTCTCTAGCATAGAGAGTGTTTCTAATTGTGGTTGATGAAGTTGCCAAATTATAATCATGCCTGCTTATTACCGGGGTTGGACTGGCCCACCAGTGTACCAAAAGATCCTCCTGTGGGTTCAACTTCTGACACAATAGTGGGCCCCTTATAATACAGGCAACCTAAGATCTAACACAAGAACTGACCTCGGAACCAATAACCACCAAATATCATATTATTAGAGATGAGCGAATCTATTTGCCGCTTTGTAGATTCATTACGAATCCTCCTTTTTTCCTACTCCGAAGTGAATCCGAATGTATTCAGATTTGCTTTGTATTATTTTCATAAATGTTCTTAAAATTTTGAACGCTAACACTACATACGCAACGTACGCATTCTTCTTGCCCCCGGCCCTCATAAGCAGAGAATGACAATATGCCCCCTCAAGAGCGGGAAAGTAAAGATACGCCCCCCTGAGAAGCACGAAAAACCAGCCCGGCCCACCGGGAACTTTTTCTTTGTAAGTATAGGGAGTGAAGACTCCTCCCTCATTACTCCGCCCTTCTATCCAATTCAAGCCAGCGGTGAACAAGATACCACAGCATGGCGAAACAACTGCGACCAAAGTGGGGAGAGATGGTGTTTGGTAGCAAATACCCCAAACCACCGGCCACTCCAGAGGACATCAGAATGTCACAATTGGCCAAGAGAATCCCACTGGCTCCTGGTGCAGCAGAGGCGGCTGGAGTGTCCACTCCACCACCCAGGAGGAGAACAACAACACCTTCCATGCGGCAGAATCCAATTGTGACTGCATTAGTGATGGTCCACGTCCAGACCCTATGGGACTACAAGAATGTGGTGGAGGACTGGGTCATCCAAGTACTGGACCATCCGAGGCCAGGAGACCCTACACTGGAACTGCATAAGGAAACTGTCCTATGTTTTCAGTGGAGCGAGGCTGTGGCTTCCTTGTGGATAACGAGGATGGCAAGGAGTACTTTGTGGGCCACCGGTCTGTGAAACGGCCGTACCTGCCCCAAGCCCATCACAGCCTATACGTGGGGGATCAGGTAGAATATACCCCCATGGCATCCCTGAAAGGCCCTTTGCTACCAGGTTAATGTTATTGTCTAAGCCCCTGGTACCTGCATCACCATCAGAAGTTTGCCCGGAGGAACCAGCAAGCGCAGGACGTGTGCGCTGCCTACAGGAGTCACCAGATGGCACCCTCCGTTTCAGTGAGAAGCAACAGCCAGAGCCTCTGATTCCTGGATTGCCACCACCACCACAGTCCTTTCACCTGGGTCAGCTGACGACATCATCCTTTACTTTCCAGTCCACGGAGATCCAGTACCAACTACCATGGAAAATGACGTCAGCAGCAGCCCGGGGAGCTGGCGGTTCTTCCTTGGGTGCAGCCTTGCCTGAACCTCTGCAGCCAGAAGTCTTTACCCCTGCTGTCCCGGCAGGAGTATCCGGAAAAGTGAAGGCACAAATGGCAACAGCGCTCACCAGTATGACCACCACCAGGTCAAGTCCGAATTCTGGCAGAAGAGGGCAGTGGAGCCCAACCACGGCAGCTAGCTTAGCCTACAGGAGGCAGGAGCGTCCTCTAATGTCATTTAGCAGCAGTTCCAGCAAGGAGGACTTCAGGTTCCTCATCTGAGGAACCCTTCTACTGGCTGTCAATCTGGCTGATTTAAAGGACACCTCTGGACCTATGGGAGCCACAACATGGACTGCACCTGATGGGTGAGAACTAGTTGGCACTTGTTTATAGTTTATCTTGTTTTTATTGCCCCCTGTTTTACTCTCACCCAGATAGCCATGGCTTGTAAGGACACCCCCCATTCTGCAGAAAATTCCCAGTTGCGCCTAAGCGCGCCTATTTTCCTTTTTTTCCCCCTTCTCAGGTTATTTAGGAGCTCCCTTTGCAAAAAGGGTTCTCTATTTGCTGCTATTTTATATTATCCATGTGGATTACATGTTACCTGTTTGGAATACAAAATTACCTCACGTAGATTACAATTGAATTTCCAGTGTTTTATGCCAAGCAGCCATGAGGAGAGACTCAAACATATATCGGAGCCTATTATGCTTGCAAATGTAAAATTGATTGCACTAAAATGTTTGCATAATTATGTCTTTGCAGTATTTTAGCAATAATGTTTTTACAGGTTCAGCAACGTTCAAGCACTTTAGCTCATTGTGTGTATTCTTTTTCAGGTACTGCAATGTGTCCTATTATGCACTTATTGTATGGTGTTTTTATTAAATTATGCACTTAGCAGGATAGCTAGTACTCTTCTACCTCATATGGACTGCCTCTGCTGAGGACTGTACGCAGTGGCCTAGCCTCGTGCGTGCGTATGACGCAATCGTGAGACAATAGTACGCTAAGGATTCGCACGCACTTTGTACGCTAATGCTTACGCATTCAGTTCAGTAGCGTACTTTTAACAACGCGTATACTGTATGTTCGTAATTTGTGTAGGAATGTTCGCAAAACAATGATTATTTTTTAACGCAAATTCAACCGAATAAATTCGTATTAAGAACGAATCTTGTCATAAATTCGTTGATTATTCGCCGAAGCAAATTTTTGATGATTCGCTCATCTCTACATATTATTATAGATGATAAGTCTTGAATGTACAGTGCCTTGAAAAAGTATTCATGCCCCATGAACTTTTCCACATTTTATTCACGTTACACCCACAAACTTAAATGTATTTTATTTGTATTTTATGTGATAGATCAACACAAAGTAGCAAGTATGTGTGAAGTGAAAAGAAAATTCAAAATTTTTAATAAATAAAAATCTAGAAAGAGTGAATACTTTGTAGGACCACCTTTTGCTGCAATTAAAGCTGCAAGACTTTTGCATTATGTCTCTACCAGCTTTGCACATCTAGAGGCTGAAATATTTGCCCATTCTTCTTTGCAAAATAACTCAAGCTCAGTCAGATTGGATGGAGAGTGTCTGTGAACAGCAATTTTCAAGTCTTGCCACAGATTGTAAAAGGTCTGGTCTTTGAATGGGCCATTCTCACACATGAATATGCTTTGATCTAAGCCATTCCATTGTAGCTCTGGCTGTATGTTTATGGTCATATGGCAGGATGATGGGCAGTGTTAGTTTTCTACCACACATAGGGGGAGATTTATCAAACTGGTGTAAAGGAAAACTGGCTTAGTTGCCCATAGCAACCAATCAGATTCCTGCTTTCATTTTCCAAAGGAGCCGTGAAAAATGAAAGGTGGATTCTGATTGGTTGCTATGGGCAACTAAGCCAGTTCTACTTTACACCAGCTTGATAAATCTGCCCCATAGTGTTTTTCCGTTAAAAAGTAAAAAAAAATCAACTTAGTACACAAGATTTACCCTACTACCTCTTCGCTATGCTGGAGATGTCTCCAACATAAGGGCTCCATTATGCATATTTGGTGGACTTGTCCAGTCCTTGTTCCTTTTTGGACTAAAGTATGTGGGATATTGACTAAACTACATAAATAAGTACAAATACCACAGACGCCACGAGTATGCCTCTTGGGTCTATTGGTACCTCCCTATAATACCAGGTATGAAAGCCACTTATACCACCATCTTTTAGCAGCAGTGAGACTATTGATAGGAACCTGTTGGAAGACCACCGATTCCCCTCCAGTTTCACAGTGGTTAGCTAAATGCGACCACCATGTGCTTGGAACAAATAGCCCACTGGGAACCCAACAATTCACGTTGGTTTGAATGCACGTGGAGGGCTTGATAAAAGTACAGAAACCTACATTAACTCCGTCATACACGTAGTAGCTCAAAGATTTATTGACCTCAGGCAGTATTTTGAGTTATTTCTCCCATCCAATTGTCTTTATCCTTTTTTTTTCCTTTTTTGTATTTATTTATTTCAGATAAGCAGTCTTGAATAAAGAAAATTGACTGTTTATATTTGAGTTTATATTTAAGTTAAGTGATATAGAAGGTAACCGAACCGCAACGAACCAGATTCGTTACGAACTTTCCCAAAAGTTCGGTTCGTCACCGAACCGAATTTTGAGAAAGTTCGTAACGAATCTGGTTAAAATAACGGCGACTCAAAATATATGCATATTTGAGAATGTACGCTAATGCGTACGCTAATGCGTATGAATTCATAAAATGCGTACACATTAGCGAACATTCTCAAATATGCGTATATTTAGGGTATGGAATATGCCATATGCCATACCCTAAATATACGCATATTTGAGAATGTTCACTAATGTGTACATGCATTTTATGAATTCATACGCATTAGCGTACGCATTAGTGTACATTATTAAGTAGCGTACCTTTGACAACGCTAGACTGTATGTTTGTTACTTGAGTAGGAATGTTCACAGACGCAGTGTATGAGTACGCTAATGCGTACATATTCAGTTAAGTAGCGTACCTTTGACAACGCTAGACTGTATGTTCGTTACTTGAGTAGGAATGTTCGCAGACGCAGTGTATGAGTACGCTAATGCGTACATATTCAGTTAAGTAGCGTACCTTTGACAACGCTAGACTGTATGTTTGTTACTTGAGTAGGAATGTTCGCAGACACAGTGAATGAGTACGCTAATGCGTACATATTCAGTTAAGTAGCGTACCTTTGACAACGCTAGACTGTATGTTCTTTACTTGAGTAGGAATGTTCGCAGACGCATACATATTCATTCAGTTAAGTAGCGTACCTTTGACAACGCTAGACTGTATGTTCGTTATTTGTGCGGGAATGTTCGCATTAGCGTACGCATTAGTGTAAATTCTCAAATATGCGTATATTTTGCGTCGCCGTTGTTGAAGTCACTTGGATTTTTTCCACTTTTTTCATTGTAATAGCAACTGCAAGTAAACGAAACTATACCCTATCAGACTCCCATTATTGTAGCAGCAATTATTCAGCCGCTATAGCAAGGTTCGTTTTAGGTTCGGTTCGTACGAATCCGAAACTTCACGAAAGTTCGCCGAAGCGAACCGAACTTTTCAAAAGTTCGCTCATCCCTAAAGGTAACCAATCTATATTCAGTTTTGAGGTACATACGCCTTTCTTCTGTACTGTTGCATTTACCATCTTGTAACTATGTACCTAATGCCCATTGTATATCACTGCTGATTTGCTTTAATAAAAATATTTTACAAAACTAAAAAGTTCAACTTAGGTCTCATCTGACCAGGGCACCTTCTTCCACATGTTTGCTGTGTCCCCTACCTGGCTTGTGGTAAACTGTGAACGGGACTTCCTATGGCTTGCTTTAAAAACTTTCTTCTTGCCACTCTTCCATAAAGGCCAGAAATGTGGAGTACACAACTAATAGCTTTCCTGTGGACAGATTCTCCCACCTGACCTGTGAATCTCTGCAGCTCCTCCAGAGTGACCATAGGCCTCTAGGCTGCTTCTCTAATTAGTGTTCTCTTTGCCTGGGCTGTCAGTTTAGGTGGAAAGCCATGTCTTTGTAGGTTTGCAGCTATGCTATACATCTTCAATTTTTGGTTGATGGATTGAAAAGTGCTCTGTGAGATGTTCAGAGCTTGGGATATTTTTTTTATAACCTAACTCTGCTTTACACTTCTCCACAACTTTAGCCCTGGCCTGTTTGGTGTGTTCCTTGGTTTTCATGATGCTGTTTGATTACTAATGTTCACTAACAAACCTCTGAGGCTTTCACAGAACAGCTGTGGTTATACTAAGAATAAATTATATACAGGAGGACTCTATTTACTAATTAGGTGAAGGCAATTGGTCACACTGGATTTTATTTAGGGGTATCAGTGTGCAGGGGTTGAATACAAATGCATGCCACACTTTTCAAATTTTCATTTATGAACAATTTTGAAAACCATGTATCATTTCCTTTTCACTTCACACATGCTTGCAATCCCAATAAAATACATTTCAGTTTGTGGGTGTAATGTGAAAAAATGTGGAAAAGTTCAAGGGGCATGAATACTTTTTAAAAGCACTGTGCAATGAAAACTAAATTTACTTAAAAGTGAAGGTGCATATGTTCTGAGGGTGGAAGCTCTCAGAATAATTTCCTCTGGCAGGCCCAAGGAACTTTGGTCTGACGCTGCAAAGGTAATAGTTGCAACGTATGCCACCTTCAACTAAAGAAGATGCTGAAATGAGATTAATCAGATGCCCTGTTCATTACGGTGAGAGCTCTGATGCACTGGAGCAATAAAAAAAATTGGTTGCAATGCTGGTCAACAAGCTTGCAACCAGTTCAGAAAAGTACACCATTATCAAGTCTAAGTAGCAAATTACATATAATAAGAACAACAGATCCATCAACAGCAGTGTGTTGCTAGTTTTCAGGTCGCAACCATTTTTATGCTCAAAATTTGCTTGCTGAAATTTTAACAAGAGATGAAGCATCTCATTACATAATTGCAGGATTTGTGCACTGGCAGTACAGATTTATAGGATGCCCTATATAATGCAAGCATTACAAGTATATATACACATTGAACATCACTAAAATGTCTGTAGTTTCTTGCATGAAACTTACGTAGCAGCACAAAATAGCTGAAGGATACATGTACTTAATCACAGAGCAGTGGATATTTTTGATTTCATCATTAATTCATCATTAATTGAAGAGGATACAGAGCACCATCTAGTGTCTGCATTTAAGTGTTTGATGACACAAAATTACTGATAAGAACACCTGCTCAGCACACTGACTTATCTCTAACAGTATGTTGATAGCAAATGTCCAATGAATGAGTTTTAATGAGAGATCAGAAGCACTATGAGCATGTATCCGTATCACAGATTTACAGAATATTATTATTATTGTAATTCTAGATTAACTGCAACCTGGATTTATCATTAGTAGGCCTAGGGAAACAACATGACATATTACTTTTTTTCCTAGACAAAGTTGAATTAACTTATTGTAGACCATCTTTAGGCTCAAACCCTCCAACATTTGAAAATAGAAAAGCATAAATTGCTCCTCAGGGCATAAGAAGAGCCAAACAGGTGTGACAGTCACAGCAAATCTTGAACAGTACTTCTGCAAGTTCACTTATAATTGCCATTGATGGCACACAGTGATGCACACAGACACACCATGATATGAAAGCTCCAAACCCAATGATGAAATCTGTTAGCAATGAAGAGGCATGACATAGTATGATCTGTCAATGACGCACTAGAGCATGTATCCGTATCACAGATTTACATATTATTAATTATTGTATTCTAGATTAACTGCAACAATTTATCATTAGTTTTTTTAGGGAACAACAACATTTAGCTAGACAAACATTTGAAATTAAGAATTAGCTCTTGGCCTCAAACCCTCCAACATTTGAAAATAGAAAAGCATAAATTGCTCCCTCAGGGCATAAGAAGTCCAAACAGGTGTGACTGCAAGTTCAGTACTTAAGTTCAATTTGCCATTGATGGCCTCGTACGTGTCTTAGATGCCACAAGATTACCAGTCATGAACACCTAGAGTGCAAGCCACTAATTCCACCAGACTGTTAACCACATAGGCTCCCATAGTTGGCTATGGAAGCTCCTACAACCCAGACAAATGTTTACATCTTGCCTAAATGCCAGTTGCAGTGAAGTGAACATAAAGTAGACCATAATGAGATTAATTCATGGCAAAGTTTTTGAGTTCCCATTTAAAAGGAAACTACGCCTGCCCACCGCTTTATGTAAGCAAATGTCTGCACACAGTGCTAGAGCCATTAGAGGATGATCCATAGATAACATACCATTGTGGTTGTTTTACGCTACCCTGGGGATGGTGGCAGAAATCCTGAGCAAAACAAATTTGAATTTATTGTGAATTGACCCAATCAGTTAGCTAAAACCAGCATAAAATGGGTATTCCCATCTGAGACAATGGGGGCATAGTGCTGGGATATGCTCCCATTGTCTGATAGATGCAGGTCCCTCTAAGACCTGCATCTACACCAAGAACAGAGCGGGGAAGGTGGTGGCTGGAGTACCCTGGGTTTCCCCGGGTCCGGCCACCACAAAACACTCTCCCCATAGTAGTGAAAGGGAGTGCACCATGATTGCACGGCACCGCTCCCATTCATTTATATGGGGTCAACGGAAATAGCCAAGTCAGTGCATGCACAGTGCGCCCTCCACAACTTTCCGGGCTCCGTTCTCAGTGTAGGTGCAGGTCCCGTCTCTGGGACCTGGCGATATGTTCCCATTGTCTGAGATGGGAAAACCCATTTAAGCAGCTCCAATGTGTTCAAGTATTCATCCAGCAGGTATCTCGTGTTTGGTCAGCCTTAAATTGCTCATACTCATTCAATAGATGTTGATTGAGCGCTCTCCAAACTCCCCCATACACATATACGCTCAGCTTTGCACAGTGTGCATATGTTTTCAATAGGGAGGGAGGAAAGGGCATACACTTTTGGTTGTATTTTAAATCATTGATATTCATCCAGCCCAACCCTTCCAACCCCAATATCATGTGTCATTGAGAGTCAGGAGCTTCCCATACACATTAGATTGTAGGTCAGTTCTGCTGAAAAAGACTATGACAGACTTTGGTATTACAGGACTGTTCCAGCTTCCAGAAAAACAAAGACATAATATTACTTAAAGGAGTTATCCAAAGTCTAACACAAACCCCCAAAGGCCCGCTCCCCTGCATCCGCATCATTCCTGATCCCTGCATGGCTGCCACTGTATCTCCCTAACATATGGATCAAAACATCCGGTGACGGGGACAAACCTCCCTACCATTGCAAGAGACTCTAGGAAGGCTAGCCCCGTCGCGTCCTGCTATTGGTTGACACCTCCCCTTCCCCTGTCAGATGTCTTGATCCACGCATTGGGGAGATGCACCGGTGGCCATGCGGGGATCAGGAGCTGCGTGGGTGCTGGGGGAATGGGGTAAATATAATCTATATGAGGGGCAATGTTTAGACATTGGATAACCCCTTTAATAACCAAACAAAAAAAAGTTATGGCTTTTGAAGATGCATGTAGCAAAAAAATGAAAAAAGTGTCTGGTCTGATATGAGTAATGGTCGAATAAATGGTCTTTTTAAATGGTTAATATATCATATATAAAAGTTGATTATATTTGTATTTTAGGCTTCTTGCTTTCAATTTTATATACCCAGAAATCCCCTTTAAGTTACATTTACAAGTTTTAGCTTTACACATTTTAATAAGAGCTTTGAAGAATTGTGAATAAAATCTTAAAGGGGTATTCCCATCTCACAAATGTAGTTTGTATAGTTAGATATAGCCATAATTAATATTATTACTAATAGAATGTATTTATATAAAATGCACAGTTTAGAACATAGTAACATAGTAACATAGTTTATAAGGCCGAAAAAAAGACATCTGTCCATCCAGTTCGACCTGTTTTCCTACAAGTTGATCCTACAAGTTGATCCAGAGGAAGGCAAAAAACCCCTGTGCAGTAGAAGCCAATTTTCCTCACTTTAGGGGAAAAAATTCCTTCCCGACTCCAATCAGGCAATCAGAATTACTCCCTGGATCAACAACAACCCATATCTAGTAACTATAACCTGTAATATTATTACCCTCCAGAAATACATCCAGGCCCCTCTTGAACTCTTTTACTGAACTTACCATCACCACCTCCTCGGGCAGAGAGTTCCATAGTCTCACTGCTCTTACCGTAAAGAATCCTCTTCTATTTTTGTGAACAAACCTTCTTTCCTCCAGGCGCAGAGGATGTCCCCTCGTCATGGTTACTGTCCTTGGGATAAAGAGATCATGGGAGAGATCTCTGTACTGACCCCTGATATATTTATACATAGTTATTAGATCTCCCCTCAGTCGTCTTTTTTCTAAAGTGAATAACCCTAATTTTGATAATCTTTCTGGCTACTGTAGTCCACCCATTCCAGCTATGACTTTAGTTGCCCTCCTCTGAACCCTCTCCAGCTCTGCTATGTCTGCCTTGTTCACAGGAGCCCAGAACTGTACACAGTACTCCATGTGTGGTCTGACTAGTGATTTGTAAAGTAGCAGGACTATGTTCTCATCACAGGCATCTATGCCCCTTTTGATGCAACCCATTATCTTATTGGCCTTGGCAGCAGCTGTCTGACACTGGTTTCTGCAGCTTAGTTTGCTGTTCACTAAAATTCCTAGGTCCTTTTCCATGTCAGAGTTACACAATGTTTTACCATTTAGTATGTACTGGTGACTTGCATTATTCCTTCCCATATGCATAACCTTACATTTGTCAGTGTTAAACCTCATCTGCCACTTCTCTGCCCAAGCCTCCAGTCTATCCAGATCCATCTGTAGCAGTGTACTGTCCTCTTCTGTGTTAATTACTTTACACAGTTTAGTGTCATCTGCAAAAATTGATATTTTACTGTGCAAGCCTTCTACAAGATCATTAATAAATATATTGAAGAGAATAGGGCCCAATACTGACCCCTGTGGTACTCCACTAGTTACAGTGACCCAATCTGAGTATGTACCATTAATAACCACCCTCTGTTTTCTATCACTGAGCCATTTACTTACCCACATACAGACATTTTCTCCAAGGCCAAGCATTCTCATTTTATATACTAACTAGGGATGAGCGAACTTTTGAAAAGTTTCTTGAAGTTCGGATTCGTACGAACCGAACCTAAAACGAACCTTGCTATAACGGCTGAATAATTGCTTCTACAATAATGGGAGTCAGATAGGGTACAGTTTCGTTTATTTGCAGTTGCTATTACAATGAAAAAAGTGGAAAAAATCCAAGTGACTTCAACAACGGCGACGCAAAATCTACGCATATTTTAGAATCTACACTAATGCGTACGCTAATGCGAACATTCCCGCACAAATAACGAACATACAGTCTAGCGTTGTCAAAGGTACGCTACTTAACTAAATGAATATGTACGCATTAGCGTACGCATGCACTGCGTCCGCAAACATTCCTACACAAGTAACGAACATACAGTCTAGCGTTGTCAAAGGTACGCTACTTAACTGAATATGTACGCATTAGCATACTCATATACTGCGTCTGCGAACATTCCTACTCAAGTAACGAACATACAGTGTAGCGTTGTTAAAAGTACGCTACTTAATGGAATACGTACGCATTAGCGTACATTCTCAATAAATATGCGTATATTTTGCGTTGCCGTTATTTTAACCAGATTCGTTACGAACTTTGTCAAAATTCGGTTCGGTGACGAACCGAACTTTTGGGAAAGTTCGTAACGAATCTGGTTCGTTACGGTTCGGTTCGCTCATCCCTAATACTAACCTTTTATGTGGTACCGTGTCAAATGCTTTGGAGAAGTCCAGATATACGATATCCATTGATTCCCCGCGGTCAAGTCTAGAACTTACCTCCTCATAGAAACTGATTAAATTGGTTTGACATGACCGATCCCTCATGAAGCCATGCTGATATGGAGTTATTTGCTTATTTTCATTGAGGTACTCCAAGATAGCATCTCTTAGAAAACCTTCAAACAGTTTACCCACTACAGATGTTAAACTTACCGGCCTATAGTTCCCGGGCTCTGTTTTTGGACCCTTTTTGAATATTGGCACCACATTTGCTATGCGCCAATCCTGTGGAACAATCCCTGTCAGTATAGAGTCCTTAAATATCAAGTATAAGGGTCTGGCAATGACATTACTTAATTCTCTTAGGATACGTGGGTGTATGCCATCCGGTCCTGGCGATTTGTCTATTTTAATCTTTTTAAGACGCCCCAGTACTTCTTCCTGGGTCAGACAGGACACTTTTAAAGGGGAATTCACTTTTATATTCTGCATTTCATCTGACAGTTTATTTTCCTCAGTGAATACAGTGGAGAAAAAAATATTTAAGAGTTTTGCTTTCTCCTCATCGCTCTCTGCTACTCCCCCTCACTACTCTGTAAGGGGCCGACACCTTCAGATTTATACTTTTTAGTATTTATATAATTGAAGAACATTTTAGGGTTAGTTTTACTCTCTTTAGCAATTAGTCTTTCAGTCTCTAGTTTAGCTGCTTTTATTTGTCTTTTACAAATTCTATTTTTTTCCTTATAGTTTTTCAATGCTTCCTCGCTCCCCTCCTGTTTTAGTGATTTAAATGCTTTCTTTTTGTCATTTATTGCTTTTTTTACAGTTCTATTTATCCACATTGGTTTTTTCTTGTTTCTTATCATTTTATTCCTATACGGTATGTACCTCTCACAATTAGATATTAGGATGCTTTTAAAAATATCCCATTTTGTGGCTGTATTTTTATTTTCAAGCATTTTGTCCCAGTTAGTTAGACCTATGGCCTCTCTTAGATGGCTAAATTTTGCATTTTTGAAGTTTGGTATTTTTGTTCCTCCCTGAAGAAATGCTTTTTTTAATGACAATTTAAAGGTTATTATTTTATGGTCACTGTTACCCAGGTGTCCCCCAACCTGCACATCTGTTGTTCTGTCAGGTCTATTGGTTAATACTAAGTCCAGTATGGCCGTCCCTCTAGTCGGGTCCTGAACCAGTTGGGAAAGGTAATTGTCTTTGGTTATTGCCAAGAACCTGTTTCCTTTATGAGATATACAGGTTTCAGTTTCCCAGTCTATATCTGGGTAGTTGAAGTCCCCCACAATAACAACCTCATTCTGATTTGCCGCTTCGTCTATTTCATTTAGAAGTCGATTTTCTGTGGCCTCTGATATATTAGGTGGTTTATAATAAACTCCTATTAGTATTTTATTATTGTTTTTGGCTCCATTTATTTCTACCCACAGTGACTCCACATCTTCATGTCCCTCACTTATATCTTCCCAGATTGTGGGCTTTAGACAGGACTTTATATAAAGGCAGACCCCTCCCCCTCGCCGGTTTTGACGATCCTTTCTAAAAAGATTGTAACCCTGTACATTAACTGCCCAGTCATAGCTATCATCCAGCCATGTCTCAGTTATTCCCACTATGTCATAGTCCTCCTCACACATCACTAATTCCAGTTCGCCAATTTTATTAGTTAGGCTTCTGGCATTAGTATACATACACTTAAGAGGTCTATGTATATTTTTACCCCGTTTGTCAATTTACTATTACTTATGAAATGAATATCCGGGGTTCTTGGGTTACTTTGGTTGTTGTTTTGCACAGTCTTCTCCCTACATTCCTTACTAACCCCAGCCCCCACTAACCCCCCACTTTTCCTTCCTATGACCCACTCTCTATCTACACTATCTACCCCCTTATTAGTATGGGCACCCACCCTCCCCCCAGATCCTAGTTTAAAAGCTCCTCCAGCCGTCTAACCATTTTTTCCCCCAGGGCAGTTGCACCCTCCCCATTAAGGTGCAGCCCATCCCTACTATAGAGTCTGTAGCCGACAGAGAAGTCGGCCCAGTTCTCCATGAACCCAAACCCTTCCTTCCTGCCACCAGCCTCTGAGCCACTTATTTAACTCCCTAATCTCCCGTTGTCTCTCTAGTGACGCTCGTGGCACTGGTAGTATTTCTGAAAACACTACCTTGGAGGTCCTGGACTTTAGCTTCTCACCTAGTTCCCTAAAATCATTTTTAAGATTTGCCTATTTGTATAGGCATTGTCACACACACCAGTCAGGCCGTTGCCCCTAGTTATGGCCACCACGGCCATGTAGTAGTGGTGGCCGGCTTGCTCCTTTTCAAACCCGCTCTGAGGTAACTGCTGTATTGTGAACGCACTTTGGATTAGCATGCGCAGACACATCTTAGGGTACTTTCATATCTGCGTTTTGGAGGCTACCAGTCCAAAATGCAATGGTCAGGATCCGTCTAAAACACAGACTCCATAGAGATGAATTGATCTTGGAACAGGATCTGTTTCTCTGTGTTTAGGAAGCGCAGTCAAAAATGCTACAAGCTGCGTTCTTGTCTGCGCTTCCAAAACACAGAGAAACTGTTCCAAGATCAGTTCATCTCTATGGAGCAGGATCCATTTATAAAGTCAGCATTTTGGACGGATCCTGACCATTCGGTTTTGGACAGGTAGCGTCCAAAACGCAGATGTGAAAGTACCCTAAGATGTGTCTGCCCAGGCTCATGCAATGTGCGTTCACAATACAGCAGTTACTTCACAGCGGGTTTGAAAAGGAGCAAGCTGACCACCATTACTACATGGCCGGGGTGGCCGTAACTAGGGGCAACGGCCTGACTGATGTTTGTGGGACAATGGATATACAAATAGGCAAATCTAAACGGTACATTTTATATAAATACATTCTATTAGTAATAATATTGGTATGGCTATATCTAACTATACAAACTACATTTGTGAGATGGGAATACACCTTTAACCCCTTCAACCCCGGGCCTGTTTTCACCTTCCTGACCAGGCCATTTTTTGCAAATCTGACATGTGTCACTTTCTAAACCCCAATCAAAATAATGCGGGGCACTTAATAGTAGTAGGGGTGTGCAAAAAGCCCCATATGTCAACACCAACAATTATAACACACCACAAAATAAAGATTAATTACTTTATTAGTACTTGTAATGTTACACACACAATATAAAATACACATATATAAAATGGTGGCACCTAACACAATGACAGAGGGGCAGCACAGTATAGAAATGCAATAATTGCTCTAAAACGAGTATCAAAGCGTACCAGGTAAAGTGCAAGTGCAACACAGATACAAGGTTAGTACAAATAAGCCATAATACCATAGAGCCAAAATGTAAATGTACAAAAGTATGTTACAGGCCACTGCCTCCTCCAACCCCAACGCACGTTTCGCTCTCGCTTCCTCAGGGAGTGAGTTCATGCTATATCGAGTGCTTATTTATAGTCCCAGCTTCATTCCGTCAATCAATTATATAAAATGGGTAACCTGAAATTCACAGTCCATCCATGATTCACAGTCCGGCGTGCGTTCCAGTATGGAACGCAAGATGGCGTCAGCTACACTTCCGGTGACATATTTCCGGTGCTACGCCGGCCCACATGGTATAATGCCAAAGGCATACTTATAAGTCCTATACATATTAAACTAACAGACTGAATATACGCCTCTACACCATGAGGCAACTCAATATCCAAATGCCAGGCCCACATAACGTATCGCTGCGTCCAACGGAGCGACGCGGTCAGACCCGGAAGTCTGGCCTGCGTCCCACAGTGGAACGCTTGCGCATGCGCATGCGTGATAAGAATAGAATAAAGGGAGCGCGATATGAACAGAATACGAACCGATAAGCGTAATCAGGTAGAATATGTGCCGGAATAATGAGGAACATAACAATCATGGTATATGAACCATGGAAGAAAGTAAAGAAAGTGAAATATGAAAAAGTGAACAATGTGTAAAAAGGTGTAAAAAGATCTGTAAGCAAATACAGTGATATGCGTGCAAATGATGAATAACGTGAAAACAAATATAATGATGGAAAAATACTAATAACAAATTATGCATGTGTATATAAAAGCAAACCTAATGAAACACGTGTAAATAAAACTGTGCGTGAAAATTGTGAATGGTGTAATTATATAAAAAAATATGTATATGTGATATATATATATCAAAATTGTGTAAGAAATATATAAAAAATAATAATGTTAATGATGTGTAAACCATGTATAAGTAAATATAATGTGGTGTGAGGACTGCAACAAAGGAAAAAGTTATAAGGTGACTATGAATTAAAAGTGAGGAATCATAAAGAATTCCCCAACTCCAGTCGATGTCATTCAACGCCATCCAACTGTAAGACAAAATGAGTATGCATATTTAGACAAAATATAATCATGGGCAGAATGTCAGGACCCCAAAAACAATTACAATAAGGTAGATAAAAAATATAAAAAATAAAATCAAAGCAAATAGAAGCACTACGATAGACACACTGCGGCTAAAATGCATGAATAGAAACCACAACTCTTATCATGAAAAGAATAAACTGCATGAAAAACTGTCAATGACCTCAAATTACTCAGAGGAATGGAACAAAACTAAGATGTTCATTAAGGCCCCGGGGGGTCATAGTGTCAAGACGGAAGATCCATATGGATTCTCTCTGTGCAAGGAGGCGTTTCCAATCACCTCCCCTCTTTCCCAAAAAAACACGGTCGATACCCCTTACCTTTAATTGGGTCCCGTCACAATCATGATGGATCTTAAAGTGGTGTGGGATTGTCTTCAAGGACGCAACATCTTCTTCATCCTTAGCCGCCTCTATACCCAGAACATGTTCTCTCGTATGTCTTCGGAGTTCCCGAGAGGTAAGTCCAACATAGAGCAATCCACATGAGCAGCTAGCTACATAGATGACCGATATTGTGCTGCAAGTTATCGTGTGGGTTATGTTATATACTCTGCATCCCACGGAATCTGTGAAAGTCGTAGTAGTAAGTATGTTAGCACATGCGACACAACTCCCACAGGGTTTACACCCCCATTTGGGGCCCTTGGAACCAAACAGTCTCTCCGGGGTTAACCCGACATGATGGCTACGTACCAATCGATCCCGTAAATTCTTTTCCCTTCTGTACGTAATCAAGGGACGTGAAGGTAATAACTTTTCAAGGGTTTTATCCATGCGTAACACATTCCAATATTTCCCCAAGATGGAAGCCACTTCTGTGTGCCCGGAATTGAAAGATTTTATAAACCTTGCGGTACTAGCTTGCCTTTCATGGGGAGTCTGTTGGAGCAGTGTTGGCCTTCGGGAATTTTTTGCCCTCATGTATCCTTTCTTCACGGAAGAATGCGAGTATCCTCTAGCTCGAAACCTGTCCATAAGTTCCTTGGCCCTCAGTTGAAAGACATCATCCTGAGAGCAGAGTCTCCGTAATCTCAAAAATTGGCCTGTCGGGATACTCTCAATTAATCGACGTGGATGTGAGGACTGGGCATGTAGCAGACTATTGACCGCAGTTGGCTTGCGGAAGATGTCCGTACAGACAAATCCATCCTTGTCCACCTTTAGTTGGACATCCAGAAAGTCCATGTTAGTACGACCCACCTTGTACGTTAACTTGATAAGATAGTTCTGGTTCAATCTGTTGATGAAGCTACTCAGGTCCTCAAGCGATCCCTGCCAAATGATCAGAATGTCATCAATATACCGATTCCACAGTTGTACTTTTTCAATTTGAACGACTGGATCGGTAAAAAAGATGGACCTCTCCCACAGCCCCAGGAAAAGATTGGCGTAGGACGGCGCACAGGCCGCCCCCATCGCCGTTCCCTGGAGCTGTAGGTAGTGAGAGTTTTTAAACGTAAAGAAATTGTGATGTAAGACAAAATCCAACAAGGTGAGTATAAACGTACCATATTCGCTCTGGACATCCGACATTTGTAGAAAGTGTGCCACAGCTCTCAGACCATCCTGATGGTTAATCGAGGTATATAGCGACTCAACGTCGCAGGTCACAATAAACATATCTTCTTCCAACTGAAGGCCATCAACTCGTCTCAATAGATCCCCTGTATCCTTTAGGAATGATGGAAGGCTCTCAACAATCGGTTTCAATGTATGATCAATAAGTTTGCATACTGGTTCACAGAAATTGTTGGTACTAGACACGATTGGTCGGCCAGGGGGATTCTTTATGTCCTTATGAATCTTGGGCAGTAAATAAAAAGTCGCAATGGTGGGTATTCTAACCACAAATATTTCTTTTCCTGGGGAGAGATAATCCCATCATCACATGCCCGTTCCAGAATTGACAGCAATTCAGCCTGAAATTTAGAGAGGAGATTGAAGGTAAGTTTTTTTATAACATCTTGAGTTACGTAACTGACGGAATACCTCCCTCTCGTATTGGGGTGTAGGCCAAATGACCACATTGCCCCCTTTATCCGAGGGTTTAATGGTTATTCCCGTAAGTTGACTCAATTCCTTCAACGCCCCCCGTTGTGCTATAGTAAGATTGTCTGGTAACAATCCAACCGAGATTTTCTTCAGGTCCTCAGTCATCAATTTGACAAACATGTCAATATTGTGGTTGAGAGATATGGGGGGAAACTTCTTAGATCTAGGTATAAGTGAGTGAGGAATTTTACTCACCACCATAGTCTGTGTTTGTTCCTCCGAGAGTTCGGACAAGATGTCCAGGTTAATGATTTGTACCTTATTCGCAGAAGTCCTGACATTCTGTCCATGATTATATTTTGTCTAAATATGCATACTCATTTTGTCTTACAGTTGGATGGCGTTGAATGACATCGACCAGAGTTGGGGAATTCTTTATGATTCCGCACTTTTAATTCATAGTCACCTTATCACTTTTTCCTTTGTTGCAGTCCTCACACCACATTATATTTACTTATACATGGTTTACACATCATTAACATTATTATTTTTTATATATTTCTTACACAATTTTGATATATATATAATATTCCGGCACATATTCTACCTGATTACGCTTATCGGTTCGTATTCTGTTCATATCGCGCTCCCTTTATTCTATTCGTATCACGCATGCGCAAGCGTTCCACGGTGGGACGCAGGTCAGACTTCTGGGTCCGACCGCATCACTCCGTTGGACGCAGCGATACGTTATGTGGGCCCGGCATTTGGATATTGAGTTGCCTCATGGTGTAGAGGCGTATATTCAGTCTGTTAGTTTAATATGTATAGGACTTATAAGTATGCCTTTGGCATTATACCATGTGGGCCGGCGTAGCACCGGAAATATGTCACTGGAAGTGTAGCTGACGCCATCTTGCGTTCCATACTGGAACGCACGCCGGACTGTGAATCATGGATGGACTGTGAATTTCAGGTTACCCATTTTATATAATTGATTGACGGAATGAAGGTAGGACTATAAATAAGCACTCAATATAGCATGAACTCACTCCCTGAGGAAGCGAGAGCGAAACGTGCGTTGGGGTTGGAGGAGGCAGTGGTCTGTAACATACTTTTGTACATTTACATTTTGGCTCTATGGTATTATGGCTTATTTGTACTAACCTTGTATCTGTGTTGCACTTGCACTTTACCTGGTACGCTTTGATACTCGTTTTAGAGCAATTATTGCATTTCTATACTGTGCTGCCCCTCTGTCATTGTGTTAGGTGCCACCATTTTATATATGTGTATTTTATATTGTGTGTGTAACATTACAAGTACTAATAAAGTAATTAATCTTTATTTTGTGGTGTGTTATAATTGTTGGTGTTGACATATGTGTCACTTTATGTGGTAATAACTTTGGAACGCTTTTACTTATCCAAGCCATTCTGAGATTGTTTTCTCGTCACATATTGTGCTTCATGACAGTAGTAAATTTGTGGCAAAATATTTCATTTTTATTTTTTTAAAAATACCAAATTTACCAAAAATTTGGAAAGATTTGCAAATTTGCACATTTCAATTTCTCTACTTTCAAAATATATAGTAATACCTCCAAAAATAGTTATTATTTTACATTCCCCACATGTCTTCTTTATGTTGCCATCATTTTATAAATGTCATTTTACTTTTTTGGGACGTTAGAAGGCTTAGAAGTTTAGAAGTCATTTTTCAAATTTTCAACAAAATTTCCAAAACCATTTTTTTAAGCACCAATTCAGATATAAAGTGATTTTGAGTGGCTTACGTAATGGAAACCACCCATAAATGACCCCATTTTAGAAACTACACCCCTAAAATTATAAAAAAACTGCTGTTACAAAGTTTGTTAACCCTTGAGGTGTTCCACAAGAATTAATGGAAAATGGAGGTGAAATTTCAAAATGTCATTTTTTTGGTAGATTATTCATGTTAATAATTTTTTTTCTTGCAAAACAGCAAGGGTTAACAGCAAACTAAACCTCAATATACATTACTCTGATTCTGCAGTTTACAGAAATACCCCATATGTGGTGGTAAACGTCTCTATGGGTTTGTGGCAGTGGTCAGAAGGAAAGGAACGCCATACGGATTTTGAAGGCAGATTTTGCTAAAATGGTTTTTAGGCACCATTTTGTAATTGAGAGACCCTGACGTACCCCTACAGTGGAAACCCTCAAAAAGTGACCCCATTTTGGAAACTACACCCTTCAAAGAATATATTAAGGGGGGTACTGGCCACTTTGTCCCCCTAAGCGTTTTATGGAATTTGGAAACACTTGGCTGTGAAAATGAAAAGTTTCATTTCTTCCAATAAAATGTTGCTTTAGCCCCAAATTTTACATTTTCACAAGGGGTAACAGGAGAAAAGCACCCCATAATTTGTTCCCCATTTTCACCTGAATATAGCAACACCCCATATGTGGTGGTAAACTGCTGTGGGGGAACATGGCAGGGTTCAGAACAGAAGGAGCGCCATATGGATTTTGCAGCACAGATTTTGATGGATTGGATTGCGGGAGCCATTGATTTTTATTTTTTTTTAGTTATTGTCTTATGTGGGGGTTCATTTTTTGCAGGATGAGGTAACGTTTTCATTGGTACCATTTTGGGGTACATAAGACTTTTTGATCGCCTGCTATTACACACTTTTTGTGAGGCAAGGTGAAAAAAATGGCTGTTATAGCATATTTTTTTTTAAATTTTTTTTACAGCATTCACCTGGGGGGGCCATCTCATGTAATATTTTTATAGAGCAGGTTGTTACGGACGCGGAGATACCCAATATGTCAAACATTTTTATTTTTGGAAAGTTTTACACATTAGAGGCATTTTTGAACATAATAAAATCTTTTTTTTTGTGTTGCTATTTTCTGAGAGCCATATTTTTTTTATTTTTTGGGTGATTGTCTCAGGTAGGATCTACATTTCTGCGGGACAAGATGACGGTTTGATTGGTACCATTTTGGGGTAAATATGCCTTTTTGATCGCCTGCTATTACAATTTTTGTGAGGCAAGGTGAAAAAAATGGCTGTTATGGCATAGTTTTTTTTTTTTAATTTTACAGCATTCACCTGTGGGGCTATCTCATGTAATATTTTTATAGAGCAGGTTGTTACGGATGCGGCAATACCCAATATGTCAAACATTTTTATTTTTGGAAAGTTTTACACATTAGATGCATTTTTGAACAGAATAAAATCTTTTTTTTGTGTTGCTATTTTCTGAGAGACTTTTTTTTATTTTTTGGGCGATTATCTCAGGTAGGATCTACATTTCTGCGGGACGAGATGACGGTTTGATTGGTACCATTTTGGGGTAAATACGCCTTTTTGATCGCCTGCTATTACACTTTTTGTAAGGGAAGGTGACCAAAAAAAGGCTGTTTTGGCACAGTTTTTTTTTTTTTTTTCTGCGTTCACCTGGCGGGATGGATCATGTGATATTTTTATAGAGCCGGTCGATACGGACGCGGCAATACCTAATATGTCTATTTTTATTTTTTTCACTATTTTTTACAATTTTTTTTATATTATTTTGTGAAAAGGATGAGCTTTTTTTTGGAACTTGAAACTTTTTTGTAAAACTTTATTTTTTCACTTTTTTTCACTTTCTTTTTTTACACTTTTTTAACTTTTGGGGTCTGATCCCCTTTACAATGCATTACAATACTTCTGTATTGTAATGCATTGGCTGGAAGTATATTACACACAGTAATACACTTCCAGCTTACTGCCTGTGAGATCCAGGGGGCTGGATCTCACAGGCTTCCGTAGATAGCAGCCGGATGCCTAAGAAAGGTTGCTATAAAGGTTGCTAAGAAAGGCATCCGGCTGCTATCTAAGCCATCGGGTCCCCGTCACAGCAGCGCGGAGACCCGATGGACACCCCTTCCGACCGCCCGCATCGCATGTACCGCGGTCAGCGCTGACCGCGGCACATGAAGGGTTAATAAGCCCGCATCGGTGAAAAACACCGATGCGGGCATACGCAGCAGGGGTCCGGCTACTTGGAACAGCCGGCCCCCCGCAGCTGATCGGGCGGACGCAGCTCCTGCACCCGTCCGATCAGCGCGCCGTAGTACTACGGCGCTGGTCGGAAAGTTACTTCCCACAGCGCCGTACATGTATGGCGCTGGTCGGGAAGGGGTTAAGTAAGAAATGCAGAGGCGTTGAAGACGACTACAAGTATTTACAAATAAGGCATCATAGGACGAAATGGAAATGCGAGAATATAATACCCTGCATGTGTAATTTTTTATAATACATTACGTACATAGTATCATATTATACGTCTACACTATACTGAAACTTGGAAACGTTCCCATGTACAGGCTTTTGCTGATATGAATCAGAAGACTGCACAAATTAGATTCTTATGATTACACAATCTACAAAGATAAATTCTATGTGAATGAGGAAAATGTAAAACGTAATTATTGTTTATTGTTAAAGTGGATTACATTTAGCAGGAGAATTCTCAATGTATATATTTCATCAAACTCTGCATTTCTTTTTTTCTTCTTTTTCAGCGTGGGAAACGGCTTCATTCACTTACTGCACAATGCCGTGCTCCTCCTTAATGCACTGCTTACACTAAATGAATGCAAATATTTTCTAGGCCATTAAACATTATACCCCACTAAAAAGGTGTTTCATATTTCTGTACTTATATGATACACTAGGTAACAATCTTAATGCTCTTAAAAATAGGAGGAAGCAGAGTTAAGTAATACTAAAATGTAAGTAACTTCAAGATGAAAGGGAAATCTTAATAAGACTTTATTATATCAAATAGCACTGGCTATTTAACTCTGGACTGCTCCCTAAAGGGTGTTAATTCCAAATCTCTTAAAGGGGACCTGCTTGAACTTTACATCTCCTCAATGTACGGTATATTATCAAGTTTAAACTCGGTAGCAAAATCTACAGGTAGGTTTAAATAAGTAACAAAGATCATCCTCCTGTTTGCAGAATTACTCTAATTAACCTATGTTAGTTACCTGGGAATATTTTTTCATGGGCGGTGTAGTTGCTTGACTTTAAAGGGGTTGTCCATAGAGATGAGCGAACATGCTCATAACGAGCACTGTACCGCTCGGCTCCCTTGCGCTCGCATGGGCGCAGGGAGCCGCTTCCGTCGGGTGAGGAGGAGCAGGGGAGCCGAGCAGTGCAGTGCTCGTTACAAGCACGTTCGCTCATCTCTAGTTGTCCAGGCTTTTTCTATTGATTACCTATCCTCAGGATAGGTCATCAATATCAGATCTGCGGGGGTCCGACACCTGGAACCCCTGCCAATCAGCTGTATGGGAAGACAGCGTGCGCAGTGCGCACATGCCTTCTCCCTTTTCTCTTCCTGTTCGCTGATGTATATCTATGGAACAGCAGCAGTGGACTGGACTGGAGAGACCGCATATGCGCGCGCCTTCTCCCCATATAGCTGATTGGCAGGAGTACCGGGTGTTGGACCCAGCCGATCTAATATTGATGACTAGAGCTGAGCTCATTAAATCCATCAATCCGAATTTCAGGATAAATTTGATTTGCCGCAAAGTCGAATTTCCTTGTGCTTCGTGGTAGCGAATTGATTTAACCTGAAATAATGTAAAAAACAAAAAAAAATCATACTTACCTCCTCCACTTGCTGGCGACGGGCTGGCCGCCGCCATCTTGATTGAAGATCTGAGCCGAAATCACATCCATGGTGATGTATGACGTCACCATGCCGGCCGGTGTGGCAAAGTCATCTGGGGCTGCGCAAGATTTCCCAACAGATCTTCAAGCAAGATGGCGGTGTATGAACGCGCTATCGCAGCTCCCTTTCATTGCACCCACTACTTACAAAAAAATGTGCTTTCTGCCGAAATAATATGCCACAAATTTTTTTGTCAAATTCGACAAAGAAATTAGGATAGAAAAAGCCCGGGCAACCCCTTTAAATGCATTTATCCGCGCTCCGGAGGATACTATATCTCCTTAGGTAGAGCACCTATAGCTACCCACATCGGGTGGCCTTAGAGGCAGAATATTGGAGGTTTGTTAAGGGCTCATTTGCACATCCTTTATCCATGCTGTAATGGAAAGCTCTTTTCCATGATTTGCCCTACTGATGAACTAACACTGCATATACCAAGCAGTCAGTCTGCATAAGCCAAGCATCAGTAGAGAAATTGATCAGTCCGAACCTATGATGAGGCAAGGGTTGGATTTTAGACTACAATATATCATTTGCATTAACCAAGCTGCATTCACTGATCATAGGAGAACTAAGACGATTGAGAAAAAGCAGGTAAGAGTTACACATAAGTAAAAATTTGCATATACAGTCATGTCATTAATCTGTTAAATTCATTTTTTCAATGTTTTTCAGAATTTTTTCAAAAATTCCCCCCCCACATATGAAAATGTAAATGAGCAGTAAAGAAATCTTTTTAGACATAAAATGTCCCTTTTTAATTATTATGACAATTAGACTTATTCTGTAGCCAATCTTCAGCAGAAAAAAACACTGAATACTCCACCCCATGTTCCTATAACAACTTTCATGTAAGAGGTTCTGTTTAATGTTGAGCAAATCGAAGTTAATGAAGTGGACTTCGATACGAATTTCAGGAAAAATGTGATTCGTCACAAAGCCAAATTTCATCGCACTTTGTGGTAAAGAATCAATATTTCCTGAAATGGTGATAAAAAACAACAAAAAAAAATACATATTCACCTCATCACTGATGATGTCACCACTCCCGGCCAGCTGTCCACAGCCTGTCTCCGTCTTAAGCTCCCAATAAAATTTCACGCATAATCACTGCTCCTGACAAGACCTTCTTCTTTGCTCTTCTCTTATCTGCTTTTCACATAATCATCTCTAAGATTTATACCATGCCTCTTTCATACAATTGAACTCACTACCCCAGCAAATTATGCTCTCCTCCATCTTCAGGAAAGTCTACAACCTACAGTAACCTTTCTGCACCTAGGATTTAGGATTTCTATATTTTAAGTATGCTTGTCTCTGGTTAAAGTGTGGGAGTGACCAGATTTACAAAATACAGTTAGTTGTGCAAGTTGAGTATATGTCATGACTGGGCTTGCGTCTGGTATCAGACATTCTGCGCAGCTTTCAAAAGTGACATAATTTGACATGCTTTTCCCTTGGTTTGGTTGCTGTTTACCACACCCCTTCCCCTCAACTGTTGCGGCTGTGGTAATTATCTTTCTCCTATTTACCCATCCTGTCCAGACCATGGACTCACCTATCCATGGACTTCATCACTGATCTGCCTGAGTCGTCTAGTAAGACAGTTATTCTGGTGGTTGTAGATCGTTTTAGTAAAATGGCGCACTTTATTGCATTACCCGGACTCCCCAATGCTAAAACTCTTGCACAAGTGTTTGTTGACAACATTGTGAAACTTCATGGCATTCCCACTGACGTGGTCTCTGATCGTGGGACTCAGTAGTTTGTGTCCAGATTCTGGAGGGCGTTCTGTACTCGGCTCGTGGTACAACTGTCTTTTTCCTCTGCCTTTAATCCCCAGACGAATGGACAGACTGAGCGTACCAATCAGAGTCTGGAGACTTACTTGAGATGTTTTGTCTCTGAGAACCAGGAGGAGTGGTCCTCGTTTTTGTCTCTGGCGGAGTTTGCCATAAATAATCGCAGACAGGACTCCACTGGTAAGTCACCATTTTCTGGTGCATATGGCTTTCACCCGCAGTTTGGCACATTTTCTGGTTCTGATACTTCTGGTATTCCTGAGGAAGAACGTTTTTCGTCATCATTGTCTTCTATATGGCGAAAAATTCAAAATAACTTGATAAATATGGGTAACAAGTACAAACGTGTGGCTGACAGGAGACGTATGAATGGTCCGGACCTAAGTGTGGGTGATTCTGTGTGGCTGTCTACTAGGAACATTAAGTTGAAAGTTCCTTCTTGGAAGTTGGGTCCAAGATTTATTGGCCCATATAAGATCATGGCCATTATTAATCCTGTAGCATTTTGTCTTGAACTTCCTCAGGCCCTGAAAATCCATAATGTGTTTCACAGATCTTTGTTGAAGAGATATGTTGAACCTCTGGAGCCATCTCCCTTGCCACCCACGCCTGTCTTGGTGGATGGTAATTTGGAATTCCAGATTGTCAAGATCATTGATTCTCGAGTTCTCCATGGGACTCTTCAATATCTTGTTCACTGGAAGGGTTATGGTCCTGAGGAGAGGTCATGGGTACCGGCGTCTGACGTGAATGCCAGTCGTTTGGTGAAAGCCTTTCACAGGTGTCATCCTGATAAAGTTGGTCCTGAGTGCCCGGAGGTCAGCCGTAAAAGGGGGGTTATGTCACGAGTGGGCTTGCATCTGGTATCAGACGTTCAGCGCGGCTTTCAAAAGTGACATAATTTGACATGCTTTTCCCTTGGTTTGGTTGCTGTTTACCACACCCCTTCCCCTCAGCTGTTGCGGCTGTAGTAATTATCTTTCTCCTATTTACCCCTTCCTCTCCCAGTATTCCTTGCGGTTTATACTTTCTGCCTACTTTGTAGTGTGTGGTGTGGATCTCGGCTGAGATCCGGTTGCTGCGATATCTGCTTTAAGATAAGTGACATTTTCCCTTTTGAGGTTTTCCTTCTGGAGTCTCCTGTTCGTCCTTACTCTTGGAGGAACGGAGTGACTCTTTCCTGGGTCACTAGCTGCAGGGTTCTTTTAGGGTGAATTTATTATTAGGTTCCTGTGTATTAACTCTTCTACCACTAAGGCTTGTTCATACTGGTAGTCAGTCAGGGCCTAGTTTCAGGGTTCCCTGCAGGAGGTGACCGTTTCCCTGGTTTTGGTCTTTTCCCTTCCCTCGTATGCTCGGTGTGGCTATTCCCTCCACACCAGAGCATGACAGTATACTTACAGTATATACTTTTTAAGATGTTTTCATGCCAAGTATATCAGTAAAGGAAACCTTTCACTTAAACAAGCCCCTTTGTAAAAAAGTAATACCCTAAAAGAGTTCTACCTACAGGAAGTGTAACTGTACTTACTCCCAAGGTATCAAACAGAGGGCTGCTTTTATAAAGTCATATGGTATAGTACAAGATCAAATTCAGCAGCTGTGTTGACCGGCTATAGGTCTGTGCACATTTGCATCATAGGTTTGGGTCACACACATAACAGAAGCAATGATGCTGCGCCAAATACAGTAGATCGCAGTAATGCCTGAGGTATTCTATTGACCCTGAGTTCTCCGTTGCGTTAATGACAAGAATATTGCTGTATACTGCTCTGTCCTCGCTGTCAAATCTATGGGAATCGTCGATGGACATGCTAACACATATGTGATCATAGAAAGCTCAACTTTATTAGGGTATGTTTTAATGTGAATTCCAAGATTTGAGAATAAATAGGCTTACACAGGCTAAGTGGTGAAAATATTTACTATGTGTGATTAACATATATATATATATATATACAGACAAATCACATAGAGAATAGTATAGGTAAATAATAATCAATCACCTAGTTTGCAACACAATGAGGGAGCTCCCGTCGCCACTCTACCCACAAAGCACATGGCCATGAAAGAGAGATATAGTGACTTATAACCACCTACCTGGATGATGTTCTCATTGGAGCTGTTCTTTGTCTTTGTGAACAAAGGTTTACTTTATACCTTTCAGACCCTCCTCCTAAGGATGTCCATTGTGCAGTACATATGTCTTGTGAGCTACCCACTCTGGAATGTGGCCTGGTGGTCATCTAACATAGAACAATAGCTTTGTATATGTTAACTAGAAATGAGCAAACCAGTCAAGATTCACTTCAGGTCCAGTTTGAAAATTTTTGAAAAAGTTTGGTTCAGACCCAAATGGGTTAGGGCCAAACCGAAGTTGCTCCAATTGCCCTGAAAGTTGGTATATAACCCTCTCTAGCCTACTAGGACTCCTAGGAATTTTTAGGAAAACTTGTCTCTTTTTGTTTATTTTTCATTCTTTCCCCCCCTACCATTCCCCAAGCTCTGGCATGCAATGACAGCAATAGTAAATTATGTCTGGGTGACACTGACATATATAGCAATGGGTAAACCCACATTTGACTGTCAACATACAGTGTGTTTAAAAAGACATCACGTCGGAACATGTCTAATGCTTTTTCATATTCACTAGCTTGCAAAATTTGTCCCTGATCAGGGGCAGATGATGTTTAAAAGGGTAATCCCATATCAGACAATCTGGGCATATAGCTAGTATATGCCCTCCTTGTCTAATAGGTGCGGGTCCAACCTCTGGGACCTACACTTATCTCGTAAACTGAGCTGACAAAGTGAAGGAGGGGGGCCGTATATGCATGGCCACTAATTCCATTGAAGTGAATAGAAGTGGTGGCCACGCAAGCCCGATGTGCCCTCCTTCACTTTGTCGACTCAGTTTCTGAGATAGGGTCATCAGACATATCCTAGAAATATGCCCCCATTGTCTGAGATTGGAATAACCCTTTAAACACACATGGTGTTATGAGTTAAAAAAATGTTATGAGGGAACATGATAGTTGGTAAGTGGCATTGGTGGCATGATGCAGGCCGTAGTAGCAGCTGTACAGAACGTGATGGTAGGTGGGCAGACAGCAAGAGTGGCAAGATGGGACACTTTCCAACCATGTGGAAAGTAAGTACACAGAACTGACACTCACCTATTAGTAACATAGTAACATAGTAACATAGTTTGTAAGGCCGAAAAAAGACATCTGTCCATCCAGTTCAGCCTGTTTTCCTACAAGTTGATCCAGAGTAAGGCAAAAAAAAAACCCTCTGAGGTAGAGGCCAATTTTCCTCACTTTAGGGGAAAAAATTCCTTCACGACTCCAATCAGGCAATCAGAATAGCTCCCTGGATCAACGACCCCTCTCTAGTAACTATAACCTGTAATATTATTACCCTCCAGAAATACATCCAGGCCCTTCTTGAACTCTTTTAGTGAATTTACCATCACCACCTCCTCAGGCAGAGAGTTCCACAATCTCACTGCTCTTACCGTAAAGAATCCTCTTCTATGTTTATATACAAACCTTCTTTCTTCCAGACGCAGAGGATGTCCCCTCGTCACAGTCACAGTCCTCGGGATAAATAGATGATGGGAGAGATCTCTGTACTGACCCCTGATATATTTATACATAGTTATTAGATCTCCCCTCAGTCGTCTTTTTTCTAAAGTGAATAACCCTAATTTTGATAATCTTTCTGGGTACTGTAGTCCACCCATTCCAGTTATTACTTTAGTTGCCCTCCTCTGAACCCTCTCCAGCTCTGCTATGTCTGCCTTGTTCACAGGAGCTCAGAACTGTACACAGTACTCCATGTGTGGTCTGACTAGTGATTTGTAAAGTAGCAGGACTATGTTCTCATCACGGGCATCTATGCCCCTTTTGATGCAACCCATTATCTTATTGGCATTGGCAGCAGCTGTCTGGCACTGGCTTCTACAGCTTAGTTTGCTGTTCACTAAAATTCCTAGGTCCTTTTCCATGTCAGAGTTACCCAATGCTTTACCATTTAGTATGTACTGGTGACTTGCATTATTCCTTCCCATATGCATAACCTTACATTTGTCAGTGTTAAACCTCATCTGCCACTTTTCTGACCAAGCCTCCAGTCTATCCAGATCCTGCTGTAGCAGTGTACTGTCCTCCTCTGTATTAATTACTTCACACAGTTTAGTGTCATCTGCAAAAATTGATATTTTACTTTGCAAACCTTCTACAATATCATTAATAAATATATTGAAGAGAATAGGACCCAATACAGACCCCTGTGGTACCCCACTAGTGACAGTGACCCAATCTGAGTATCTACCGTTAATAACAACCACCCTCTGTTTTCTATCACTGAGCCAGTTACTTACCAACATACAGACATTTTCTCCCAGGCCAAGCATTCTCATTTTGTATACTAACCTTTTATGTGGTACCGTGTCAAACGCTTTGGAGAAGTCCAAATATACGACATCTATTGAGTCGCTGCAGTCAAGTCTAGAACTTACCTCCTCATAGAAACTGATTAAATTGGTTTTACATGACCGATCCCTCATGAAGCCATGCTGATACGGAGTTATTTGCTTATTTTTATTGAGGTACTCCAAGATAGCATCTCTCAGAAAACCTTCAAACAGTATACCCACAACAGAAGTTAAACTTACCGGCCTATAGTTTCCGGGTTCTGTTTTTGGACCCTTTTTGAATATTGGCACCACATTTGCTAGGTGCAAATCCTGTGGAACACTCCCCGTCAGTATAGAGTCCTTAAATATCAGAAATAAGGGTCTGTCAACGACATTACTTAATTCTCTTAGGATACGGGGGTGTATGCCATCCGGTCCTGGTGATTTGTCTATTTTAATATTTTTAAGACGTTGCTGTGGCATGATGCATTGCAAGCTCCAACTTTGCCTAGACTGTGAGAAAATGGCAGTATTGATGCAGTAATTCACTAAAATTATGTGCAGCTAGTGCGTCTTTCAAAAAATGTAACAGGGGGCAAACTTTTTTTAAATTTCAACTGTGTGGAAAGTGAGTACACAGAACTGACCCTCAAGTATTAGTGGCAGTGGCATGATGCATTGCAGGCTCCAGCTTTGCATGGACTGTGACAAAATGTCGATATTGACGCGGTTTTCATGTACATTTATGCTGCACCTTAAAGAGATTTAACCTTCCCCCCACAAAACTTTTTTTTAATAAAATTCAACGATGTGGAAAGTGTGTACACAGAACTGACCCTCAGGCATTAGTGGCAGTGGCATGATGCAGGCTTCAACTTTGCCTGAACTATGACAACATTTTTATATTGACACAGTAATCACCTACATTTCTGCTGTGCCTTAAAGAAATTTAAACACCCCCCCCCCAAAAAAAAAATATATATATATACATTTCAACCATGTGGAAAGTGTAAACAAAAACTGATTCTCACATGATTCAGGCCCCACCATTGACTTGACTGTGATAAAATGTTGCAGTAATCATGTATGTATGCTGCTTAATAAAAAGGAGTGCCCTCAAAATATGTTAATTGCTAATTTCAACCGTGTGGAAAGAGTTCATGGAAACTGACCCACAGGCATTAGTGGCATCAGGGCCGGACTGGGACTGAAATTCAGCCCTGGCATTTTGAAATCAAAGAGGCCCACATGCCTCGACTTTTTAAAGTCACAGCCAACCCTTTTAGAGGCCCTAAAAATTATTAAAATATAATAATTTAATAAACGTAAACCACACCAAACAAGGTAAATAAACCGCCCCCTGCAGAGGGAGATGGAAAAGCTATATCTCCTGATAGGGTACGGGTCTAGAACTCAGACCCGGACTGATCAAAACTTTTGATATGTCTCTGTGACATGTCAAAAGTCTTTCAGTTCATCAGTGGCCCTATTACACAGATTGATGTGTAAAGGTCCTTTTACACGGGCCGATTATCGGCCGAAAAAGCGCTCCTAGGAACGCTAGTGCCGATAATCAGCCCGTGTAAAAGTGGCCCTAATCAGCCGACGAACGAGTAAAACGCTCGTTCATCGGCTGATTGGATCTTTTTGTTTGTACAAAAGATCCAATCTGTCGGGCGCACATCACCCTGTGTAAGCTAACCTTTTCCCTCCTAACATTACGTGTATCACTACAGAACATACAGGGTAAGGCTACATTCACACCACAGTTGTTTTTGCAGCCTCCGATCTGCATATTTTGCAGACAAGGATAGGCATTGTTACAGTGGATCTGCAAAAAAAACGGATGCCATACGGAACATCATCCTTTTTTTGCGGATCCGCAATTTGCAGACCGCAAAACACAATGTTCGTGTGAATGTAGCCTAATACAGCGCCTCATACCTCGTAAATCCAGTATAATACAACGCCTCATACCTCTTACATCCAGTGACGTCTCCTCTGATGTAGATCTTTTCTTTCCTCATCTTCGCCTTTCAGACCAGACGCCATTTTTCAGCCATTTCTCATCTCTGCAGTTTGACAGAAAAAAAATCTTAGTTTACTACTTTTCCATCATCCTCCCGTCTTCTGGACAAATCATCCTACCACCTCCAGTACTGTGCCACTAGTACCACACAGATAGTGCCCTTCAATAATTATTGGCACACAATGCCCTAAAATAACTGCGCCCAGCAAATAGTGTCCCGTAATAGTGTGAACATAACGTCCCCCAGAAATAACTGCGCTGATGCTGTGCCAGGGTGCCCCCCACAGTAATAGTGCCCCCCAAAGTCCCAACTAATAATTCTCTGCCAGAGTGCACTTGTTAGTAATAGTGCCCCCAACAGTACTAATGTCCCCACTGTGCCCCAGAAGTAATAATGCTTCCAACGTGCCAGTAAGAAGTGCCCCCAAAATTTCACCCCAATAATGTGCCAGTAAGAAGTGCTCCCCACCCATAGATGCCCCCCAAATTATGTGCCAGTAAGAAATGCCCCCAGTGCCCCATGTGCCAGTAAAAATGGCCCCAGTGCCTATAATAATGCCCCGAGTGCCAGTAAAAATGCCCCCAGTGCCAGTAAAAATGCCCCCAGTGCCCCATGTGCCAGTAAAAATGCCCCAGTGCCAGTAAAAATGCCCCCAGTGCCCCATGTGCCAGTAAAAATGCCCCCAGTGCCAGTAAAAATGCCCCCATGTGCCCCATGTGCCAGTAAAAATGCCCCCAGTGCCAGTAAAAATGCCCCCAGTGCCCCATTGTGTCAGTAAAAATGCCCCCATGTGCCAGTAAAAATGCCCCCAGTGCCCCATGTGCCAGTAAAAATGCCCCAGTGCCAGTAAAAATGCCCCAAGTGCCCCATGTGCCAGTAAAAATGCCCCCAGTGCCAGTTAAAATGCACCCAGTGCCCATAAAAATGCCCCAGTGCCCATAAAAATGCCCCCAGTGCCCCATTGTGCCAGTAAAAATGCCCCCATGTGCCAGTAAAAATGCCCCCAGTGCCCCATGTGCCAGTAAAAATGCCCCCAGTGCCCATAAAAATGCCCCAAGTGCCCCCATTGTGCCAGTAAAAATGCCCCAGTGCAGTAAAATGCCCCCAGTGCCCCCATTGTGCCAGTAAAAATGCCCCAGTGCAGTAAAAATGCCCCCAGTGCAGTAAAAATGCCCCCAGTGCCAGTAAAATGCCCCCATGTGCCAGTAAAATGCCCCCATGTGCCCCCAATAGAGCTCCGGTCGGTGCTACAATAAAAAAAAAATAACACTTATACTTACCTCCAGCAGCAATGCGATGAGGCCTCTTCCGGCCTGTGTCCCGCGCTGTACGGCTCAGGCGGCACGATGACGTCATCGCGCCGCCTGAGCCAGTCTCTGATAGGCTGCAGGCCTAGTGCCTGCAGCCTATCAGAGGAACGGGCAGGGGAGACGCCTCTCCCTCCCCTGCCGCAGTACAATACAGGCATCTGTATCGCCGTCCTGAGGACGGCGATACAGATGACTATGGAGATGAGCGCTTCCACAATGGAAGCGCTCATCTCCCTCTACCCCGCCGACGCCCGCAATTATGCGCAGGGCCGCGCCGCACCTGCCTAATTGGCGGTGCGGCCCTGCAAGGGTGGACTGGACCGGCCCACGGAGGGCAGAGGTCCTTCTGGCATTTGCCAGAAGTGCCAGACGGCCAGTCCGGCCCTGAGTGGCATGATGCAGGCCCCAGTATTGCCTGGACTCTGAGAAAATGGTATTGCTGTAGTAATAACATGAGATATATGCTGTGCCTTAAAGAAAAGTAACCACCCCCTATTCCCAATTTTATTTTTATTTTCTGATCTGTAAGCAATGACGGAAAGAATTAAAAAATTTCGTAAACTGATGATTGATAGACATTAATAGCATGATGCAGGATGCAGCAGCTGTACAGAACGTAATAATAGGCAGAGAGATAGCAACAATAGCAAGATGGGGCACCTGCAGCAAGGGGAGGTGGGCGAGACCTATACATCGGAATCAGCCGGAGGAGTGTGAAAATCCTCCTGAATCCAAGTTAGTTACGCACATTTTTGACAAATGTGGATTTCTGTCACGCCATGGGTATTGCTACAGTAATCAAGTATATATGCTGCTTAATTAAAGAAGAACTCCCTCAAAAATTTTCATTCTCTGACCTGTTAGAAAGGTGCATGATGTAATCTATAGTGAATGCAATCTTCTTATCAGAGACTGCATTTCTGAGTTATCCCCTCTCTTCTAATTGTAGCTGGGTCATGTGACCAACTCCCTGACCTCCAACTGTCCCAGGATTTCAGACTGTCCTTGATTAATTTTTCACTCTTCATGACTCCCTAAGATCGTTTTACTGGCAGACACTGTAAGAGCCAACCACCCTCTTTCACAGCCCGGCACAGAAAGGTGTTCTGCTAGTTCTACTAGGGAACCTCTCTGCCTGCTGCAGCAGTGATTGGCTCATCCAGGCTGTCTGCCTGGGAGCCAATCAGGGCAAGCCTTCCCCCCCACTTCCTCTCAGGGGCACATGACAACCCTTCTTCTTCCTCTCTCTTTTTTTCTCACCAACGTGTAATAATTGCACTGTTTTAGTGGATTTGTCCGAAGCGAACTCGGAAAGATTCTGTTTGTATGCCGTCTGAAAAATAGCAAAGTTCGTACCAAACTCTGTTCTGTCCGAACTGAATTGCTCATCCTCATAACTAACTATCCCTAATTCATTACATTAGAATACATATAGAAGGCAATATAATAATTAAAAGGGAAAGAACCAATCAGTATTTTATTTAAAAAAAAAAAAAAACTCTTCTACATAGGGTATCACACTGATGTCCTTGTTTTAATAGGTCTTTCACAGTGACAGGTTCTCTTTAATGCAATGTCTTGCAATATCTTCTTTGCACAAGGGACTCTCCAAACCATTTTACCAAGTTCACAATGGCCTATGGTCCCATGAGAGTAGAGCATTCTTTTCCATTGTTGCATCGCCTTCTTTCATAGAGGACATAACACAATGCTGGCCTCAGTTTTTATTTGGAAAGTGACAACAGAATAACAAGGTAAAAGTGGAGAAACGTCTTTTTAACAGGGATTTCGTTTAATTGTGAAGACTATCCTTTCATTTTGCTGAGTTGGTTACAATAAGAAATACAAAGCGCAGTCCTGCTGTGAGAGTAAACTGATGACTCACATTTAATATTGGACTGAGCCAGGATTTCATCTCTGCCAAGTGACCTCCACAGGGAGTCCCACTTCAACCCACTCAGGTTTCATACTAACAGAGCTGTATTTTCTGCAGACTGCTTGAGTCGGTCCTTGTGATTTGCAAACTGCAGCAGGCTATAAAGTACGGCATACTGGCATGACTGTTCTTAGAAATACAATGTTGGGATGGACCTAGTAGGTTAGGAAAAGTTAGACAACATTGAAAGTTATTGGAAGAGATGATTTGATTGTCTATATAATACATCTATAACTACACTTTTCTGTTCTTTACAGAATTAAAAAAAAAAACTTTTATAGAACTGAATTTAAAAAAAGGTGTCGTCAGTGTAAAGCTTTTATGTTCTTTAAATATAAAACTTACATAACTACATCATTAGAAAACCATGGATCCCTGGATCCCCATTCAGTGAAAATTTAGGAAGCCCAGAAATGCCCTAAAGGCATAAACTCACCGCCGCCAGATTTAAAACCTGTTCCTTTTCTGAGAGTAGAGAAAGAGTTTAACCACCCAGATCAAAGATTTGTGGCCTAATGACCTGGATACTTTATTGCTGCATTAGGTGGCATTGTGATCTTTGAGGTTAAACTTGCACATAGACAATGCAATTCTAAAGCAACATTAGACTGTGGGCATCTATAATTGACTGAAATGTTCTTGATTGTATTATCATTAATTTTTTTTTAAATACTTTAGTTTTCAAAGAAAAAATAATGAAAGTATATTGGCCACAGAAAATAATTCTCTAATATATTCTAGAAATTGGTCCAATGGTTGAATCTTCCCTTAACACCAAACTTGCTAACAGATAACATATTCATTTTTGACTCAAATTTATATTTATTACTGTTAACTGCTTTTACTTTTGACTTATTTTATAGATTTAGCTGCATTGAATTTGTTTTAAGATTGCTCAGATGCTTTACTTGCAATCTTATGGAAATTCATAGATAAGTCTTTCTTCACGGTGGCCTCGTGGTTTCTGTTTATAATGGAGCCACGACAGCACTTTTCTAACAGATCCCAATGAACCCGGGCGGCCCCCACTGACTTTTGCAAAGTAAGATCGGCTCCAGGACATATCCAATATTTAAAACATCCTTTATGTAGATCCATGTTTTAAACACATAGGAAAACATCCCATGGAGTCTCATTTACAAGCTTTAAACAGACTTTTTATCCAATTATAGAATATCACATATCACATCTCCGTAAAGGGAATTAGTCACCAAGATCTTGGACTATTATCTGCAGCAATATATAAGTAGTACTGCAGATAAGGAGTTTAGGTTGCTATTTTTTATTTTCCTACTGCCCCCCAATCCCCGACTTTCAGCATTTTAAGATAAAATGAAGTACATTGTTGGGACTGCTGTGCATGCGCACATGAATCCTCTCCATTATGTTAGCCCAGCAGTCTGGACTGTGTTTTGTCCCATGTATTACTTCAGTTAGTAGTCCAAAATCGTGGTGACAAATTCCCTTTAAAGAGGTTGTTTGGTTTCAGGAGGCAGTGGTCACCATGTGGTGTTGCAGTAATTTAGTGTGCCCAATCAATTAGAGCGAATTGAAGTCGACGAAGTGGACTTAGATCCAAATTTCAGGGAAAATTCAATTTACCATGAAGCTGAATTTCCTTGTGCTTTGTGGTAACTAATCAATTTTCCCTGAATGGCGGTAAAAAAAAATTTAAAAAAATCATAGTTACCACATCCGCTTGAGCCCCAGCTGCCATCTTGATTGAAGGTCCCACATGAAATCCCGTGCATGGTGACGTATGACCACGGCGGCCGACGTGATGACGTCATAACGCGCCACATGAGATTTCGCGCTGGATCTTCATTCAAGCTGGCTGAGGTAAGTATGATTTCATTTATTTATTTTAAGCTGAAATAACAATGTCAGATGTTGCGATCAGCTATGAATGCGGCATTGGAGGGGTACAATGACAGGGAGCGATGCAATCGCTGTTCCCTGTCATTGCACCCACTACTTACAAAGAAATGTGCTTCGTGACGAGGTAATTCATCACAAAGCAAATTGTTTTGTAAAATTCGGCAAAGCAGCCGAATCCAATTTTCCAATACTTTGCTCATCTCTACAATCAATAGAAGCACCATAAAGTGGTGAGTGGGCTTATGCATTTTGATAAAAAGGTAAAATTAGTGCCTGGTGTACAGTTTATTAATTATGCCGAGAAGCAAAAGATCAATGCATAGCGTGTGGATATGTGAGCCATGCTTTTTCTGTAGTTTCAAATACTCCCAAAAGTGAGCTTTTTGAGATCTGTTCACATGGTGCAGTGCTGAATTGTGGATTGTGTTACTGCTGTGGGGCTGTGCCTCTGGGTTGGTGTGGGCCAGTGCCAAAGGGGGCTCAGCCTGACAGCAGGGGTGTTGTTGGGCTCCTGGGTCACCTGGCCTGTGGGTGTGATGCTGCATCGGTGGTGGTGATCATATGCTGCTGTGCCAAGTTAGTGCAGGGACCCACTCAACAGAGGCCACCGTGATGTGAAAAGTGGGTTTATGCATTTTGATAAACGAGTACAGTATTCAAAATGCCTTGTGTACGGTTTATTACTATTGTGTATGGTTTATTTTTAATACGCAAAAGATCAGTGAATAGCATGTGGAAGTGTGATCCATGCTTTTTCTATAGTTTATAATAATGATTGTACATTTTGTTATTTTCACTTAAAATTTCTTTTAAATTAGTTAAGTATCTCTGGGGGGAATTGTATTATTAAAATCACGTATTATTTTTTTTTAACAGATCCAATGCAAACTACAGTTAATAGTAATTAATATGGCAGCTGCTACAGCAGCTATTACTCAGATGAACCTTCTGAGGTCTTACCGCAGTGAGAGGCGGTAGCCAGTAGGGAGTGGAAGATTACACACATGCCAATACCTGCTGCCAAAGTTTAAACAGAGAAGATAGCACTTTCAGAGAGAGAACTGGGATGAGCTATTTCTCCTGGCTGGATGACGGAACCATGGATTGTTTAGTTTCTCATCCACAATAAGGTTAAGTGTAATGGGAGAAGTAATTTGTCGAAATGATATTTTATCTTTAGACTAGATGAATATAGGTCAAATGCTATACATTAGTGGTCTCCAACCTGAGGCTTCCCAGCTGTTGCAAAACTAAAACTCCCAGCATGCCCTGACAGTCGCTTGTAAGAGTCTTAAAAATGACAATTTCCCATCTTACACAAAAACATATCCTTTGCACTAAAACATTGATATTCAGGTCTGTTACTATTGGTTATTGTTACACCAGCAAAGTGATGACTATTCTGTAATATGCTTCTTAATATATTATTTTGCACTAAACAGTGCCAAACATGATACGCTGTATTGATGTTCTGTAATGGGCCTTCAAGCCACTTTGAGATTCCAGCACGTTATTGAGTAATGTATGCACTACTGTGGGTAAAATGCCCTGTGCATGGTTGCTATGTATAAAATATAGACTGATAGTAGTGATATCATGGTGCTGGCGACATGGAGATATGCTGTTGTGTGAGTCATACTTCCTCAATGTTGATAGATGCTGCACATAGTATGTAAACAAATGCACTACATAGTGTGAGATATTCTACTATAAATTGGTAGAAGTGGAGGGGTTAACTGTTTGGTAAGGGTCAAGCTGAGAGCTTCCTGGGCGCAGTGGGGAAACGTCATCGCAGCGTGCAGGAGGCGCGTGAAGACCTGCTGCCGGCGTCCCGGGAGTATGTGAGTATGTATGTATGTATGTATGTATGTATGTATGTCTGTATGTTTGTTTGTATGTAGTCTGTGTGTATGTATGCCGGATCCGGAATGACCCCCCATTGGAAATCAATGGAGGACAGATCCGGATTACTGGTGTGTCCACACCAAACGGATCCGTCCCCATTGACTTCCATTGGGGGTCATTCCGGATCCGTCTTGGTGCGGATGCCTGGACCGGAGAGCAAACCGCAGCATGCTGCGGTTTGTTCTCCGGTCTGAAGACGGAACGGAATGCTTTCAGGAGCATTCCGTTGTCTTCAGTTCAGTTTTGTCCCCATTGACAATGAATGGGGACAAAACTGAAGCGTTTTTTTCCGGTATTGAGCCCCTTTGACGGAACTCAATACCGGAATTTAAAAACGCTAGTGTGAAAGTAGCCTAATACTACACAGGTAGGAATGATAAGAGGGTGGTGCAGCCGCAGTGTCTTTGCCTCACCCTTTATATGAGACTTCATGCTGTGAGAGGGGACGGAGAGCAGCACAGATTAGATACCTCAGAGCACACAAGACATCATGAAGAAGGGTCCATTTTCTCAGCAAGCAGAAAAGATACTTTTATAGAAACCAGTAGACCTGGGAAGGAATAAGACCCAAATTTGCAGGTTAGAAACAATATTTTGGGCAGCATGACATTTAATATACATCTTCAGCTGTCTAAGGGTTGTTATTTTACTTTTTGTTCTTTAAATTACCCTGTGTATCTGCCTACTTTAGTCATAAGAATACAATATGGTTAGGCACAGGTGACAATTCATGAATTATTCCACCAGAATAATTCCATGTATTTATAGGGTTAGGGTTATTATTATGTTTATTCATTCTAATCTCAACATATTTTAGATGCATAAGACTTTCCAGACTCGTTAGAGGGTTGACTGAGGGCGGCAAGGCTAATGTTAAACTCATAGGCTCCAACAACCATTCCCTGGAAAGGTGTGAAAGGTAATTAACTGCTACAGTATTTTCCCAGTCTGCAATTAATCAGGAAGTGGAACCCCACCGATTGTAGCAAACACTAACACTTGGTTTATTATATAGCACATTCTCATTCTGCTGGTTTTACGGTAGGATAAACCACATTTTACCTAACAATTTATTATGTTTCCCTATAGCCAATTAGTTTTTCTCACTTTATACCAACTTACAACATGGTGAGTTTGTTATATATTGGTGCTCATTTGCTTGTCAAAGACATAGCTTGCACCGTATATAAGAGAGAGCATCTGCTTAAGACATTAGAATTTCATTTCAACTTGATGTCTTCCCAGTGACTATATTCTTAAACAGGAAAGAAAAATATCAAATTGAATTACCATATGTAATTGGATTCCTAACATATTTTAACAATTAAGATTTTGGAAATCCTTAAGTAAACACAATTATTAATCAAATCAAATAATATCACAAAATCATATTGATTCTTAGATGATATGGACTAATTCCTCTTTTTTTCCTATGAAGTCTGTCTTTTTCTTTAAGAGTCCTCTCTAAATGTTTTTGGATAATATGTTTTGAAAAGTGTCTAAAAAAAAGAATCACGGCTAAGTGGAATTGTAAATGTACCAGCTTTATTAAATGTGTATACCACAATTTTAGCACAAAATACTGAGGTAGCATAAGTAAAAGTATATAACGTCTTTATAAAGACTGCACACACACATCGTGCATCACGTCATAAATTTGGTGCGTCTTCTGCCTGTCACATCTACAATAGATTTATATAGTATAGAAATTGTTTAGATGTTTTTGGGTAAAGTTATCATTCAATTATATACTGGAGCATCTACAATGTTACATAACCATTAAGTGATGTAAATCTGAGTAAGGGCTGTGAATGGATCCCAGCGGCGTAACTACCATAGCAGCAGACCATGCGACTGCTATGGGGCCCAGGGCAAGAGGGGGCCCAGTCTTAGTTGGAATTATCTCCTCTTCTACTGGAGGTGAAAGCTTGGTCATGACTCCACTCTCTAAAGAAACAACTTTTAGTAAATGAGGCAGTGGAAAAATGGCCCAAGGGTTATTGAAAATGGTTTAGACAGAGACTCTTCTGTCCTGTGTCGGGGGTCTGGTTTGATCCTGCACGCCACTGCTGGATCTTACAAATGATCACAGGTGTTTTTATTAAAAGGAAAATGGAATATATGATTTTTAAACTGTCCACCTTTGTAACCATGGATACTGCTCTAACAAATCTCTTAATATTATAAAAATGAGTTTCTGTCTGTCCGTCTGTCCGTCTGTCCGTCTGTCCGTTCTCTATGCGCAAACAAACTACTGGACCGATTTTTACCAAATTCGGCACACAGGTACATCAGGTGCCCGGGAAGGTTTTAGACCAGGTCTCATCTCTCTAGGACATAACGTTCCCGAGATATTCCCAAAATATGACCTGCATTAGCCAATATTAGCCTGACAGCATTGGTTTTAAACCCCAACTGCCATTCTCTGCACAGACACACACAGGGAGGGCAAGTTTCCATAACAACACAGCCAGGTAATTAGCAGCCCGCTGAGGATCTCAGGTAACAATCCAGTCATTTCTAGTCAATGCTTTAAAGGGGCAGAGCGCTTTGGATGATACTGTTAAAGGGGTATTCCGGTTACCATAAATATAACTTATGTTTTAAACTCATTTTAGACTATGACCGTTCAGTAGTAAATCTTCCACTGCTACCCATTGCGTGTCCTCATAAATTACCATGGCACCGACCTGTGATTCACACCACTCTCAAAAGAAGGACTTACAACACCTTCTCCAAGTTTCAATAAGCCACACCCCGACTCTGTCAGGCCATGCCCCCTTCCCCCTCCTCAGCCAATTGGGATTGAAAAAATGAAGGTAAAAATAAACTTCTGTCAGCTGCAGGGGTGGGAGGGTGAGTTTATCTCTGCAACAACACACAGAAACATTAGATGAAATAGACTAATATTAGACTACTACCATTCAGTAGTAATAAAAGATGTTTTCTTCCACTAAAAGGACTTAAAAGCAACCCCCCTCCCCAAGGTCCCGCTAATCCACGCCCCCGGTCAGGCCATGCCCTCTCCCACTCCGCAGCCAATGGGGATTGAAAAAATGAAGGTAAAAATCAACTTCTGTCAGCTACAGGAATGGGTGGGAAGGAGAATTTCTCTCTGCAATGACACACACACAAACATTAAATGAAATAGATTAAATATACCCGTGCGAAGCAATGTTTTCTTCCACTGCTAGCCACTGTGTTTCCTCAAATTACCATGGCATTGACCTATAATTCAGGCCACCCTGAAAAGAAGGACCTAAAAGCACCCCCCCCCAAGGTCCCGGTAAACCACGCCCCCCGACCCGGTCAGGTCATGCCCCCTCCCACTCCACAGCCAATGGGGAAGGTAAAAATCAAATTCTGTGAGCTGCATTGACTTTCTCTCTGCAACGACACAGAGAAACATTAAATGAAATAGATGAAATATACCCAGGCGAAGCCGGGTCTTTCTGCTAGTCTAAAATAAAAATTAAGTGTCTTCAAATGGGCTTGCCAAAAAATTTCCTACTATCTACAGTATGTCTACATCTCCTATGATAACCTATGTGTTCCCCATCGTGATAAGCTACAAACTAAATCCTGTAAGTTCTGATCCTACATTCACAGTCCTTTCCATCTGTCCCTTCCTTCTAGAGAAAGAAATGATTCTAAAGTTGGACATGTGGGCTGTTGAGCAGGACCTGCTAAATAGAAATAGGGCTAATTATGTGCAGTATACAGCATATGTAATTTCGTCCATTTTAAGAAAGAAATTTGGTTAATGATTCCTACCTCTACAGTATGGATCAGAACCTACCAGGTCACTTTTGAATTTTGTTTTAAAGCTAAATATTGTAGGGGTGTGTAAAACATGAAGTAAGTGAACACCTTTGAAACAGAAACTCAGGCTTCTTGGCTGTGTTCTGAGCTGAAATGCACTGAGAATGTTTAGCAGCTCTGATAGGTTAATATATCATGGTGCTCCAGTGTAAGAATGAAAAGGCCACATGTACCCTAATAACAGAGAGCAATGGCATAAAGTACTGACCGGATCATGTGACTTCTTGAGGAAAAAAAGGTTTAGATGATGATGGCTACATTGCGAAGGTAGAACATACAGTAGAGGTCATAATTTTACATATACCATTGCCACAATTATTAAAACTGATGTTTCTCCCACAATTTAACCATAGCACAAATTCCCTCTCTTAGGTCAGTTACGATCACTACTAAATTTCAAGAATGTGAAATGTCAGAATAATGCTAGAGACAATGATTAATTTTAGCTTTTATTTCTTTCATCACATTCCAAGTAGTTCAGAAGTTTACATACAATACCTTTAAATACTGTAGCTTGGAAAATTCCAAAAAATTATGTCATGTCTGTAGAAGCTTCTGATAGGCTAAATTGACCTCATCTGAGCTAATTGATGGTATACCTGTGGTAGTATTTTAAGGCTTACTTTCAAGCCCTCTTTGCTTGACATCATGGGAAAATAATAAGAAATCAGTCCAACATCACAAAAGAAATTGTGGACCTCTGCAAGTCTGGTACATCCTTGGGAGCAATTTCCAAATGCCTGAAGGTGCCACATTCATCTGTTCAAATTATAATGTGCAAGTTTAAACACCATAGAAGAAAGGCAGCCAATATACCATTCAGAAAGGAGACGAGTCTCCAAGAAATGGATATAGAGATGAACAGTAAAATATATCCAATACTGACATGACTTGAAAGTCCGCTCAACCTGGAAGAAGCCATTGCTCCAAAACCGCAATAAAAAAGCCAGATTACAGTTTAAACTGCACATAGGGACAGAGACCATTGTTATGTTTAGAGGAAAAAGGAGACTTGCAAGGTAAAGAACACCACCCCAACCATGAAGCATGGAGATAACTTGTGTGAGCAAGAAAGACTACAAACTGTATTCAGTTACACCAGTTCTGTCAGGAGGAATGGGACAAAATTCCAGCAAATTATTGAGAGAATCTTGTGGAAGGCTACTCAAAATGTCTGACCCCGGTTAGAGAATTTGTAGATGGGGAGAAAGGGGAGTTCTAAACATGCATGTTGTCTCTATGTCAGTGGTCTTATGGGAGTTATCTTAAGGTTTGATAATGGCAATGCAAAAATTCTCAAGCACATCAACTTCCTTAGTAGTGGTGACCAAATATTACATTGCAACCTACAGTATTGACCAACCTCACATTGGAGGCCAGTGTATCTTATGTCAATCCACTAGGCCCTGGCTTTTGACCAGCTATAGGAAAACTGCCTTTTTGAACCTTTGTGTTTCAGTATTAGTGTTGAGCGAGCATGCTCGGCCGAACAGCGAGTGTACTCGAGCGCAATGCTCGAGTCTCTTTCCCGCACTGTAATGTTGATTTGTACGCTAATGCGTATGAATTTGTATACTAATGCGTACAAATCTGTATGCTAATGCGTATGAATTTTTACGCTAATGCGTACGCATTTTGTACGCTAATATGTACGCATTTGTATGCTAATGCGTATGCATTGTGCGCTAATGCGTACACATTGTGCGCTAATGCGTACAAATTCAGTTAATTAGCATACTTTAACGAGTGAAAGGAGTAAAAGAGGAGGAGTTGCGATTCGGACTTTTTTCGATTAACCATACACCCTCCCCTCTTCCAAGCAGGGGGTGCCTGGTTTAGTCCCATTGACTAACATTATGCTTGGGTGCTCGGCCGAGCACTCGAGCAACCCCTAGTGTTCGGCCAGAGCACCCAAGCATACGAGCACAGAGGTGCTCGCTCAACACTATTCAGTATGCCTACCACAGTATGCGTACCACCAAGGTTCATTGGTGAACTATATATGGATGGCTGTGGGATGTGAAATTTTAGTTTTCTTTTTCAATAAATTTGCAAACATTTCTAAAATTCTCTTTTCACTTTCTCATTATAGGGTACTAGCAGAAAGACCCGGCTTCGCCTGGGTATATTTCATCTATTTATTTAATGTTTCTGTGTGTCGTTGCAGAGAGAAAGTCAATGCAGCTGACAGAAATTGATTTTACCTTCATTTTTTCAATCCCTATTGGCTGCGGAGTGGGAAGGGGTGTGGTTTAATGGGACACGGGGGGGGTTAAGTCCTTCATTTCAGGGTGGCATGAATTATAGGTTAATGCCATGGTAATTTGAGGAAACACAATGGGTAGCAGTGGAAGAAAACATTGCTTTGCGCGGGTATATTTAATCTATTTCATTTAATGTTTCTGTGTGTCATTGCAGAGAGAAAGTCATCCTCCCTCCCATCCCTGCAGCTGACAGATGTTGATTTTTACCTTCAATTGTTCAATCTCCATTGGCTGCGGAGTGGGAGGGGTCATGGCCTGACTGAGTCGGGGGCGTGACGTTGCAAGACCTGGGGCGGGGTTTTAAGTCCTTCTTTTGATGGTGGGCAGAATTACAGGTCGATGCCATGGTAATTTATGAGGACACGCCATGGGTAACAGTGGAAGAAAACATTGCTTTGCACGGGTATATTTAATCTATTTCATTTAATGTTTCTGTATGTTGTTGCAGAAAGAAATCCAACTTCCCTCCCACCCCTGCAGCTGACAGAAGTTGATTTTTACCTTCATTTTTTCAATCCCCGTTGGCTGCGGAGTGGGAGGGGGCGTGGCCTGACAGAGTCGGAGCGTGGTTTCTCGAGATCTGGGGCGGGGGTCAGAGTGGCATGAATTACAGGTCGATGAAATGGTAATTTATGGGGACCCGCAATGGGTAGCAGTGGAAAAAAACATCTTTTATTAGTACTGAATGGTCGTAATCTAAAATTAGTCAATTTCATCTATGATTTTTGTGTGTCGTTGCAGAGAGAAATTCACCCTCCCACCCCTGCAGCTGATTTTTTTCAATCCCCGTTGCCTACGGAGTGGGAGGGGGCGTGGCCTGGCAGAGTTGGGGTTGTGGATTATCAAGATGCTTCGAACGGTTGTAGTCTGAAATTAGTCTATTTCATCTAAAATTTTGTGCGTCATTGCAGAGAGAAATTCACCCTCCCACCCCTGCAACTGTTTATTTTTCCCTTCATTCTTTCAATCCCTGTTGGCTGCGGAGTGGGAGGGGGCGTGACCTGACACAGTTGGGGGTGTGGCTTAGCAAAGCGCTTCGCATAGGTGATTTAATCTATTTCATTTAATGGTTCTGTGTGTCGTTGCAGAATGGCTGCAGAGTGGGAGGGGGCGTGGTCTGACAGAGTTGGGGACGATTCGAACAGTTGTAGTCTATAATTAGTCTATTTTATCTAAAATTTTTGTGTGTCGTTGCAGAGAGAAATTCACCCTCCCACCCCTGCAGCAAACAGAAGTTTATTTTTACCTTTATTTTTTCAATCCCCGTTGGCTGCGGAGTGGGAGGGGGCGTAACCTGACAGAGTCGGGGGCGTGGATTAGCAAGACGCTTCACATGGGTGTATTTAATCTATTTCATTTAATGTTTCTGTGTGTCGTTGCAGAAAGAAAGTCAACCTCCCACCCATCCCTGCAGCTGACAGAAGTTGATTTTTACCTTTATTTTTTCAATCCCTGTTGGCTGCGGAGTGGGAGGGGGCGTGGCCTTACAGAGTCGGGGCGTGGCTTAGCAAAGCGCTTCATATAGGTGCATTTAATCTATTTCATTTAATGTTTCTGTGTGTCGTTGCAGAATGGCTGCGGAGTGAGAGGGGGCGTGGCCTGACAGAGACAGGGCGTGGCTTAGCAAAAGGCTTCGAACGGTTGTAGTCTATAATTAGTCTATTTCATCTAAAATTTTTGTGTGTCGTTGCAGAGAGAAATTCACCCTCCCACCCCTGCAGCAAACAGAAGTTTATTTTTACCTTCATTTTTTCAATTCCCATTGGCTGCGGAGTGGGAGGGGGCGTGACCTGACAGAGTCGGGGGCGTGGATTAGCAAGACGCTTCGCATGGGTGTATTTAATCTATTTTATTTAATGTTTCTGTGTGTTGTTGCAGAAAGAAAGTCAACCTCCCACCCATCCCTGCAGCTGACAGAAGTTGATTTTTACCTTTATTTTTTCAATCTCTGTTGGCTGCGGAGTGAAAGGGGGTGTGGCCTGACAGAGTTGGGGGTGTGGCTTAGTGAGACCTGGGGCGGAGGTTTTAAGTACTTCTTTTAGGGTGGCCTGAATTAAAGGTCAATACCATGCTTATTTATGAGCCCACGCAATAGGCAGCAGTGGAGGAAAACATCTTTTATTACTACTGAACTGTAGTAATAGAAAAAAACATAAGTTATATTTATGGTAACCGGAATACCTTTAACAGTGTCAGTGCATAGAAATGGATGAGATCCTCAGCTGCTGATAATTACCTGGTTGTTATGGAAACCTGCCCTCCCTGTGTGTGCCTTTGCAGAGAATGGCAGTTGGAGTACCAAAGTTCCCAGTTGTAATGTTGGCTAATGGAGATTATATTTTGGGAATATCTCAGGAACGGTATGTCCTAGAGAGATGAGACCTGGTCTAAAACCTTCCCGGACACCTGATGTACCTGTGTGCCGAATTTGGTGAAAATCGGTCCAGTAGTTTGGTCGCGCATAGAGAACAGACAGACAGACAGACAGAAACTCATTTTTATATTATTAAGAGATGGAGTACAGAATAATTGGGAAAACGTGATTTGTTTTTATTTTAGCAGAAAGCTGTAACATAACAAAATGTGAAAAAAGTGAACGGGTCTAAAGACTTTCCGAATTCACTGTATCTACTCTGCCACAGATCGGGGACAAGCATGTAGTCATATACGTATGAAGAAAGCATGAAAGTCATGGCTGTGGAGCATGTACAATAAGAAACTATGGCTGCTATTTATGGATTATGAAAAAGAGGCATTAAAAAAGTTCCAGCATCATCTTCTGCATATTATATAGACTTTTCCCCTTAGTTTATTGCCTAAGATTCCACATTACAGGGGTTTTCTGGAATTACTATGGTATTTAACAGATATGCTCACGTAGTTTATTACCTCATGTACTTCTTCACCATGCTTTCCAGTTGGACTCTCCTGACTCATTTTGTACCATATAGACAAATCCCTCTGGTTTGTTTCCATTTTTTGTATGTAGCATTTCCTGTTGTATTCAGTAAATCCCGTGATGCACTTCTCTTTTCTCTGCCACAGCTCCAGCACCACCCCGAACAATGCCCAGCTAGTTTATAGCTCCTCCCACCCAGCTAGTTACATAGACACTCCCCTATCACTGACATGCCCATGGACTTAACATCACAGGAAGAAAGAAAGTACTTATGGTCATGTGACCACAAACCAGAACAGAGCAATAAATGTAAAAGAAATACATTACACAATTAGACAATTAGATCTAAGTGATTGTTCTAAAGAATGTTCATGTACACTAGAAACCCCCTTTAAGTAAACTCCACCATGATAAAGTTTCACCACTCCTGCTCTATAACAAGTGTAAGCATTAAAGAACTGTTAGAGCTTATTGAGCCTATGTCTTTTTTTTTTTTTTTTTTTTCAAGCCTTCTTTTTAATTAAAGTCAAGTAAAATATAGACTGGGAAAGTAGCGTAAAAGGTAAAGTTACATCATATTCATTCTACGTATCCTCTCAGTGCGATACCTATGTCTACAATTACTAATAGAGGCTCATAACGTATGTTTTACTCCCACTGAAATCTTTGTTTTTAGCTTGCATTGTCTTTCTTATTTGAATGAGCTATTTTTCTTTTTTTTATTTTTTAATTTTCCAGCTTTGTAATTGTTTCAAGACTGTAAAGACATAAATTATCTGGAATGTCTCTGCTCTGCAAAATAAATGATCTGCTTGGAACAGAGTTCTAACCACATAAAATCAGAAATAAAATGTCACACACTAATAAATATTTTAGAGCACAACACTTTTAAGAAGGTTAAAAAAAATTCTCAAAATAATCTAACGTCATGGTTTTTACTTAGCCACAGACATGAGAAAAGACAGAATTCTATGTTAAATAGATTTCTGGACCTTCTAATTTGACTACATTTAAAGTTTCATGAGCTAATTAATGTTCCTGTTCTTTGTTAGTCACAAAAAACACATTCAAGATGGATTTTTCAGCGACTGTCACGTCGCAGTCGGAGCATGTCGCATGTCACAGTGCAACACCATAGACTATCATTATAAAAACTGTTGCACGTCATTGGTGCGACATCAATGTAGAGCGAGACATGTTGCAGGGTAGTTGTGCCCTATGTGTTGTACATGTCGTTGTGTAGCCCTAGCCGTATTGGGATTGAGGACTGGACTGGTTGCAACTACAGTCAGTCATCTTAAGATCGGTCAATGATTGGCGGATTGCTCATTTCCTGCATGTTGGGAGGGACCAGGAACAGACAACAGCAGGGAAGCCAAGAATCATCGGAACGAGAGAGGCAGAGAATCACGGTGGAGAGTATGATATTTTATCTTTTTACAGCATTGATTAAAAAAAATTACTTCAAAATCCTACTTAAAATTTTACAAGGACACAAGTGCAGATTGGCCATAGACCTAACAGGGGTCACCTGAGCTCTCCTCAGAGCCAGCCAGTGGAGGTTTTTGGGGATTATTTTGCGATGGACTGTGGTATTTGGCTCTGTTGGGGTGGTATAATGTGTCGCAATATGGTAATGCTAGCCCCGCCTTCCATCAATTTGGACCCGACTACAAAATGCGGCCACTTTTAGTATTTTTTCCAGGGTTCCCAGTCCGACCCTGCAATGACACTCTACTTCTCGTTCTTTCTCACTTTCAACTTCTGTTAGTCTTGTGTTAATCCAGTCCTGTCCAAATGTAATTTGTGCATCCTCTCACTAGTAAAGATGGAAAAACAATTCCTACATATCAAATGGAACAGAAATGTTCCTAGGAATGTTCATATGGACAAGGGAACCTACTGCTTAGGTTTAGGATTTGCCTTAGGAGCAAGTCTACATTCAATACGCCATGAGTTAGCAATCCCAGACCCTCCAGTTGTGAAACTATTACTCTCAGCATGCTCCATTCACTTCTATCAGAGTTGAGCAAGTGTGCATGCTTAGAGTAGTTTCATATCATCTGGAATGCCGGTTGCTGACCACTGCACCATAAAGGTGAAGGAGCTCTAGTTGTATATGACAGCTACAGTATACTGATCATGTTAGAATATATTAAGTGTGTTTTTAGCTACAAACATTGTATAGTCCCTTCTTGCATTCATACTCTTCTATCTGTCCCTCTTTTTGCTATCCTTCCAAATGTATGTTGGCAATAAGTGGGGGACAGATTAAAGGGAGTATGAGTGAAGGATCAGACTACATAGAGTATGTTTGCTGTTTGTAACCATGGAGACATGGTTTTGCATAGATGTTGTAGACCCAAAAGAGTACACTAGGTCATTTTGAATGTTTAATTAAAGGGGTTGTCCGAGTTCAGAGCTGAAGCCAGACCCATAATTTCACCCAGGCAGCCTGCCTGATGTTAGCTTCGGAGTATTTCATGCTCCGATGCGCTCCCTTGCCCTGTGCTGAATCGTGCAGGGCAAGGGCTCTTTTGTTTACAATAACAGATTGCCGGGCGGAGGCTTCCGCTAAGCAGTGTGTTCAGTGACGTCACCAGCTCTGATGAGCCGGCTTTAGCATTGCCCTAGCCATTTTTACAGCTGATGTCCTGTGCGATTCAGTGCAGGGCAAGGTGCTCTGATGCTCTTGTCAGGCAGGCTGCTTGGGTGAAAATATGGGTATGTCCGGGTTCAGCTCTGAACCCGACAACCCCTTTCAGATATATTATGTTCTTGTTAACCCCTTCACTCCCTGCATAGAAAATAGCCCCTCACACACATCACTCAAGATTGCAATAATAAATAGCACTATGGTAAGCAATGCAACTTCCTTCTTCACTGTCTAGAGAGAGATATAACTATACATTTCTATGTTTTATAAGCAGGGATGAATGAATGAATGAATGAATGAATGAAGGGTATCAGGGCCGCTTTACCTATTTCTCTATTAAATCACTCCACTGATACTGAGAGGGGAAAAAGTGCAGGGAAGATACTGAGCATGAGTCCACCTTAGAGAGCAGGAGAAGGTGGACCAAAAGGACAATCAGCAGGGGTGCTACCAGAAAGGAAAATGCAATGTATGTTAAAACACAAAGAATATTTTTTCTTGCATTTTTTATTTCATTCGAAACGCCTCATTCACTTCATAGTAATACTTTATTGGGTGGCTAACCCCTTTAATAATAGTCATACAAACATATCATAAATGCTATGTTTTTATTTTTCTTTAACATTTAGATTAAAATAGAAAACCATTATATAAACTCTGCCCAGTATGAACATTAAAATGTACCCACCTCCAGTTTATTTGAAGCTAGGTTTAGAGTATACAAAAACAGATTTATGTCGTCAACACTAACACTGTGTTAGTCACTTAGTAAGGTCAAGCTCGCTATCACAGTAAGTGCTTTGGTAAAAACGCCAAGAGAGACCTAAAATAGGTCACCAATACATACTCAGGTGATAGTGAGACAAAGTTAAGAAGCATTCAAAAAATTATTTCTTGGAAACTCGGCTATGAAGAGATTTGTCTTGAAAGATAAATAATTACATAAATAAAGATAAAAATAATCGGAACATGGAGAGACTGCCTGAGAGAAAATAAAGCCATAGCTACAGTACAGAAAACACTGATATTTCACTCTGCTTGTTTGTAGAAACCCAGATTATTTTTTTAATACTTTGAGACAATAATATCAGAAATAGGTACTAGATGTATGGAATTGTATGACTATATAGTTGCATACAGTATGTCTCATTGACTCTTATTGTATGTGTTTCTTTGTGCAATTCCATCTGTATGAAAATTCCATCTGTATGTGTTTCTTTGTGCAATTCCATCTGTATGAAAATTGTAGTAGGCTATGTTTTCAATGCAGCTAAAAACAAAAACCATATACTGAGCAATGACATATTCAAACCAAACATGTGACTCTTTTGGCATAGGCATTTGACTATTAAAAGGGGTTGTCCCCTATGATTAGTATCTGATCGGTGGGGCTCCGACACCCTGAACCCCCACCAATCAGCTGCTTGAGAAGACACCGCAGCGATACCCATTTTTATTTTTTTATTGTTTATTTACTTTTATTTTAATTTTTGGGAAAGGGGGTGATTTGAATTTTTATATTTTTAAAAACTTTTTTTTGCACTTTTTATAGTTCTCCTAGGGAAATATAACAAGCAATCATCATATTGCTTCTCTAATAGACTCCAATGCATTAACATTGGAGTCTATTAGAATTACACTGTGTTTCTATGTTGCCCTGCTACAGGCAGGCTCTCTATAGGAAATAATGTGTTACAGCCCTCTACCACTCCTAAGTATGAGGGCTGCCACACACCACATCCGGCTCCATCTCTCACGGGCTCCCAGTTTTATCACCCCCATGCCATGGTCAAATATGAAAGGTTAAAAGTTTAAAACATCAGGCACCCGGCAGCTATGGCGCCCACTACACACACAAGTGGGCGCCATATTTAAAGTACCGACACCAATGTATATATACGTAAGCAGGTCTGGAATGGGTTAAACTGGAAAGCACAAACTAATCTTGAATATCTCATATGTTCACCACAGATTGACTCTATGCATATTGCATATCGTTGCAATGAGAATAAGTCCATGGACAAGGAGCACATGGTTCCAAAAGTACATCTCCTTTTCCAAATCACCAGACTTTGTGATTGGTTGACTACGAATGAAAAAGACTTAATTACGATTATGCAGGGTATGAAAACTGTCTGTGAGAGTAGTGATAAGATACTGAGGCCAAAGAAAACATTTTATTCTGAATGCGGAGCTCTGTTATTTCAGCGCTGCCTCAAATTAAGAATGAAATCTTTGAAAGAACTGAAAACAAGTACTTGCAGATTACGAAGAAAGGCAAATTGTAAAAGGAAGCAAACTCTACAAATGAGTTTTTTTCCCTTTCGTGCAGTTTTTATAGTAGAGAGAAGTAAGGAATTTCTCTTTGGCATTCAAGAAAATATAGATAATGAAAAAAACAGTACTGTATCAGCTCAAACAAATCCATTGCATATTATATTTTTTTCCTTTTTCATAGCAATGTCACATTATAACCGAAAATATTGACTGTAAAAAAGATTTTCTATTTTCTATTTTGCAGATTAGCCCCGACTGCCATATGACCCTGATCAGCTCTCCTTGTGTCTAATTCCCCCAGAGGGGGCTGTTTTCCCCTGTAACTGGGGCTCCTGTGGATGCCCTAGTTACAGTGGAAACAGTGAAAAAAACAAGGGTTAAAAAAAAAAGTTAATGTCCTCCAGAGGTCTTTTAATGACCTCCTGGGGGACATATTATGTGCCAAAAATAAATTAATATATAAGTAAAAAAAAAAAGTAATAAAAATACAAATAAAAAAATGTAAAAAAAAAATTAAAAATGCAGTCGCCAACAGAAACCGTCACCATATTTGCCCTGTCCAATAAAACCTATACATGCTATATATCAAAATGATCATCACCAAATAGGGAACCCATTGCAATAATTAGTTTGTGTCAGTTTTAATATTTAAGAAATAAAAATCTATAATTAAAAATAATTACTTTTTTAATATGAATAAGAAGTTTTCCTTCAAATTAAACTTACAAAAATATAAAAAAAATCTCAAAAAAAAAAAAAAGTGTCAAACAAATAAAAAAAATTAGGGTCACTAAACCACCACGTGCACAAAATCACAAGAAGTTGCCTGGACATTCAGGCCATTTTTAGGCCCGGTCATAAGGGTTAAATCCACTTTTGCCAGTTGTGGTTAAAAGTGTAAGTGGGGAAAGCTTATGTAAGGCTATGGAACTAAAGCCGAACTGGTGGTCAGCAAATGCGGCGTACCAGACACGCTTTGCGCAAGCCGTCGCGTTCTGAACACTCTTGAGGGCCGGGGTACTCTTCACCCGCTTCCCGCAGGAAGGGGGGCTTATGCAGAGCCCTTCCCAGGTGCCAGTAGCGAGGCGGCTGGTGGCTGGGCACACCGACCACGGTTGGGCAGAAACTACCAGAGGGTACTGGGAGATAAATGCAGTGTAATGGTTAGAGACAAGAGCAAGGTCAAAACATAAACCAGGACACGAGAACCAGCAGAACACCAGTACCAAAGCTGAAGCAGATAACCAAAGAGAAACACTCACCAGATAGCTTAGTTCCAGCACTGAAAGTAACTGAAATAATCAGCAATGTGTGAGAGCAAACAGCTAGTTTAAATAGCCCTCCTGGGATCACATGACATTGCTGACATCACACCCAATCTCCACCCTCAGGCCAAGGAAGCACAGGTGAGGACTGAGTGTGTGAAAATGAGAAAACCTCCCACCACCTCCCTGACTCAGGAGATAAAGTGGTAGTGGTTCTCTGGCAACAGCTGACGCTAGGAGCCCTGGCGTCCCGGGACCCCTGGCTAGCGTCAGCGCTGGGAATGACGGCGTCCCGTCTCCCAGCAATACCAGGACGTGTAGTGCGTCTCATAGAATGACGCGCGCGCAAGAAACGCGAACCCTTACTGGATGTGAACCCCGGGGTTGACACCCTGCCCCTCGTGGCCAGCGAGGAGCAAGGGATGCCACGCCGAGGGGCCAGAGACCTGACAGCTTAGCATTAAAAGTTTTTCTTAACTGTAATTAAATATAGATTAATCAATATACAATTCAGAGTTCTCCAATTTTCTAGTATATTTTCTTTTTCAGCTTCTTACCATTTTTAAGATTGTTGCTTGCTGTCCTTGAATGGGAGTCTTCTTGTTTATGTTCAGAGGCTGAAGACTTGTCTAAACCTAGTCATGCTCAAAGTTGAAAGTTTGCTGCAATAGTATTCATGGTTGATGTATTTGACCTATACTACATAGTTACATAACTGGTAGAATAAGACCTAGGTCCATCAAGTTCAACAGTTTAATACTTACAAACTCCAGCTGATCCAGAGGAAGGCAAAAACCATTCCAGATGGCAGAGACCCAAGTCACCACATAGTGGAAAAAAATCCTTCCAGAAGCCATGGGCAGTCAGGCACATCTCTGGATCAACCTTCTGTATTAATACCCGTAACCCCATTGAACTTTACAGTGCGCATATCCAAGCCAACTATCAGTAGAGGAGAGCTTTTTTTTTTTAAAAAAAAGGATAGTACCCTACACTTCTTAATTTTGTAAAAAGAGTTACCTAGACGTAAACCTGCCAAGCACATGCCAAAATAACACTTTTTGGGATATGTCTGTCCCATTTAAGCTTATTTATACTTGTAATAGAATACTATTGAACTGAATGTGCCTTATTAAGATGATTAAAGCTTAACTTTTAATTATATATTTGCTAAAAGATAGGTAATGCTTCACATACAGACATGGGTTACTGGTGCTATTTACACCTGTAGTATCTCGGTCTAGTCCTGTTCTATTGGTATGGGCTGGTGAGTCTGAGGTCTTTTGTGTTATGGCGAGTGCTCCCTAGCCTGAATGCTTTCCCTCCATCTATTCTTGATGCAGGTGAAAACCCTATCGGGCTGATATGGGAGCACTCGCCCTGATAAGGGCGACCCCCAGCCAACAGGAACCTAGGACCTAACTACAGAACCCTAAAACAACTGCTTCCTAAGAAACATGTATTTTTGTCTCCCAGGGGACTCCGACGCGTTTTCCCGTAAAGGATCATCAGGGAGTCAGTCTGGCAGCATAACAAGAGGCAGTGGCTCTTCTTAATTTTGTAAAAAGAGTTACCCAGACATAAACCTGCCAAGCATATGCCAAAATAACACTTTTTGGGATATGTCTGTCCCATTTAAGCTTATTTATACTTGTCATGGCACTCCATGCCAGCCACCATCCCGCTATCTGGTGACAAGCACAGGCACCGCATCACTTACCTAGCTTCTGCCTGGGGCTGTCTGCTAGACTTGTGCATCCCGTGATGCAGGCTACAGCTTCGCTGTTAGGTCTATTTCTATTAGTGTCTATTCACTGAACCTCTCCATGAAGCACTAGAAGAGTTGACCTTCTTGCTCAGTTTTTAGCTGTTAGACTAATGAGCTCCTCAGCCCTCCTATATATGGTGTGTTGTTTGTTCCACCCCTTGCCTGAGCAATCCTTTAGATTCTTTTACTTGCTAGGCCCTGCAAAAGAGCTATAATCTGTCTGTCCGTTTACCGACTTCTGCCTGTGTCCTGGATCCTGACTCTCTGCCTCTTGACTTGAAACATGAAATGTTTACTTGAAATGTCTGTCCACCATACTGACCCTGAGCTGCCTACCTTGACCTCTGGACTGTTTCATGGATTAACACATACTTTGCCTGTCCTGACCTCTGCCTGTCTCCTTACTATGTATATTGCCTGATTCCTCAGTTCTCGGCACTGGTTTCTTTGACCCTAGTGAGTCAGCAGCCAACCACACCAGGACTATTTCAAGAGGTGGTGGTCTTGTGGCCCCCCTGCAGTAAAGGCTAGATGCCTGTATAGGGTTAAAATGTGAAAAACAGGGGTTCGCCAGGATAATGCCCCCAAGACTAGTTGAAAGTCAAACCTGTTAGTTATCATAGTGCGTCCACACTCATAGACCATAACAATACTCTACAGCACTGTTTTCCAATCCATGGCAGGGGAGCCATATGAAGTTCTCAGGTCTTCTGAATGTGGCCTGCCCACTTTTGTCAGAGGCAGACATCATTGTGTACTAGTAAAGCAATATTAGAATTTACTACTGAAGTCAAGACCATATCATTGCAGTTATCACTAGGGTAAGAACAGATCATTTGGTCCACAGACTTTTAATCTTTCGATATTCAGTGTGGCTCTTCACCATTTGCTGTGCTTGACAGATGTATTTTAATTGCAATCTAGAAAGGATTGGGGACCTCTGTTATAGAGTATACATATGGATCCTATTTTCATTTCTAGGCCTATACTTACAACTATTTGACCAAACATTGCGAAAATTGCCTAAACTCTATTTATTATACCTGAAATAGCCCTTTAAAGGATCACCAAGTTTTCAATGTGATATGTGCTTATCTCATTCTAGGGATCAGCGGGGGTCTCAGCACTCAGACCCCCACTGATCTAAACTTTTGATATGTCCCTATTAGAGATGAGCGAATCATTCAAAATTCGAATCGAATGTTCGTCGAACTTTTCATAAGATTTGCATAATTTGTATATTCTACGAATCTATTTGGCGAATCTGCGTACAAATCATATGTTATTATGTGGCGTTTTGCGAACATTCGCGCACTTATAACGAACGTTCAGTTTTAAAAAGTACACAACTTCTTTGAACACGTACGCATGAGCGTACAAATTGCGTACCAATCCTCAGTGTACTATTATCTAGCGATTATGTAATACGCAGGAACGCATCAGGCTAGGCCGCGGCGTGCACTCCTCAGAGGCAGAGCGAAGTTTTACAAATGGCATCCAGGCGATCCTCAGCATTTAGCTCTGCAGAGCTTAAATACATGGTGAAGCTGATGGACAGAGAGGATTACGATGGCACACACCGCCACCCGAACCAGCATAAGAAGGAGATCCGAGGCTTGCGCCATCGTTTCAACACTGTGCGGACCCCGGGCCAGATCCAGCGGAAATGGTCCGATCTGAAGTTCAAGTGCCCAGAGCGGCTTAATGAGATCCGCACAGAGATACGGCAGGGTGAGTAACAAAATATTTGAAATGTAAAAACATGTTAAAAAATTAGTGTCCTGTATTGTATATATACCAGTGCTAGCCTAATAATGAAAACCATATATACCATCCATATTATAAAAAATGGATATGGCCCTCCTCTCACCCATAATATCTTCATAGTAGTATACAGTGTTAGTAGTAAAAGAGTCATCATATAATAATTGTGTACATTTTTATGTTGCAGAGCACCGTCAACGACGGCGTCACCACGGTCACCATCACCGTCGAGGCAGGATGGCCCCTACAGTACCTGCAGCTTCTAGTAAGTGTAAACATATTTCATTTATTTTTAATCCAAGCTACGTGGGAGTGCAGCTGCAGTGATATAAGAGCACTAGTGGTTAGGAATGGGATCCAGCCCCAAACTATTCAGACATATCAACATCAGAAGCTACAACTGTTCATTAGAGTTGAATGTAAATGCCATTATTTAATGATTTTTGACATTGAGAGTGATTCTTCATGGGCTAAAGGACCTTCTAGACGTCATCTGCCCATGTGACCAGTGGGGGAGGAGCTAGAGGAGCACAGAGCTGTTGCTGTGTGTACAGAGAGGAGCCATGCTGGAGTTTGGTGAGGCCTAGCCGTGTGTGTGTCTTTCCCTGTGTATGTCCCTGTCCCTGTGTGTCTGTCTGTCCCTATGTGTCTGTCCCTCTGTGTCCCTGTGTTTGTCCCAGTCCCTGTGTGTGTCCCTATCCCTTTGTGTGTGTGTTCTTGTCCCTGTGTGTTCCTGTCTCTGTTTGTGACTGTCCCCGTTTGTCCCTGTCCCTGTGTGTCTCGCTGTCCCTGTGTGTCTCGCTGTCCCTGTGTGTGTCGCTGTCCCTGTCTGTGTCCCTGGCCCTGTGTGTGTCGCTGGCCCTGTGTGTGTCGCTGTCCCTGTGTGTCTCGCTGTCCCTGTGTGTGTTGCTGGCCCTGTGTGTCTCGCTGTCCCTCTGGGTCTCGCTGTACCTGTGTGTCTAGCTGTTCCAGTGTGTGTCGCTGGCCCTATGTGTGTCGCTGTCCCTGTGTGTGGCCCTGTCCCTGTGTGTGGCCCTGTCCCTGTGTGTGTCGCTGGCCCTGTGTGTCACTATCCCCGTCCCTGTGTGTTTTTCGCTGTCCCTGTGTGTCTCACCGTCACCATGCCCACAGTGTTCCTATGTCTTGACGCAGCTGCATCAGGACGTTCTGCGGGTGGGAAAAAACAAGAAGAAGACGAAAGAGGAGACAGCGCCGCCAGCATGGAGTCCTGTGGGAGAGGCACAATAAAGACGCAGGTAACACTACCACATGATCTACACTAGTGTTATCTGTAGTTTTAAATAGGACTGCAGGTAACACTACCACACAATTTACACTAGTGTTATCTGTGGTTTTACATAGGACTGCAGGTAACACTACCACATTATCAGCACTAGTGTTATCTGTGGTTTTACATAGGACTGCAGTTAACACTGCTACAGTATCAGCACTAGTGTTATCTGTGATTTTACATAGGACTGCAGTCAACACTCCAAATTGGAAAAGAAAATCCAATTCCTCCACCGTATTACAGGTTTTGTTTCTACAGCGTTCCCTTTGCTGCACATGGGGGTGTGGCAGGGGAGGAGCCAGTGCAGGAGGTGGGATGGGCCAGGGGTGGGTACTGGGCGGAGTTAAGGAGCCCAATTCAGATTCTTGCTATGGGGCCCAATGATTTCTATGTACACCCCTGCCTCTCACCCTCCTCCACCCCAGCGAGAGAGGACCCCACCTGCCCCTCCAACACCACCAGCCCAACTTCCCAAGGTAGAAGGTAGGTTTAAAAAAAAGTGTAACGGGTGGACCTTCGGTCTTCAAAATATAAGCTAAATTTATGTTTTATCTTTTGTAGCTCCAACCGTCAGGGAGCTGCTTTCCCCTGGACCATGGGAAGACCACGTAGTATTGGGTGTCCAGTAAGTACAAACCCTAAACTAACCATGTGCGGCCTTCTCAGTGAGCAGTTCAAACAAAAAAAAGGCTCAATACAGATACAGGTCACTGAATAACTCGCTCCAGTACATGTACCAAATATATAATGACATGCAGTTGCTAAAGTATTCTGATCCAGGTGCTGGTTTGAAAGTTTAGAATTTTTTTTGTGGGACAACCACTTTAGCTCGATTATACTAAGTATATTACTGTTTCCACCCCTACAGATATCCCCACTGACTTTGAAGTAGAGGCAGCCTTACATAACAACAGCTACTCTCCTGCTAAGCATAGAAAACATAGGTGGAGGTAGACAACAGTTTTTGGTTTTTAAAAGGGTTTTGGTTTGGAGACTTCGGGTTCGCACAGCCCATGACATGACACAAGACGTTTGGCATTAACATTATCGGCCGGCTGACAGCAACAGTGGGAAGACTATTCTGCTCTGCAAGGAGTATGAAATTCGGATGTAATCCAGCCTTTATTCATTTATATAAAAGGGGTTTTTTTGCACACTGCCAGGTGACAGTTTGGTCCTTTTGGGTGTCACCATCCCCCCCAGCGGCACTAAAAACCCTCTCTGACATCACACTTGAGGCTGGGCAGGAAAGAAGCCCTAGTGCATAGTGGGACAGTTCCGACCACTGGTGTAATCTGCCTGCCCAGAAGTCCAGGGGGTCTGAGAAGAGGCTTTGCGAGCCAGACTGCAGGTACGCCTGAACCTGCTCGCTGAGGCGGGTGGTCTGGGCCTGCTCATTTGGCTGTGGCCGTTGGGAGGTAGAGAAAAATTGCTGCATCATACTAATTAGGCTTAACTGGCTGCTGCTGGTTGTGGCAGGAGGTGGATGACTCGAACGGACCTCCTTCTCAGACACAATGGCAGCAGGCTGGGGCTGGCTGAAAGCTGTGGCCAGGTTACTACATAGCTTCTCCCGCAATGATGCTAATTTCTCTTCCCTTTCCTGGGGAGAAAAACAATCCCCCATGTTGGATTGATTCCACAGGTCCAGAAGCATCGCAAGCCAGTATTCGTCAGTCTTCCTCATTTTTAGGATACTCCTGTCGCTCCGTAAGCATGTGAGCATACAGCTCGCCATCTTGGCTAGTGACTCATCCTCATCCTCCTCCTGCACCACAAGGGAACTTTGGTGTTGGGGCACCCCTACAGTGACAGCATGGCATGCAGACAGATGGCCAGGATTTCCTTCCCCCATTCCCCCTGCTGCATGAGCGTCAGTGTCTTTTCCAGCACAAATATTAGTGAAATTACGTCGTTCACACCGCAGCTATCCCGGCTGACCAATTTAGTGGCTTCGTCAAAGTGCGTTAGAACAGTGCAGGCATCTCGGACTAGCCTCCACTGATGGAAATCAAAGCCGCACCTGCTCCCTATGATGGAAGATTCTGGCTGCTGCTGGACAAAATCATCCACTGCTCTACGCTGCTCAAGGAGCTGCTGCAACATATGAAGAGTGGAATTCCACCGGGTTGGCACGTCACCTATCAAGCGGTGTGGAAGAAGACCGTTTTGTCGCTGCAGTTCCAGCAGAGCGTGGCGAGATACACATGAATGGCTGAAATGAGTGCAAAGCTTCAGTGACTTTGCCAGCACTGTGCGCAGGCCACTGAATGTTTTGAGAAATCTCTGCACCACTAGATTTAGGACATGTGCCATACAGGGAGCATGCGTGAATTGACCCAGGTTCAGCGCTGCCACTATATTTGTCCCATTGTCACTCACTACCTTGCCCACTTACAGCTGGCGTGGAGTCAGCCAGCGCACTATTTGCTGCTTCATGTAATGCAGCAAGCGCTGGCCTGTGTGGCTGCTACTGCCAAGACAAACTAAGTCTAACACTGCATGGCAGTGTTTCACCTGGCACATATGATATGAAGGAGGGGGGTTAACTCTCTGCCCTGACGCTCCAGCAGGCGGACTGCCCGTGGAGGTGGAGGCGGATAGTTGTTGGGTGGTCTGCTGCAATTCTGTCTGGAAAGCACGTGGAGGTGCCAACAGCAATTGGCCCGTTTGCTGTGGGGTTCCTACCACTAAATATATTCAGCCAGTGGGCAGTAAAGGACATGTATTGCCCCTGGCCATAAGCACTGCTCCAGGTGACGTGCACGGTGCTGCAGAGAGCGTCCAATATTGTCTGCCACGTGGGAGTAAAGGACAGGATAGCTTTGTTGGAGAAGTAATGCCGGCTAGGGACCTGCCAGCATGGCTGAGCGCAAGCCATTAGCTCCCTAAAAGTTGGTCAGTCAACCAGCTGGTACGGCAGAGACTGCACAGCCAGCAACTTTGTCAGGTGACCATTCAGTTTGCGCACTGTTGGATTACTTGTGGCGTAAAACTGCTTCCTGGCCACGTACTCGGCAATGGATGGCTGGCGAATAAGAGGAGGTGGAGACATGCACGCAGTGGGTAATGAGGTGCATGTACTAGTTACACCCCTGGATGTGTGCTGAGCTACAGCCCTGGATGCGGCCTGCCTGATAGAAGGGACCCCTGGAGAAGTTACCAGCTCTTCAGTATTAATGCGTTGCATGACGCCGCTTCAGATGGTTCCGCAGAGCAGTGGTCCCTACATTTGTGGATTTCCCATGGCTCAATTTCTGTTTACACAAATTACACGTGGCCATACTGCTGTCCCCCAGCAGAGTGGTGAAATACTTACACACACCCGACGTGCTGGCCAAGCTTGTAGCCCTTGTACGCTTACACCCTGGTTCCGGCCCCACTATACTTGGGGTCTCGCTAATTCCCAGGGAAGGACTGGCCCTGGGCCTAACTCGCCTCTGCCCTCTGTTGCTGCCACTACTACTACCACCCTCCTCCTCGGAGATCAAACCCTCCTCACCAGCCCCATCAGCTTCCCAGATCTAACACATCAGATTCATCATCGGACTCCTCCCCACCACTTTTTTGGACTGCGAATTAGACTGTTCCCCACCAACTGACAATTCCGGACAGTCCAAACTCTCACTGCCCTCTAAGAAATCCTCAGGGAGGCTGTCCTCTATAACCGCCGGATTATAAGGTGGGGTTCGGGAGCCTTTTTTTTTATAAATTGCAGAAGGGAAACCACTAGGAGGGGGCACTGAAGCCCGAGAGGTGGCAGAAAATGGCGGGCATTGCTGGAGCGCAATGGTGGAGCAGGAGGAGTCTGACCCCTGGCTACATATAGATACTGTATCATTAGATGACAGCAGCTCATCTGGCTGTGACTGAGATGAGAGTGCCATCCACTCCACAACCTCATCCACTTTCTCCTCCACTACAATTTTGCTCCTTTGTTGAACAGTGGCCAACTATTACGAATTCTACAAGTAGAAGCTCCGGCTACAGGTCCTTTAGCACTGCTGCCCTGTGCCACCTTCTCCTTTATTTTAGAGCTCGAGGCCTGGCTTGAACTGGACTCCTTTTGCTTATCCATTCCAGACATTTTTCACTTGACTGTGGCCCTGCAGGTCTTTGTCTTTGTCCCTGTCTCTCTCCCTCTCTCTCTCCCTGTCTCACTCTCCCTGCCTGATTAATTACTAGCCCTGCACTGGCTCTGCACTTGATCTGCACTTGCCCTGCAGTATTCCTGATGTGTAATATGGATTCCCAGAACAATTACACCCCAATTTCAACAACACACAGGTCTCAGTCTCTCAGAACTTCACAACAGTGCTTCTGCTCGTCTCAGCAGTCGCATCAGAAGTGATGCATCACTGGCTTACCGAGCCTGAGCCAATCAGAGCAAGCCCTGCCCACTAGATCAGGTGACCGCTTTCTTCCTGGGCTTTTGCCGCACGAATAACGAACTAACAGTAAAAGTTCGCTAATTAACTGAATTTGTACGCATCCGCGTATAAAGTGACTTATACGTAGCATTAGTGTAGAATTTATCGGACAAGTACGTAGCGAATGCGTAGAAAGCCTTGAGAACATTTTTTAATCTAATGGAGCGAATCGCGTAACATTCGGGTTCGCTTCACACCTGAAAACTTCCAAGATTCGATAAGAATCTACGAAGCGGCGAATAGATTCGCTCATCTCTACTCCCTATGAGTTTTTGAAAAGTTAGTCATCCTTTACACACAACAATTCTCTATGAAAGTAAGAAGCTCACATTATACATTGGTTGCTATTTTTAGTTGCACCATAATAAAATAAAATCAAATACTACCTCTGTAGTTTCTAATAGACTGCCAACAACATTAAAATGTCTTTATTTTTTATGTTCCACTTTTTAATTTGGTTAACTCATCTAAAGCAGAGCAATACAAGATGGATAACTACAATAAAACAATAATCATCACACATAATATAAGATGGACTTTGTAATGGGGGAATTCCAGTGTCTTGCTAAGAACCTTACAGCACATCACAAAAATCAGAGGTCAGCTCACTCAAATTTGTAACTTACATACATTTTCCTGACTCACATCCAGCAAATATATCCTTGGTTGGATTTAAGAATCATGTAGATTAACTACAGTTCCCGATGATTTCCAAAAAAGAAAATATAATAAAAAAGACAAAGGTCATGTTTCAGAAGAACCTAGATGAGTGTGCCTGTGTATATACTGTAGGTGCACTCATCATCATGATTTACTCATCTATAATCACTGGAGGTCACTGCCTCCCACAAGAGCAACGAATACCTTATACTGCTGGAGAAAAAATCCACATTAGCCTAATCTCTATATTTCCTCCTTTTACTGCTGTTATTATTCTATTTAACTAGTGCTGAGTATCATCAGAGTCAGAGGTACTCAACCTTTTGAAGGTTACAACCCACTTTCAAACATGGCAGGTTCTGCTGAGCCAAACTGAACCTCAAAGGGGTTATCCAAGACCTATAATGCCTCCCCCCCCCCATAGGCCCGGGCCCCTCACAGAGATTTTACTTACCTTGCTCCCCAGCACACATGTCGCTTCTGATGCCAGAACAGCCGCCTCTGCATCTCCCGGTCGCACGGAGGAAAACATTGGGGCGTGGGGCAGCCATTAGCAGGCCACAACGGGAACAACTCTCCTTAGCGTCACCTGTTGCAGCCTGTGCGGTCTACTGTGATTGGACTGTTCACAGCCAGGGAGAAAGAGACACGAGAAGTGTCCTCCTTCCTGTACCGATGCTATTGATTTGCATACAGGGCAGTAAAAGAGAACGAGGGGCACAGCGCTGCAATGAGCAGTAGATCTGAAAAAAATAGTGATATCTTTCTATCTCCTAAACCTGCCCTACAGAGCCAGGTATTAATATTGTAATCTCAGAATCAGTGAAAGGTCCTCTTTAAGCCCTCTGCACCATACATGGACCCCATGTGTAAACAGTGATTGCTGGCTGCCACCCTATCCAGAGCAATCTATATGGGGATGGTCACATGATGTACCCATGTAATCGCTTTCCTGGCTGTGTCTTCTTCTGTGCTGGCTCTGAAAGAACTCAGCACATACAAGAGATTCTGCCGTATGTATCTGCACATGTGCTGAATGTGACGAGATGACCACTTTATATGAAGTCTATAGGCAGTGGGGTCCTTGAACTGGGGTGTTGCAGTAAGAAATGAGGGAGTTTAGGGTTTTCTATGCCAGTACCCACAAGTTTATGGTATTTTATGGTATCTTCAGAAAGTGACCAGCACCTTTAAAGGACATCTGTCAGCAGATTTGCACCTATGAAACTGTCTGACCTGTTACATGTGCGCTTGGCACCTAAAGACATCTGTGTTGGTCCCATATTCATATGTGCCCACATCTCTGAGAAAAATTATGTTTTAATATATGCAAATTAGCATCTAGGAGCAACGTGGGTGTTGCCATTATACCTAGAGGCTCCACTCTTATGCAACTGCCGCGCTTTCTGCACTTTGATTGACATGGCCAGGTGCAATGAAGTTTTTACTGCCTGGCCCTGTCAATCAATGTGCAGAGTGTTCGGCAGCTGCAGAAAGAGCAGAGCCTGTAGGTGTAATGGCAACACCCACGTTGCTCCTAGAGAATCATTTGCATACATCATTTTTCTCAGCAATGCGGGCACATATGAACATGGGACCAACACAAATGTCTTCAGTTGCCAAGCGCACATGTAACATGTCAGCCAGCTTCATATCTACAAATCTGTTGACAGATGCCCTTTTATTGGGAAGAGCAGGGGGATTGAAATATTTCTGTTCAAATAAAAAGTAGCTTATTATTACTCATTTCTTTCATATTAATCATTATCACTAACTTGGAAATACATTAAAATTGTAAAATACAATATTGGAAAATGTGGATTAATGAAATATTGTTTTGTCTTCAGAAAAGTCAGATATTTATTCCGTCTAAAATATAACATTTGCAGAAAAGAGACGTTGGTTAAATAGTTTGACAGTTCTGGTAAATTGATGTTTTCTACTTCCCAATTGCAATATAATAGGAACAGTAGAAGTAATTCCCCTCCTGTGGAATGAGGTTTGGCCATGTAGTAAGGACTCTGTGTTCCAAATTAACAGGGTCATTTTTCAAGATAAGCATTTAAAAATATTGTGGTGTTATTTTTCTATGCGGACACACTCACATTTCAGCCAGCAATTTTCCTAATATAATCGTCTGCAATATTCAAAGATGACATTTTACCGCACTTGTCAATGAAAGTCAATTCAAATACTGTCAGCAAGAAGTCAATAAGCGAAGTTAAAATAATTTCACCACTGTCATAAAGAATATGTAGAGAAGGTTTATATGAGTCATTATAAAGTATTATAATTCATATAAAAATAATAATATAAATAAATATAATAATAAAAATAAGTTGCATCCATTTACAAGTGAAAATGTGGTCTTCAAACTCTTGCTCTTATATTAAAGGGGTTGTCTCACTTCAGCCAATGGCATTTATCATGTAGAGAAAGTTAATACAAGGCACTTACTAATGTATTGTTATTATCCATATTGCCTCCTTTGCTGGCTGGATTCATTTTTCCATCACATTATACGCTGCTCGTTTCCATGGTTACATACCACCCTCTAATCCATCAGTGGTGGCCGTGCTTGCACACTATAATAAAGATTGCAGGTCTCTCTGGTGACTGGAACCATGGAAGCACATATAGGACAGCATTTTTTCCTATGGTGTAAAAGCATGGGCACCGCTGATGGACTGCAGGGTGGACGTAACCCCAGGAAATGAGCAGTGTATAATGTGATGCAAAAATGTCTCAAACAAGCAAAGGAGGCAATATGGACAAACACAATACATTAGTAAGTGCCTTGTATTAACTTTCGCTACATGATAAATGTAATTTTCTAAAGTGAGACAACCCCTTAAGCAACCACATGGGGAATTGAAGGAGATTTGTTTTCAGAATGTGGAGGAAATATCTTAAAATCCCATCCACTTTGCTGGTACTGTAAAACGCTGTGGATTTGCTTGCATCACACAAATCTGCAGTGGATCCATACTTTGTGGATGTTCCCTGAGACGTCCTAACGGGCACATTTCTAACATCTGCATGGCCAGTCCATATCCAGTTCATTCTTAGTTCATCTAGATCAGGGGCTCCCAAGTGCAGAAACAAAAGGAAAATTCGATAAAGAGACTTGTCGTCCAAAAAGGAAACACTGAAAACTTAGCCAGTATAGAAGGACTTAAAAACACTGTTTATTAAATGGTGATTAAAATAATAATATTCCCAACATGTACATGGTCCATCAGGCTTTTACAGCAGAGAGTGTGGAACGAAGTGGGACTGAAAGCAAGCCATATTAGGGATCGCTTATTGAAATGACAAAAGTGGAATGTCGCACAAAAAAATATCCCCACAAATTGCTTGCAGTCCCGTAAATAATACCAAGGAGAAAGTAGGCCTATAATATCACTGTGCAGCGGAAAACCCCACACTCACACACTTTCATATAACCCTATCTGATTCACGGTGTTCTGCTATATATTACATTCAGTTACTAACTGACCCTATGCACATATATCTTTTCATGTCTGTCATTGGGGTACAATCATTTAGTAGGAACTACGTAGACTGTAGCTCCATTAATGTGAGCACCACTTTTACAAGCTGTGTTACCATATACAATAGTGTCACGTGTGTTGCTAAAAATATGGATGAGATATCAATGTATTCCATAACTTGTTTATTCCATTATTTATATGGTATGAGTTGTGGAAACTGCATCTGCCTAATATGGAGAATAGCGCGACTCCTAACAGTCAAGATCCGGTCCCATTTAGTTATATATCACACACAACAAGCTGGTTTTCTGTTCTTTAGTCTTGCCAATCTCACTGCTAGGAGATCTCCTTGGTTAGCTATGACACTATGACGTTCCCCTGTCCTGTCCCTCTGGTTGGCATTGGGGATTATCTCACAATTAGTGACTTCACAGTGGCGTCTCACACTCTGATTGGTTGTTTGTTCTGCTGACCACCCCTGAGCGGTGAATAATAGGGTCTATAAAGGTCTTTCTGGTACGGTGTCTCAAGGCTGTGCTAGCCTATGTGTTACTAGACAGTGTAATACAAGCACCTCATAGTACCGTTCCTATTAAAAAAACATACCTCTGATGATAGACATGAAAAGATATATGTGTTGTGTAGGTGTTTCTCAAGGGATCACAAACTCTTTGTGGGGATATTTTTTAGCACAACATTCCCCTTTTTTTCATTTCAATAAGTGATCCTTAATACGACTCACTTTCAGTCCCACCTCGTTCCACACTTCCTGTTTTCAAAGCCTGATACACCATGTACTGTATATGGTGGGAATATTATTATTTTAATCAGTAAGTTTTGTTAGTTGTCCAACATGTTTTGTCTCTGGGCTTCTTAGATGTCCTGTACGAAAGCATCCTTTAAAACCAACGTTGGGGAGTAGCTGTGGCCCCCTGCAGAGGTGACAACAGCCACAGCCCTGCGGTCACGCTCAGAATCCACAGCAACCACCCCTCAGGATAGAGTCTTCAGGCTTAGATATGCCTACCAAACGCCAGGGGAGGGGGCCAAGACATGGTAAGGGTTGGGCTGTGCCAAGACAATGTATACATATGAAAACTATGATCAATGTTTTACATGTACTGGTGTGGGGTTCTGATTAATTTAGGGTTTTGGAATCTGAATTAATTGTGGAGTATGATTGCTGAACTGATTGTGGGGTCTGTGTATGAAATTATTGTGACGTTTGAGTATTCCACTACAGCAATTTATAGTACAGCTCAGTCCATATGTACTGGACAACTTTCTAATGGAATTCAGCAAAGCCTAGGTGCTAAATCTGCATTAAAAAAATCCTCATGTAACGTACATTTTGCAGCATATTTGTTGCAGTTTTGCTGCAAATTTGCAGCAAATCTATGAGGAAATTTTACGACATGACTGGACCTGCTCTTAAATTGGTTGGAGTATCCTGAGATCACTGTTTTTCTCCAGGTGATTCTCATGCAACACTATATAATTGACTCACGACACCTGCATTTACTGTTGTATCTTTTCATTATTTCAGTCTGTTAAAGACATACAAGAGATGCAAATAATGATGACATCACTCAAGGTAAAATCTCTAAACCAGTATAGTGAACTGGTGTTTGGGACACTATATGGACAAAAAGTTACATTATGCATGCAAAAATACTTCCTCATCTATATGATCATAACAATCCTTGATAAATATATTTGCCAAACATTAAATTAACAAAAAAATGTTACCCCTAGAATTAATTAATTAAAGTATAATAATATTACAGGGTTGCAATGTCTTTCATTTAATATACTCTCCCTGGCAAAATCCCCCTGCTGCATTCAAGGTCTGAAGCCAGATCAGCGAAAGAGGAGGAAATCAAATTTCCTGCGACTTCCCTGTAGTCCATCATCAGTCGGTTTCACAGCACTTTGTAACCTATGCTTCATATGTGATTTATAGACCATTGTAAAGAGTCATGTAAAGCTTGATGATGGACCATTGGGAGTTTATAGTTTTTTTTTATTCCAGCAAAACTATTACTAACTTACCTAACCAAGAACTGAAAGCTTCCATCTATCTCTGCCCAGCAGTCGCCACTCTGGTCTGTGCTAAAGTCATGGGGAACATCAGGGGTGGTGCAGACGGCTATCATATGGCCATGCCTGAGGAGACAGGGGATGGAGTGTGCAATGCCCTTAACGTTGATATTCCAGCTTTAGCTGGTCGACCAATCAGAGACTTGACTCATTCAGGGCTCTGGCTTGGAGTCCAACCAGAGGTGTAGGCAGATGATTTAAACCAGGCACTCATATTAGGTCAGTGCCTGTGATTGTGTATCGTTTTCCTGGCTCTTGTTTGTGTTTCTGTGCTTTGTGCACCTTTATGTACCAATCTTGGTTAGCTCCAAGGAGTATGGTATAATGATCTTAATGTGTGGCATAATGTTGTAATGTGTACAACATAGGTAGCACTCTGTGGCATTTGGATTTTTGTGTGTTACCACAGTACCTTGGTACTCAGCACCTTGAGTTTCAAAGCATAGATTGTAGTACTATGCAGTGTGTGTATTGTCATGTGTGCATATGCAGCAGTGGTAGTAGCCCTCACAGTGGCTATGGTCCTCCCCGGGGCTCCCTATGTCAAGCACATTGAAGGGAGGAGAGCACCCTTTCTTTCTCCTGGGCCACACCCTGGTTTGAGTTCCCTGCCTGGTGGCAGTTGGAGTGCCCTTGGTGTTAGTGACATATGGGATGAAAGACATGGAAATGTCAAAATAAAAGCCAGACCAACTTGATGAAACAATTAAACTGAACTATTTCTGAAAATGTTGCAGATGGCACAGATACAACTACTTTCAGAAGTCAGAACAGTTCTCATCATACATTTACTTGCAGAAATAGACATGATACTTATATTTTTCACAGTTCCAAAGACTGCTTATAGGGTAGACAGGCCTGGTACTTTCTGTCTCTGAGTAACTCTTCCAATAAATCTGTTCTTTCTTTCTAATACAGCCAAAGGGGTGCAATTTTTCCTTCTCTCTTCTCACATGCTGGCACTACAATACCCAGCTGCTGAGTGTAGTCGTCTAGCAAACCTGTAATCTGCCTCTCAAGTATGCCTGAGTGCCTGAAGCTAATAACCCAGACAAGCCTGCTTTGTAGCCCAAAACCTTAGACGCATCATCTCTAGTCTTTCATCATCTGGCAACTCCCTTGATAAAGGCTGCTCTACCAGACAGAACGGGTTCTCTTTGCTTCATCAGAGGCAGGTGGTTTGGCACTGTATTGTGCTGGCTGCTCTAATAACTCCCAGTGCTGCTTTGCCTCCTTCACTCACTGTAAACTCTAGACTGACTTCCACTAACTGAGCATCAACCCCTTTTAGAGGGGAAGGAAGAGGAGCATCCCCACTTAGCAACTCTTCCTATGGGCCTATTTACAGCCTTCAAGAGGGAAAATACATATCACAGTGCAAAATATACATTCGCAGACATAACCCCTTATGCAGTGGGCATGAGCCCACTGCGTGTAATGACATTGCACTAAATGCTATCCTGTTTATACCACAACTTCAATGATTCTGGGCAGGGCAATTACTCATAAATTTTATTTTGTGCCTTAGCGCCCTGCTTACATTACATTTAAAGAGATTTTTTGGGCTCCAGATAGGTTCAAACAGCAGCTGCGGTGAATAGTTGATCTACCTGAGTGCAGGGTGCTATCTCTACCTCTACCGATATGATTTTGATGACCCATCTTGAGGATAGGTGATCAATCTCTATGTCCTGTTAAACCCCTTTAAGTGTAGATTCTGGGGGTCATTTACTATATCTGTCGCAGATTGCGGCACAAATAACCTTTGTGCGACTGCGACTTTTTCCCGCTCATGCTGCGTCTAAAAAGGGGGAATAGCGTGGGCAGGGAAGGTGGTGGGCTGCTAGGCCTGTCTCATTTAACATTTTCTACACATTTAGAATCTACACCAGCAAGGAAGCTGGCATAGATTTAGACCGGCAGTGGATGCGCTGAAGTTATGTAGAGACCGGTATAGGGGTCTTAATAAATGACCCCCTCTGTTCCTAAATCCTGACAGACTCTGCTATAACTCTGCCAACAAAGCATGGTATAGAAAAATTTTGCAGGAGTGTAGCTGAGGGTGCCAACACGTCTCTCTGCTTTGGCCATGGTATTTAGATACAAGATACTAGGGCAGTGAACTGAATTTTTGCTTGAGTGAAGTAAAACCTAGCTACAACCCTGCCACATCTCTTTCATACAGCTGTATTCCAGTGATAAGAAAAGCTAGCTTCCTCCCTCGCTGATGTCACCACTGAGCTTCACTTCTAGACTATTTCTTAATTTTAAACCTGTAATGTTATATAGGCTATAACAAGGGTGATAGCTCCAGTCTGTCTGTCACATCCCAGATAACCAAATAAACACTGGATCACTGATACTAGATTATATTTCGCACTCAGCAGGCATAGATTCAATCAAGTCCATGTCCATGGGCTGCGTCTGTCTCCCCCAAACACTTGAATACCTGGGCTCTGTATCAGATTGTGTATTCAGCAGAGAGTTTACAGAAAGCTTTCTACAATGGTTTTAAAAACCATTGGACTAAGCATTAGGGCTAAGTATGAAACTTATTTTCATGACCCCTGAAGTGGTCTCAGAGAGTGCTGCCTTACCAAGAGATGCCACACAGCGAGTCAGATTTAATACAGTGATTACCTAAAGTATGAAATTCACAGGAGGTATGTAAGAGGGTCAGGAAGTTATGGGTGAGAGGGTCAGAAATGTATGGATGTGTTCATCACACAGTATCAAAAGTGGCCTCCACTATCCACATGGCAGTCTCTTTACTAAGGTCGCAGTTCACCTCACGGTATACAACGACAGAGCCATTACTCAGAGACCACAGTACATACACACAGTGGTCAGTTGCAGGGCCTAGTGGGCTGGCTGAGTCACGGTATCTGATAAGTACTCATTCCAGAGTATCAATTTTGGGAAGTTCAGAAGTGGTCAAAAACTACTTGTGTTATCCAAAGTAGTCTCTTGTATGGACCAGCATCAGTCCTAAGAAGGTCTACAGCATAGGCAATGGTCCATAACTACTCTGTCAGATATCAGGGTCCCTCCCTCTATATGCAGGTAAAGCTACCACCAATGCTACTCAATGTACTCAATGCTAACTAACTAGTGCCCGGTGCCTCTTGACTCAGCACTGTGCCATACACATTGACTAACCATCAGGTTCGCCAGTTCCTCCTATTTATAACCTGGCTCCACCTAGGATGCAAGCTATGCAGTTCAGCGCTGCAGCCTCTATACATGTGACCCCGACCCCAGTTAGGCTGCATGCCCACTGCTAAGTCTTAAAGTACACACAAAATAGAGTGCCTGCAATAAAGCATATGTTAGAATTTACATGCAATTCCCCTTTCAACACAACTATAAGATGAAGTATTACAGTAGTCAAAGCATAACAATATGGAGGTTACAGTTCAAGTATATAGCTTGCTGGAGGTGGTGGAGGGGGATACCCAATTACGGGATCAGTGCATGCAGCTTTGATAACTTTCTTGTAAACGGTCAGGCTGGCTTTCAGATCTGCATGTATAAGACATCATTCAGTAATTATGTCTAGACCTGGATGCAGTAATACCTCAACTTTGGGTTTTGGTAGGATTGCACCAGGCTGGTAGACCTCCACCGGATAGTGGTGGAGGTAATTTCATCATTCTAAGACAAGAACCGGCTGTTGTGAACAGTCAGATTATTTCCTATTTTGACTAGATACTGCGCTAGCAATGTGGCATTTTTTTCCGCCCAAAAATACAGTCCACATGTGGCCGGTTTGGGGTGGAAAAAATGGTGACCCTAGCTGTTGGGCATAAGACTAAAGCGAAATGAAATAGAGTACAAATAAACATGATTAGGACTAGGCCTGCAGAATTATAATAAAGTACAATAACACAAGAGAAATCAGTCTCAGTAATGCATTTCAAAAAATATCCTCAAGCTGAATGTTGTCATGGCTAGGTCACTTAGAATCGGAGGGCATACTGTATTTCTAAAACACAGGGGGAAAAAGAATGTGTAATAATTAAGTTAAATAATGAAGGTCCGTGAGTGACTTTAAAACAAACTAGTAAATGCTAACATTGTATGGGAATGTTTGTTTTCTTCTAGCATGAAATTTTCACATTTTAAAAGGTATGTCAGAAATAATTTAATTTTAGTGTTTTCTTTCCAAGGAATGTTCAACAGAGGAATTCCAGAATATCCCCGAACCACAGGAAATTTGTGGAGCGTTTCTTAGAAGATCAAAAGGTTTTGCCCATTCCTAGATGAGAGCTACCACAGAACTGAAAAGTTTCATGATTGTTGAAGTTCATGAGAAATCTAAGGAAAATTCAATGATGCATACCTCTATCACCCTAGGGTATAAGTTGAGTGAAGCCGGTGTTCTGTTCTCTTCACTAAGTGACATTGAGCTGGTCCAATCAAATTAATTGAACAAAATTTCACAGGAATTTGAAACCCTGCCAAGTAAAATGTATGGATTGGTTTCTTTCTACTCCTCATGTCGCCATTATTTGGAGCAAATGTTCTAATGTCCTCAGTGACAAATGAATCTAAGTAATGAACAAACTCCAGACATCTTACAGAAAATTCTTTGATAAAAAAAGAAAACAAAAAAACTCTATCTACAGTCACTTTCAGAATGTGAGACAAACCAATTACCTTGCATGTAGAAAAATATGGAAAGAGAACAAACATTTTAGAGAAATATGAGACAATAGATATATTATTTTTCTTTTAAAAAAAAGTCAGAATTAGTGCAAAGAAATTACAATTTCCATGAAAACTCATAAACAAGTATGTAAAATGCATTGAAATCAGAATCAAGGCAACGGGAAGGCTTGAATTGACAAATTCTGCTTTGTTTTAAAGTTTTTTCATTTGTCAATCCTCCATTTGCAGTAATTGAAATCTTGCAGGCATTTGCTTCTGCAAATGTCAAAGCTTACAGAAGGGCCACCCATAAGATACGCTGGCTTGTTGGCCACTATTTTGGAACCATGCTCAAGCTGCCCACAATAGCTCAATAGGAATTTTCTATTTTTTTTTTTTTTTTTGCAAATATTTTATGAATATAAGCCAAGGATAAGACATAAACCATTATCCCAATGCATACAAAGCAAATGCAAAAAAAGTATTATCTATCCAAAGAAAGAATGGAGAATGTTGAGTATAATATACATGCAAGAACAAAAAAAAAGGTACGTAATCAGCAACACAGAAATCAGCTATGTACATACTTCCCAAGGATGTATCAGCATGGTATTGGCCTGAGGATTAAGATTTGAGGTGGGAAATTGTGTGCTGAAGGCAAAAATCAAGGCATTAAAGGGAGTCTGTCACCTCCCAGGCCCCTATAAAGCACTAAAATAGCCCCATAGCACATGCTCTAATAAATGCAACGTTACCTTTTGCGGCTTCTTTTGACCTTCAGAAACGCCTTCCTTCCATACAAATCCCGCACCTGCGCAGCCTTCTGCCGGGACGGCGCATGCGGACTGTGATGCCCACTTTGGGCACGGCATCGCCGTACCTAGTGCGCATGCGCCGTCCCGGCAGAAGGCTGCGCAGGCGCGGGATTTGTATGGAAGGAAGGGAGGACCCGAGATACGTGGAGGGCGGGTGCGGCAAGTAGCTGGGGCGGGGAATTCATTCAAATAAGGACAGGAGCCCGGGCTCGAGCCCGGTGAACCCCGCCTCCGGGCTCTTCCGATACCTCATTTGCATACCATTAAAAGTGCGTTTTTGGCGTTTCTGAAGGTCAAAAGAAGCCGCAAAAGGTAACGTTGCATTTATTAGAGCATGTGCTATGGGGCTATTTTAGTGCTTTATAGGGGCCTGGGAGGTGACAGACTCCCTTTAAAGAAAATCTGTCACTTGTTTTAACAATATGAAAGTATTAGTATTGCCATGACTAGAGATGAGCAAATCGATTTGTCGATTCGTTGATTCGTATCGAATCTTGGGAATTTTTAGCTGCGAAGCGAATCCAAATATTAGGTGATTCGCTTCAGCTTTGTACGCATTCGCTACGTAGTTTGTCCTATAAATTATACGCTATTGCTACGTATAAGTTACTCTATACGCTGTTGCGTACAAATTCAATTCATTAGCGATGAGGACTCCTCCCCGGTAGCTCCGCCCCCTTCTCCAGTGTGAGAGGAAGACGAGGCAACTCAGGCAATTAAAATGGCGACACAGCGAGGCCCTGACTGGGGAGGCATGGTGTGGGGCACCAACCCCTATGAGGAGAAGGAACCGGAGGAGATCTACGTCTCTCAACATGTCCGGCAGCCTAAGAAGTCAGTTGAGGTGCCCGCTGAGGTGTTCACTCCGCTGGCTGACACGGCAGAGGCGGCAGGAGTTCCCGCTCCATCGCGGAAGGACTACTCCTTTCGCCAAAATTAGATGATCCCCGAGGCTGTCACCCGGAATGCCCTAACCCTCTGGGAATACAAAAAGTTGGTAGAGGAGTGGGTTGTGCAGGTGTTGGAGCACCCACGGTCCGGTGACCCCAAGCTGGAGCGCAGAAAGGGTACCGTTATGTGGTTCAGTGTCGAACGGGGAGTTGGTTTTATCGCCGATGAGGAGACGGCAGAAGAATTATATGTGAACCGCCGTTCTGTAAAGTGGCCGTATCTCCACGCAGGGGATTACGTAGAGTATAACCCTATGAAAAGCCTCCAAAGCCCCTTTGCTACTGGGGTGAAACTCCTTACGTGACCAGCTACTCCTGCAGCGCCCCCGGAAGACTGGACTGAGGAGGCCCAGGCAGCAGAAGAGGCTCGGTGTTCCCATGAGACCAGTGATGGGACTCTGCAATCTGAGGAGAAATCGCAATCTCAGCTGGAACCCCTAATACCAGATTTGCCACCTCCGATCCTTCATGTGGGACAGATGACCACCAACAGTTTCGTGTACCAGCCATCGGTGGTATAATACCAACTGCCATGGCAGGTGCTGGCCGCACAGTCTGGCGCTAGCGGAAGACCGTTACCGGAGCCCTTACAGCTGGAGATTCTGTCACCTTGTATGCCGGCGGGAGGATCTGGCCCCTACAAGGTAAAGGGCAAGGCCCAAGTTGCCACGGCCCTTGCCAGTGTGACCACCCGGTCACTACCAAGACCATCCCTGAGAGGTTGGTGGAGGTCTGCTGCCGCAGCCAGTGTGGCTTTCATGAGGCAGGAGTGCCCTCTCATGTCTGTTAGCTCCAGCAGCAGTGAAGAGGACCTGCTGGCCCTTAAGTAAGGATCCTGCAGCTTTTATGGGAGCCACAACGTGGACTGAACTTGAAGGGTGAGCAAGTTGGCGTTGGTTTTTATTTTTGTTGCCCTGCGTTTGTCCTCACCCAGATGGACATGGATTGTCAGGACTCCCCCCATCAAAAAAAAAAGTTTTAACGAAGTTGCGCATACATGCGCCTCATCCCTTTTTTCCCCCCTTTTCAGGTTATTGGGGAGCCCCTTGAAAGAGGGTTTTTTAAGGAACCTTTGCTGCTATTTTTTACCCATTTGGATTACAATTACCTATGTGGATTACAAATTACAACTGAGTTTGGGACTCTGTTCCAGTTGTATGACAAACATCAGAAGAAAAGAGACTTAAATGTGTCCATGAGCATACTAGGTAGGTGATATTTAAAATGTTTACATTATACCTATAATGTATTTGCACTATATTGTTTGCACTGGATTGTTTGCACTAATGTTTTTACCTTTCAGCAACGTTTTCAAGTATATTGCCCATTGTGTGTATTCCTTTACAGGTACCGCAATGTGTCCTCATATTCACTTTATTGTATGGTGGATGGTTGTACTATGCACTTAATGCACTTAACCGTATAGACAGCACCTTACTTGTTCTACCTCAAATATACATACTGCCTCTGAGGGCGATTTCAGATCTGACCATTTATGCTGGATCTAGCCCGGGGTCCGCAAGGTGTCGAAACGATGGCGCAAGCCTCGGATCACCTGCTGGATCACCTCCTTTTTATGCTGGTTCGGGTGGCGGTGTGTGCCATCGTAAATCGTAATCCTGCCGGTCCATCAGCCGGACTATGTGTTTCAGCAGTGCAGCAGAGCTAAATGATGAGGATCGCCTGGATGCCATTTTCTAAAATTCGCTCTAACTCTGAGGAGTGCATGGCGTGGCCTCTCAGCGTACGTGCCTGCGTATTATGTAATTGCGTAGACAATAGTACGCTGATGATTCGTACGCTATTTGTACGCTCATGCGTAGGTCTTCTAAGAAGTTGCATAGATTTTTTAAAAGAGTGTTCGTTATTAGTGCGCGAATGTTCGCTAATAGCACATAACAACGTATATTTTGTACGCAAATACAAAAAATCTATTCGTCGAATATACGAATCTTAGGAAAAGTTCGTCGAATGTTCGGCAAATAAAATTTTGAATGATTCGCTCATCTCTAGCCATGACCAATAAAATTCCTTCTTTTTTGGTGTAGTCTTCTTTCTTTGTTTCATGGTTTGGTTCTCTTTTAAATCCAATTTTTGGATTATGCAAATTTTTCCACAAGGAGCCCAGAGGGGCGTTCTTCTCTTTCCATGAAGCCCAGTAACGCCCCCTCCAGTGCCCAGCTCGCCTTCTTTCGGATCCCAAGAATGCCTCTTCACATAAGAAGTAACCGCCCACACCAGCACCGTTGCCCGCCGCCCCCTTCCACTACGTCATTCGAGTGATTTAACCACTCCTACAGATGCTTTGCTTCCAGTCCCGAAATTTTGCGCAGGCGCAGTACCGCTGGCTGCCTGCGCGATACACATACTCCTAAGGGCAACAGCTGACTGATTACGTCACTGGGCTCGGCCCATGCCCAGTGACGCTTTTGAAGCTGTTGCCCTTAGCAGTATGTGTATCGCGCAGGCGGTCAGCAGTACTGCGCGGTGTCCAACATGGTGGCCATTTTGAAAGCAGTCAATATTTTCAAAAGGGAAGGGGTGCATGTGACATATTTATCTGATCAAGAATTTGATGAATTCGAATCTGTGCCTAAATGTGCTTAAATTTGTAAATTATTGTTAAAGGGATTATCTAACAGCAAATGGCATTTATCATGTACACAAATTTCATTCAAGACATTTACTAATGTATTGTGATTGGCCATATTGCCCCTTTGCTGTCTTGGTTCATCTTTTCCATCACATTATACAGTGCTCTTACCTAGGGGCTACAACTACCCTGCACCGATCACCATGCTTACAAGGCAATTTTTCCTATAGTGTCCAAGCACGCCCACTGCTGCTAGATTGCAGGCTGGTTCCAGTGTATAGTGTATAATGCTCATATCAAGATGAGTCCTGAAGTATGAGATTAGTCCAGGACTCATCTCCAGTTGCAATGGTCATATGAGCACTATTCCAATGAAGCTGAGAACTATATATCTCATGTCACTGAAGCAAGCTGTACTGTCTTAATTGGCACATTATACAAACCCCCAATACCAAAGGAGGCCTAGATTCATCTCCCAGTAAGGTTAAATGTTTATGTACTATTCTTTTGTGTGGAAGGATGGGTTTGCTATCGGCAGGTTTGGGACCCTAAATCCCAGTTGCATAATGGCATGTTAGAGGTTTAGAGACCCCCAAACCAGGTGACAGGTTTCCTTCAATTGATTTCACCCTGTACAAAGTACCCACTTTACCAGCAGCAAAGTATCCCCAAACCATGACATTTCCTCTGCTATCTTTGACAGATCAAATAGTACTTCAGCATCTCTTTATTCATTTGTCTGCTCCTCACAGATGTTCTTCTGTGTGATCCAAACGCCTTACATTTAGACCCAATCTGTCTACAACATTTTTTCCTAATCATCCTTTATCCGTCTGTAAAATTTTTCCTATTAAGAGCCAAACTACAATATGGCCTTTTCTTTGAAATGTGTCTAGGAGACATGCATCTCAGAGTCATCTTTTCATTGTTACAATGAGACTGGTGCATTTGTAAGTGGAAATAACTTTATAAATACATCCACAATTTTTAAGTTGGGTCCTGTCATCTTGTTGGCATGCCTTTCTACAGTGTCCTCAAGAGCTGCTATATCAGTCCCATGCCTACATGGAGAAAGGTGTTTTTTGTTCCCCAAAGTACCTCATTAGAATACAATTTCTCTTTAGAGGACCATTGACAGAAAATTAATGAACAGAAATACAAAAAAACACATTTCAAAGATATCTATGGAATTTAGTATGAGAATTTGATCATATGATGTTGTCTCTAGTGATTGATTCGATCAAGTCAATGGGAATAATTTACTAACACCCGCTCCTTGTGAATGGTGCAGTAGTCTCTCTCTCAGTGCCATATGGGCCAAATTTATTGATACTTTTGTTGATTCCTCTAAAATAAGACACTGTTCTCCACCCCAGAGAAGTGGTGTCAAATCTTTATAAATGACTTGCACATGGCAGAGACGCCTTAACTACTTTGAAACACGTAAATATGTATCAGAAGGGGTGGCGCAGGAGCACCCTAAATGGGTTTGAACAACATATTTTTCAGTGCACTTACACCATAAAACTGGCACAAATACATGAACCCATCTGCCCTACAATGTTTAAGATATAATATTAAAGGGACATCTCTATTTAAAAAATTCTATTAACATGAGTGAATGTGAATATTCTATGTATTTTTGTACAAAAAAGACTGGAATTTTTTCTGGATATAATTTTTTTAGTTGCTCTATGTATTCTACTTCCTGTTTTGGTTCTTTAACTTCCTCCTTTGTCTGGACTTTTAACAAGCTGAACAGCTTTGCTTAACTCAGTCAATCAGGCCCCCACTCCAGTCACACAGGTAAGGGGAGATGAGTGACTCCATTAGAGCATCAGACATTACCCTGATCAGTCCAACAAAAAAATACTGTCCCAGTTCTTATGAGGTTCAGCAATAATTATATATTAACAATGAGGTGCAATAAAATACAGAAATACTCACTGTAAGAATCTCTCCAACTGAATGAGCCAAGATTTCTGATTTTGTGTCATTCATGGACTGTTTTATAGTTATTGTAAGAGAAAAGGGACTCTGATAAATGGCCTCTATTGAAGGTCTTAGATCACCAGGCAGCATGTTTCTTTAAAACAGGTATGTTATGCTGTGAATTTATTGACTGTTCTGTAAACTAACAAAGGAGGACTTTCCTTCTCTACAAAGCTCAGATGATGTGTTAGAAATGTGGAACAAATGTATATATCACATGGTGCGTTCACCCGCTGTGCTTGTGGCATAGATCTCTCAATTCTCTTCAGTCTAAATTCGTAGGAGGCAGGTAAAAAAATAAGAATAATAATAGAAAAATACATTAATTAATAACAGCCAGCCTGGGCAGGAAGGTGTCCCATTACCAGAGTGCTTACAGCTTAAGGTGCTGGTGACATGATCAAGATGGAAGAACGTTTTAATGTAGATTAAAATGGAGGCGCGGCCTCTATTGTATCTGCCAAACTATGGGTGGCGATGCTTAGAAAAGCTGAGTTACTCAGAACAGCTGCAGAGAGATGTCTGCTTACTGAGCCCTGCTCATTGAATGCCAGGCGGTTCTTTTCGTGCTAAGCTCTTCACACCGCTCGGGCAGAACTTTCTTTTATTACAGAGTCCTTAGTACTTAAGCGTGGATTAGCTAACCGGGGTTTTGCCTATCCTAGAGGGAAGCTTTGCAGCCAATTCTTTCTAGAGAGTTATAGGTTTTACATATCAGAAGTGAACAGAGTGAAACTTTCTGTCAGAGGGAAAATGTGAAGACAAATGAGGAGATTAATTAGTTAGACAACATATAAATTAGTTCAGGTGATGTCATCTACACGTTTGGCATGAGATTTAGCTATTACTGTACTGCAGAACAGGACTAAATGTGCTCAAGGAAAGTCTTCTAAAATGGGCAGTAGATATAGAAAAAGTAGAGAAATGCAAGAAGACAACAAAAGTGCAAATGGTACAGTGCCTTGCCAAAGCACTCGGCCCCCTGGAACTTTTCAACCTTTTGCCACATTTCAGGCTTCAAACAAAAAGATATAACATTTTAAGTTTTTGGTGAAGAATCAACAAGTGGGTCACAATTGTGAAGTGGAACGAAATTTATCGGAACTTTTTTGTAATAATAAAACTGAAAAGTGGGGCGTGCAAAATTATTCAACCCCCTTGCATTAATACTTTGTTGCGCCACCTTTTGCTGCAATTACAGCTGCAAGTCGCTTGGGGTATGTCTCTATCAGTTTTGCACATCTAGAGACTGAAATTCTTGCCCATTCTTCCTTGCAAAACAGCTTGAGCTCTTTGAGGTTGGATAGAGAGCGTTTGTGAACAGCAGTTTTCAGCTCTTTCCACATATTCTCAATTGGATTCAGGTCTGGACTTTGACTTGGCCATTCTAAGACCTGGATATGTTTATTTTTGAGCCATTCTATTGTAGATTTTGCTTTATGTTTGGGATCATTGTCTTGTTGGAAGATAAATCTCCGTCCTAGTCTCAGGTCTTTTGCAGACTCCAACAGGTTTTCATCCAGAATGGTCCTGTATTTGGCTCCATCCATCTTCCCATCAATTTTAACCATCTTCCCTGTCCCTGCTGATGAAAAGCAGGCCCAAACCATGATGCTGCCACCACCATGTTTGACAGTGGGGATGGTGTGTTCAGGGTGATGAGCTGTGTTGCTTTTATGCCAAACATATCGTTTTGCGTTGTTTCCAAAAAGTTCGATTTTGGTTTCATCTGACCAGAGCACCTTCTTCCACGTTTGGTGTGTCTCCCAGGTGGCTTGTGGCAAACTGTAAACAAGACTTTTTATGGATATCTTTGAGATATTGCCACTCTTCCATAAACCCCAGATTTGTGAAGTGTTCGACTGATTGTTGTCCTATGGACAGACTCTCCCACCTCAGCTGTAGATCTCTGCAGTTCATCCAGAGTGATCATGGGCCTCTTGGCTGCATCTCTGATCAGTCTTCTCCTTGTTTGAGATGAAAGTTTAGAGGGATGGCCGGGTCTTGGTAGATTTGCAGTGGTCTGATACTCCTTCCATTTCAATATGATCACTTTCACAGTGCTCCTTGGGATGTTTAAAGCTTGGGAAATCTTTTGGTATCCAAATCCGGCTTTAAACTTCTCCACAACAGTATCAGGGACCTGCCTGGTGTGTTCCTTGGTCTTCATGATGCAGAACCCTGAGACTATCACAGAGCAGGTGCATTTATACGGAGACTTGATTACACACAGGTGGATTCTATTTATCTTCATCAGTCATTTAGGACAACATTGGATCATTCAGAGATCCTCAATGAACTTCTGGAGTGAGTTTTCTGAACTGAAAGTAAATGGGCCGAAAAATTTTGCACGCCCAACTTTTTTATTATTACAAAAAAAGTTTAAATGATCCAATAAATTTCGTTCCACTTCACAATTGTGACCCACTTGTTGTTGATACTTCACCAAAAACTTAAAATGTTATATCTTTTTGTTTGAAGCCTGAAATGTGGCAAAAGTTTGAAAAATTCAAGGGGGCCGAATACTTTCGCAAGGCACTGTGTATATACTACACTGCCACCATCATAGTAAAGCTGAAGAGTTTCTAATATCATATTTAACCACTTAGTGACAGTCGATATGCCTTTTTACTTCAGTCATAAAGGGGCCTTATTCTAGACGGTCACCTTTTTAGGCAGCCTAACCTAAGCGCTGCACAGTTGTGCAGTAAAGAGCAGGAGCTTGGGTCTCTTATTACACCTGGGCTTCTGCTTTAATGGTCCAGAACGCCATTAGATGTTGCGGCATCTAAGTGGTGTCAAATGTCCGAAGGACCCTTTGTCACAAGGGACAAGTCCCGAACAAGACTGCAAGGAACCAATGTTTTTAGAGTGCACCCGGGGGTCTAATGATCTGCCCTCTTTGTCTTCCAGAGACGCAGCCTAATAGGTTGCTTGTCAGTTTCTACATGTCAAAGTCCCCCTGTTGTAAGTGTAAAATCAAGAATTAAATTCAGTTTTATTAAAAAATAAAATTTCCAAGTTAAAAAAAGATAATAAGCTTTTCTATGGAAAAAAATTAAAAATAAAACCCTCTCCACATATTTGGCATTGCCGCATCTGTAACAACCTTTATAATTATCACGTAATTTATCCCAAGCAGTGAATGCCGTAAAAAAAAAAAAAAAAAAACAGAATTGCTGTTATCAGAATTATTTATGCCACAAAACCTGTACGTTTCAAAATTTACAACAGCCCTCATTTACTAGCCATCATACTGCTACATCAATAGAAAAATAATAAAGTTATAGCTCTTAGAGTGTGGCGATCAAAAAATGAAAAAAAAATGCTTGGCCACTAAGACCTAAAATGCATACAGGGGAAAGGGGTTAACCTGGGGCCTAGCTTCAAATCCAACCAAAGGCATCATTTACATTGAGTTTGTGCTCCCTTCCCCAGGGGATTTTCTCCAGGTATTCTGTTTTCTAATCACATTCTAGAGACACATCAACTGGATTTTTATGAGCTACAGAGGCATATCATATGGCTTATGTGGGACCAATGCAGAGAAGGGTCCAATCCCAGTTAATTTCCACCCCTGGAGGGGAAAAACACCAGGTCCTTCCGCCCTGAGTGGCAAGATCCAGTACCATTATGGGGCTGACTCTCCTCTACCTAATGGATTTTTTTTTAAACTAAGTAAGAATTCTTAATCATTCTTGTTGCCTTGTTGCTCCATCAGATTAGTTTTGCAGTTACAGGGACAACTAAAGCAAGTATTTAGAACAACAGATCTCAACTTTTTGGACTTCTTGAATATGTGGCGGTTTGGCTATTTTTAGAAGTCTCATAGTGGAGGGTGTAAGGGTGGCCACATATATGCAGCTTGCTTTCGATTTACTGCTAGAAGATTTCTAAGTATAGCCAAGTACAGTCTCTTATCTATTTTTTTTAAGTACCATAGCAGTGGATGAAGAGGACACAACACAGGTTGTTCTCCATTCATGGCTCAGTTCTTGAGATTGGATCTCTGGGACCCATACATATGGCATATACTATTATTATGCCACAAAAGTCGAAATGGAAGAACCCCATTATGATACGGGGATAAGGTTGCAAAAAAAAAAAAATTACAAACAAGGGGTGGTGACTTAAAGGGGTTCTCTGGGAATGAAGAACATAAAATTACTGAAAATACTTAAATATTACTTTATTATAAATATAATCTCAAATACCTTTCATTATTTATAATGGCTCTTTTTGTCTGGGGAGCAATCATCAGGGGCAATAAAATGGCCGCCATCCTATTAGTACAAACAAAACCTGTCCTAATCGCACAGTTGGACAAATTACTTCACAACACTGAGCTAAAGAGCTGCCTCATCCTCCTCTTTGCTCTACCTATGGATTATGATCCTGAATACAGTTTACTATGATCTTCAGTTGAATCTTTGTAGGAATGAAGTTTATAAGGAGACATGAAGCACAGAGAGAAGAGTGGGGGTGTGGATAATGAGCAGCGCTTGTATGCAGTTTCAATTACCGCAGTCTGTCCTGTCCGTCCTCTCTGTACTTCATGCCTACTGAGATTCAGCTAAAGTTCTTATCAGCTGTATTCAGGATCATAATCCCTAACAAGCAGAGAAGAGGAGGATAAGGCAGCTCTTTAACTGAGTGCTGTTATGTACTAATAGGACAGCGGCCATTTTTGTTCTCCTAATGATTGCTCCTTAGAGAAGATGGGCCATTATAACGAATGAAAAGTATTTGGGAACATACTTAAAATAAAGTAATATTTAAGTATTTTCATTTTTTTAATTCCCAGAGAACCCATTTAGGTGGAAACAGGAGTGGCCTAATTTGAACTCTGGAGCAAAATTGTGTCATAAACTAAATCAACCAATAATGTCTATCCCTCATCACTGCACCATATTTATCATCCAGCTTGAGCCCCTGCGATAAATCTGCTGCAGGTCTAGACAGGATTAGTAAATCTGAACAGTAGTTTTACTGCTATTAAACTTAATAGTGACTTGATAAGGAATATATGCCCTGAAGAAGACAATTGTCCTGAAAACAGACCAATCTAGCATAAAGGCTTTATTAAAAAAGAGGAAACATACAAACGTCTGATGCTATTGCTGGGAAACGTCTGAAAAGTCACTTTATTATCCTCTATTTTTATTCTATAATTCTCATATTCTACATATTGTAACACAAATGATTGTGTCTGAAAACACATTATGTAGCTCTGAATGTCAGCCAAGAAATTTTAGAGCAAAATAAAAGCTTTTTTTTTTTTTAATTACAGTGAGAGGGTATCATTTTCACCAACTGTATTTTTTATTTTAAGATTAGAAAAACATGGCTGCTTTCTTTCAAAAACAGTGCTATACCTGTCCACCGGCTGTGTGTGATATTGCAGCTCTGAACTGTTGACTTCAATGGATCAGAACTGCAATACCAGACACAACCCATGTGTGGCGCTGTATCTGGAATAAAGCAGTTGTGTTTTGTAATCCATCTAAAGAATAACTGCATTTTACATAAACTTTTGATATGTCGGAGTGACATATCAAAGGTTTTTTTATTGTTGAGAGGTCAGAGCAATGAGAGACCCACCAATAGCTAAAACGAGGAGTTAGAAGCACTTTTTGAGTGCTGTCTCTCTTTGCTGAGGACATAGGAGAAGATGGCCTCAATAGAAAGTCTTCACTTTTTGTCTTCAGCAGTGAGGAGAGACAGTGCTCAAGGAGTGCTTCTAACTCCTCATTTTAATGATGGTTGGAGGTCTTAGCACTTGGACCCTCACCAATCAAAACCTTTGATATGTCACTCTGACATATCAAATAGGTTTTGTAGAGTGCAGTTACTCCTTAAAAGTGCCTATACATCTTCAATAGCTGTCATCACTTGTGTGGCCAACAGCTATTCTATATATACAAGGACACCTGGTTTGGCCACAGCAGGGGCCTACAACCATGTCTTTCAGCCGTTTACCATCCAAAATTGAGCTGATCAGCGAGTAATTAACCAACATGTTCTCTGAAGACTTTTCCTTTTAGGACTTCGCATAAAATAACACAGACTGACAAACAGTGTGGACAAGTTTATCTTTATTGTTTCTTAAAGAGTAACTAAGCTTTTGTTCAACTTTTTTTTAAATGTCCCAAATTCCCTAAAAATATTTTTTTCTAATATACTTTATTTGATTTTGAATTTTTACTAAAGAACTTTTCACCTAAAGCCCTGATTGTCAGCAGTGTACGAAGTACGGAGCAGGACTCTTAGCTTATCGAAGCAGGCACAGGCAGATAAAAGCAGGAGCCAAGCACTTCCTAAAAAAGTTCAAGGTGTGTAGGGTTCATACATGACCATTCTGCCTGTGTCTGTATGTGTACATATCTTCACATATTCAGCAGAACTGAAGAGAGAAAAAATGTTAATGATCCAGATGTCGATAAACATTCAAGTTGACAAATGTCCTGATCTTGTCACTCCCCTTAGTAGAAATAAAAACATTCTCCTTAACTAACTCTGACAATCAACTCAAACTAACATACGTCCTTGGTAGTGAAAGGTGTTTTTTTTTTTCAATGTCTCCTCTAGAGGCATAAGGACGTCCTTGCTCTGCTCTATTGTGGAGATCTACTATGAAGGCTCCTGCTCTGGTGGACATGCAATCCTGCATGGGAAATAGCCACAGGAAACTTCCCGAAGCCAGAACCACAATGATCAGACGCAGAGAAATATGTAACTTTAAAGACTTTAGGTGTAATCAGATTCATTTTATTTGCCAGCTATGCACAGAATATTTAGTATATCAAGTCCCAAAATGTAATAACTGAGAAATGCTAAATATTTCATGCATAATCTGTATGAAATAGTTTTTGGTCAGTACGTCTGCTTGTGCAAAGCAAAGTTAACTAAATGGTTAATAAGACTGTATGTCAAACTGTAGTATCAATAAAATTAGGTTTTAAATACTGAAACCAGATTCCGATTAACTGGTGGAGCAAGAGCGCCATCATGTGGTTATTTTACAGAAGAAACTCATGAGCTCAAGTAGAAGCATGGATTCTTGAGAAGATGTGATGAACATTTAGAATACCGTATTTTTTGCCCCATAAGATGCACCGGCCCATAAGACGCACCTAAGTTTTATAGGAGGACAATAATAAAAAAAAATATTTTTCATCAGACCTCAGCTCACAGCCCCAATCAGACCCCCAATGTTAATAAGACCCCAATAAGACCTCAGATGAGACCCCGATGTGAATAACCCCCAATCAAATCTCAGATAAGAGCCCCATGCCTCTCATATCAGCCCCCAATGCCTCTCTCAGCCCCCAAATGCCTCTATCAGACCCCAAATGCCTCTTTTAGCCCCCAATGCCTCTTTTAGCCTCCAATGCCTCCATCAGCCCCCAATGCCTATCAGCCCCCAATGGCCTTTTAGCCCCCAATGCCTCTATCAACCAGCCCCCAAATACCTCTTTTAGCCTCCAGTGCCTCTTTTAGCCCCCAATGCCTTTTAGCCTCCATCAGCCCCCAATGCCTCCTTTAGACCCCAGCATCCGCAGAGTATACAAAATAAAAAAAAAAACACTTACCTCTACTGCTCCTGGACGCCGCCGCTCCTCTGACCAATCAGATTATAGATAACAGGGCATGATAGCCTCATGTCAGGACAGAGCAAGCAGGTTATGGTGGAATGTGTGGACAAGGTCTGTGTGGTCTAGCCTTAGCCCTTGGCAACCTAAACAAGTCTTGTTGCCCACCACCCCCCTCCCACACCTTCTACTGGAATGTCCTTAAAGGGGTTCTGCAGTTGTTTATAAGTGATGATCTATCCTCTGGATAGATCATCAGCATCTGATCGGCCGGGGTCCGACAGCCTGGACCCCCGCCGATCAGCTGTTTGAGAAGGCAGCCGCGCTCCGGGAGGGCCGCGGCCTTCTCTGTGTTTTCCTCAGGCCCAGTGATGTCACGACTAGTATCACTGGCCTGGGCGGGGCTAAACTCTGTTCACATGAATGGAGCTTAGCTCCGCCCAGGCCAGTGATACTAGTTGTGACGTCACTGGGCCTGAGGAAAACACAGAGAAGGCTGCGGTGCTCCTGCAGCGCCGCTGCCTTCTCAAACAGCTGATCGGCGAGGGTCCCGGGTGTCAGACCCCCACCGATCAGATGCTGATGATCTATCCAGAGGATAGATCATCAGTTTTAAACAACTGCAGAACCCCTTTAAGCAGTTTGGAAAAGTTTGCTTAGAGACGAGATGGAGTCAATTACATTAACAATTGTGACAAGAGAACCGCAGCAGAAAGGACATACTTCCTGAGCTGTGAAAGGATACATCCACTTAGCTGTTATTCTCTAACTTGTTAGAAAAGTACATGATGTAAATTGTAGTGAATCTTATTAACAGTGACTGTATTTGTGAGTTATAACCTCCCTTCTGATCCTCTGCTTTTCATGTGACCTACACCGATCTCCAACTGACACAGGACAGGAAGCCAGTTACTTTTCTATTCATTCCTACAAGATTGACAAAGTTTCCCATAGCAAAACACAGAAACCGGCTTACTGTCCACACATAAGATGCTGTATTATTTTGAAAGTCAGTGCTGGTCACATGACACAGCTGAGGATCAGAAGGGAGGGGATAACTCACAAATATAGCCACTATTAAGAAGATTACATTCACTACAGATCACATCTTGAACCTTTCTAACGGCTCAGAGAATACAAATTTTTCTCGGACAGTTTCTTTAAGTTTTAATAAATAAGGCCTTGTGTAAACTAATTTTGTAAAAATTACATAAAATCCATTAAAAAATCAGCTCTTTACCATTAAAGAATTTACCCCCCCCCCCTTAGTTTATAGACATATTGAACACCTGCAGAATCTATGAGTAATATGTTATAGAGCAGGAGGAGACGAGTAGAATATGTAGTTTTGTGAAAAACGATTCAGTATGGTTTAGAATGAGCAGAAGTTTAACTGAATGTTTATGAGCTTAGGAGTCCACTGGGTGGTCTTACTCAGTGACTGACTGCTATTCCTGTATCATAACGCATAGAGATACCTAGAAATCCCTGATAAGACCTCCCACTGGACTCCTAAGTTTAGAATGCACAGGGATTTATATGAATACTTACAAGTTTTACAGTCTTATAGGACTTTATAGCAATATGCTCAGTACTGTCTGCTATATATAATCTCTCTGAAAGTGCACTTACAATAGTAAATTCTACTATTATATTTCAGTCAGGATCTCTTCTAGCCAGAGCCGCTAACAGAGTGGCTCTCAGTATGGCAGATCCTGTCTGTTCACAGAATGGCCAGCATAATAAATGTGTGGTCAGTTACTGCTTCCTCCAGGGTCTCTGGTCACCCACTTAAAATTAAAAAGAGATTGTCTTGATAAACTATGTTGCTGGAAGTATAGTATCTGCCAGAAAAAAAAGACCGCCAGACCATCATTGTTGGATAGGCTGGGGATCAAACAGGAAAGAAGAAAAGCAAGAAGCTCAGATGAAAGACAATTACGACTCACAGCTAATCCATAATGGGTAGTACACAACATCCACGGCAATTAAAAATGACTGACCAACAAAAGTTGCAAATATCAAGGAAAACAATTAAAAGGGCATTCCTTGAATTAATTGCACAATTGTTAATGGCACAAAAAAATGCTGCTCCCAACCTCTCCCCCTTGGAAACAGCATCACTCCTACCCACGCTGTGTCTTGTAGTTTGTCCCATTCAAGCAAATAGGGCTCTGTTGCAATACCAGACAGAGCAGTATCTAGAACAGGGATCAGCAACCTTCGGCACTCCAGCTGCTGTGAAACTGCAACTCCCAGCATGCAAACATGCTCCACTGTTCTTACAACTCCTAAAAAAGTGAATGGAGCATTCTGGGAGTTGTAGTTTCAGAACACCTGGTGTGCCGGAGGTTGCTGATCCCTGATCTAGAAGAATGCAGTCAAGTCTCATACGACCTATAACACTGGTATAGCATTTTCCCAGTTATGGTCTACATAGACATTTCTAGTGTACAGAATGGGAAGGAAAGTTTGCATACAGTGATGTGAAAAAGTTCCCCCCTTCCCAATTTCTGCTGTTTTTGCATAACTGTCATAACTGCGTTTCAGATAAAGCTACATTTAATATTAGACGAAGGGGAGGGGACCAGGAGCGGCACATTTCCAGGCTCAGATAACCCCTTTAAGACCAGGCCTATTTCACTTTTCCATTCACATAGCCATATGAGGGTTTACTTTTTGGAGGATGAGATTTATCATGTCTTCTATTGGAAAACGGGAAATTCTTTGTGGGGTAAAACTGAACAAAAACCACAACTCCATTAAGGTTTTTGGGGGTTTTGACATCAAGGCTTTCACTGTGCAGTAAAAATGACATGATGTCCTTATTCTGCAGCTCAATATGATTACGGCGATACCAAACATATATAGTTTTTTTTTTGGTCTATAGAGCTGTAAAAGGGCTTGTTTTTGCTGAACGATCTGTAGTTTTTATTGATACCATTTTTGTGGTATGTATAACTTTTTGATTTTTTTTTTTTTTGGCAGTGACACAAGGTGACTTAAAAATGGCGAATTGGGTGTTATTCATTTTTTTTTCCATTACGGCTTTTACCGCGCACAGAAATATTTTTTATATTATAATAGTTTACACTCACCGGCCACTTTATTAGGTACACCTGTCCAACTGCTCGTTAACACTTAATTTCTAATCAGCCAATCACATGGCGGCAACTCAGTGCATTTAGGCATGTAGACATGGTCAAGACAATCTCCTGCAGTTCAAACCGAGCATCAGTATGGGGAAGAAAGGTGATTTGAGTGCCTTTGAACGTGGCATGGTTGTTGGTGCCAGAAGGGCTGGTCTGAGTATTTCAGAAACTGCTGATCTACTGGGATTTTCACGCACAACCATCTCTAGGGTTTACAGAGAATGGTCCGAAAAAGAAAAAACATCCAGTGAGCGGCAGTTCTGTGGGCGGAAATGCCTTGTTGATGCCAGAGGTCAGAGGAGAATGGGCAGACTGGTTCGAGCTGATAGAAAGGCAACAGTGACTCAAATTGCCACCCGTTACAACCAAGGTAGGCAGAAGAGCATCTCTAAACGCACAGTACGTCGAACTTTGAGGCAGATGGGCTACAGCAGCAGAAGACCACACCGGGTGCCACTCCTTTCAGCTAAGAACAGGAAACTGAGGCTACAATTTGCACAAGCTCATCGAAATTGGACAGTAGAAGATTGGAAAAACGTTGCCTGGTCTGATGAGTCTCGATTTCTGCTGCGACATTCGGATGGTAGGGTCAGAATTTGGCGTCAACAACATGAAAGCATGGATCCATCCTGCCTTGTATCAACGGTTCAAGCTGGTGGTGGTGGTGTCATGGTGTGGGGAATATTTTCTTGGCACTCTTTGGGCCCCTTGGTACCAATTGAGCATAGTTGCAACGCCACAGCCTACCTGAGTATTGTTGCTGACCATGTCCATCCCTTTATGACCACAATGTACCCAACATCTGATGGCTACTTTCAGCAGGATAATGCGCCATGTCATAAAGCTGGAATCATCTCAGACTGGTTTCTTGAACATGACAATGAGTTCACTGTACTCAAATGGCCTCCACAGTCACCAGATCTCAATCCAATAGAGCATCTTTGGGATGTGGTGGAACGGGAGATTCGCATCATGGATGTGCAGCCGACAAATATGCGGCAACTGTGTGATGCCATCATGTCAATATGGACCAAAATCTCTGAGGAATGCTTCCAGCACCTTGTTGAATCTATGCCACGAAGAATTGAGGCAGTTCTGAAGGCAAAAGGGGGTCCAACCCGTTACTAGCATGGTGTACCTAATAAAGTGGCCGGTGAGTGTATAATCACATTTATTTTTTATTGTTTATATATTTTTAGATGTAAAATTGGGAAAGGGGGCGATTTAAAATTTGTTTTAATTTTTTTTAACTTTTTGCTTAGTAACTATAAGCCACCCTAGGGGGCTAGTACATGAGATCCTTTGATCCCTTGTCCTATTAACCGTAATAGAGTTCTATTAGGATGAATAGGATTTTGACGCGCTCCCTGCTGGGTTGTGCCTCGTGCACAGAACTTCCAGCAGTGGGACCCCCACTGATCCAATAGTTATCCCATGTACTGTGGATAGGAGATAACTTTTTGTAACAGGAATACCCCTTTAAAAAGAACCAGTCTGAAATGTAAAGCTGGCTTGGAGGCCTGCAAAGCAGCACATGAAGCAACTTCTTACAGAGATTCGAATACAGATATAAAACAAAGTAATTGAAATCTACCAGTCTGTAAGGGAAAGGTTTACAAGGCCAATGCTAAGGCTGACTGCCACTATTCACAATTGGAGAAAACTTGGAACAGTCGTGAACAATTCCAGGATTAGCTAGCACACCAAAATTTCACTAAGGACTCATGCACACAAATGAGTATTACACTCACCGCTAATCCGGTTTCCCGGAAGTCTCCATGACAGCACATCCTGAGAGACTGACTTTCCTCTGACAGGACAGGAAAAACACAGAGGTTTAAATTCCCTCCCCTTCCCTCCACCACCAGTGTATTTTCAACTGACACCAGAATAGGAAGGTAATCATATATCATACATTTTGATATTTAGACAAAAAAATAAATAATAAAAAAAGGGGTGGGACATATGTGCTGTCAAGGAGACTTCCAGGAAACCGGATTACCGGTGAGTGTAATACTTAGTTCCCCAGTCAGCACATCCTGAGATTTAACAACGAAAAAATTCTTTAGGGAGGGACTACAGCACAGAGAACTTTGTGTCCAAAGGCCATATCCTCGTTAACAAAGATATCGATTTTGTAATGTTTTGTGAATGTATGAGCTGTTTTCCAGGTCGCAGCCCTACAGATTTGATGTAGGGAAGCTTCAGATTTCTGGGCCCATGAGGTTGCTAAGGCTCTAGTTGAATGGGCTTAAGGAGAGGCGGGTGCCTCTTTCCCAGCAGCCCTATAAGCCTCAGTGATAGCTAGTCTGATCCACCGAGAGATTGAGCTTTTTGCCTCTTTTTTCCCCTTATTTGGGCCGCAGAACTGGACAAAAAGATTATCTTTCCGCCACTTTGGGTAGAAAGACCACTTTGGGTAGAAAGGTAGGATCTAGCTTGAAGATCAATTTGTCGTCTAAGATTCTTAAAAACGGTTGTTGAATTGAGAGGGCTTGCAATTCACAAACTCTTCTGGCTGACGATATGGCCACTAGGAAGATAGTTTTGAGCGTTAGCCATCTTAGAGATAAGGAGGTAAGGGGTTCAAACGGACAAGCTGTTAACGCTAATAGGACTGTATTTAAGTTCCAAGGGGCAACTATGTTTTTTATTCTGGGCCTTATTCCGTCAGCTGCTTTTAAGAATCTGGATATCCAGGGAACGTCAAATCTGTTTCCACACCAGGAGGCAAACTTTTTCCACACCTTTAAGTATGTTTTAGATGTGTTACTCCTCCTATTAAGTAAAAGAGTGTTTACCACCTTTTGAGACAAACCTAATCTAAGAAGGATGGACTCTTCAGAATCCACGCTGATAGATTCAGTATTTTGATTTGAGGATGGGCGACTGGGCCCTGGGTCAGCAAGTCCTGGGTCTGATGAAGAAGGATAGGATCTTCCCTGCTCAAGGATTTCAGAAGCCTGAACCAGCTCCTTCTGGGCCAAAATGGAACTACCAGAAACATGTTGCATTTCTCTGCCACAAATTTCTGCAGGACCCTCGGAATGAGTGGAAAGGGGGGGAAATGATCTGAGGTCTGATGGGGCCACAGTGAGCTGATCTGAGGTCTGATGGGGGCAAAGTGGGCTGATTTGAGGTCTAATGGGGGCACAGTAGGCTGATCCAACTATAATAATCATTGGTGGCAGTGGCCACAGGGTCCCCTCCCCCCCCTCACCCTCTTTACTGGTGGTTCAGTGGCAGTTCCGATTGGAGTCTAGTAATGTAATCGCGGGGCTCCGATCGGTTACCATGGCAACCAGGACGCTACTGAAGTCCTGGCTGCCATGGTAAGCTCCCTGCTGCCCTGTGCACAAAGCCCAGGGCAGCAGGGAGAGTGTAAAGTCCTATTCATCCTGAACACACGCTGGGGCGGCATCCGTGATATTGCAGATCCGTACTTTTGCGGATCCACAATACTACGGCCGTCTGAATGGCCCCTTAATCAACCCCTTTCCCAATATACTATAAAATATATTAATAAATATCCGAAAAGTCCAAACTATTAAAATAGAAAAAAAATCTCCTATGCGGTGAACACGTAAAAGAAAAAAAAAAAAAAAAAAAAACACCCTCACAATTCGCCATTTTTTAGTCACCTTGTCCCGCCAAAAAAATAGGATAGGACAATTCTATTAATGGCCGGACGTTCCATCACCTCCAAGTCTTATTTTTTTCTTATAATTATATGTATTTAAATTTGGCGCCTAAAAATTTTATTTGGCTCCTAAATTTTTCAGTTCAGGAGCCAATGGCTCCTAGGTATTTTTTTTAGTCTGGAGCACTGCACACTTAAAACCCAAGGGTTTGAAGTCACCTGCTCCCAGATGTGTATAAAGGAGCTGAGTCTCCCCCCGACCTGAACACCGACATTGTTTCTGGGTAGAAGATGATTCTCCTCTATTGGGGTTAAAAAGGAAATTTCTGCCCTTAACCCCCTTTGCGTAACTCCACTTTCCTGACTTTCCTTTGTTTCTTTTATCTTCGCTTTGGGTTGTTTGTTTGCCACAAAAAAAGCGAGAGTTTGATCGAGACCTGTTTTCTGGGAAGCCTTTCTTTTTATCAGTGGCATTTTCTAGGATCTTATCTAGGTCCGGCCCGAATACGTATTGGCCATGGAAGGGTAAAGATATTAGCTTATTTTTAGACGCCGCATTGCCCAACCATTCTTTCAACCACAGCACTCTTCTGATGGTATTTGAGAGTACTGCTGTTCGGGCTGAAAGGCAAACAGATTCTGCAGAGGCATCTGCCAGGAAGCTGGTGGCCATTTTAAGTAAAGGAAGACTATTCAAAATTTGGTCTCTGGGGGTCTTATTAAGTGATGCTCTAACTGATCCAGCCAGACATTTAGTGTCCGAGCAATGGAGGTTGCCGCTACTCCGGGTTTTAGGAGTGCTGCTGTAGCTTCCCAGGTTCTCTTTAGGAGACTTTCTGCCTTTCTATCCATGGGGTCCTTAAGTTGGGCAGAGTCCTCAAACAGTAAAACTGTGCGTTTTGCCACCTTCGCTCGTCTACTTTGGGGATGGTTTCCCAATCTGTACAGTCTTCCTCATCAAACGGATATGGCCTCTTAATGCCCCTTGGAATAAATGAACCTGTCTCCGGTTTTTGCCATTCAGCTTTTATCAGCTTTTGGACGTTATCCAGTACGGGAAAAACTGACCTCGGCCTTTCCCCCAGACCGCCAAAAATCTCTTCCTACACAGATCTAGGTTTTTTAGGAATTTCCATTTGATTAGTAGCTCTAATAGCCTGTATCAACTCCTCAATATCATCAGGGTTAAATAAGAACCTTTTATATTTGTTGTCTTCATCTGAGTCAAAGGTTTTCGAAAAATCTGTATCAGACATAACAGGACATACTGAGTCCGAATCACTATCCGCGGCGAAAGATTCTTTAAACACTTGCTGAGGCGGAGGCCTGGGGGAGACAGAAGACAGGGCTAACTGTACTTCTTGTTTGACCTGAAGCTTTATGTCTTCTAAGAAACTAGAAGACTCTCCCTTTATTACATTAGCTGTACATTCTTTACGAAGGGGCTTAGACCCAGATGGAGGCAACCGCTTTGTACACACTCCACACTTCCTAGAATTAGGCTTAGTAGAGGAGGACGATGACTCTTTTTCTCCCTGAAAAGTAAGGGAGAGAGGAGTCAGCCACAACAGGCTATGGTAATACACATGGGTGCCTGAGGTCAGGCTACTCACTGATCCTTGTACAGTGGTAGGCTCCAGTCCTGAGCCTGGCGTGGCTGGGGCGCTCATGGTAGTAGACCCTTCCACACCAAATGAATTCTGCTGCCGCTACTGATGCTTCACACTGGGAGCTGGAGGCGCTGATCGGAAACCATTGCTGCTGGTCTTGTGCCTTTTAACACGGCGCTACTTCCGGGTTCGGGGCGCCGGCCATGACGCTACTGGCTCCGCCCCTTAAGTCAGACGTCATCACCTGGTGGCCAGAGGGCATCGCACCCTAGCGTCGCTCTGGCCACCCCATGCCCCTGTGCATTATACCCGCCTGGGCTGCTGGAACAGGGGAATACGCCGGGGACCCTGCAAACTCGGGTCCCGGGCACAGGCTTACCAAGAGAAAAGGGGGAGGGAGAGCCAGACCCTGGATCCGATCCCCAGCCTGCTTACAGCTCAGGTAAGTAACCCGAGCATCAGTTAAAGAAGAACTCCCGCAAACATTTTTATTCTCTGACCTGTTAGAAAGGTGCATGATCTACAGTGAAAGTAATCTTCTTATCAGAGAATGTAATTGTGAGTAAAAACCTCTCTTCTTATTGTAGCTAGGTCATGTGACCAACTCCCTGACCTCCAACTGACCCAGGATAGGAAGCCAGTCACTGCTCTATTCATTCCTATGAGACTGAAAGTGAGGCTCCCATAGGAATACATAGAGAAATAGACTTCCTGTCCACACCTAAGTCTCTGTGTGAGTTGGTGGGTCTAATTCCTAGTCACATCACAGATAAAAAACTTCAGGATGATATAAGTCAAAAATACAGACACTGGTAAGAAAATGACATTCACTACAGATTACATCATGCACCTTTCTAGCAGGACATGGAATAAAAAATTTTGCGGGAGTTCTTCTTTAAGGAAAAAAAAAAAAAAAAAAAGAAAAACTTAAATTAAAGTACTGTCAGGAACCCAGAGGTCTCCCAGTCCCTCTCTGAGCATCCTTCCTCTGGCAGGACAGGAAAAACACTGGTGGTGGAGGGAAGGGAAAGGAATTTAAACCTCTCTGTGTTTTTCCTGTCCTATCAGAGGAAAGTCAGTCTCTCAGGATGTGCTGTCATGGAGACGACTGGGGAAACATATTTTCTTTCCGTGCTTGTACGTATTTTTTTTACCTTATGCGGAAGCATTCATTTCAACGGGTCCGCAAAAAGCAGAAGTTACTCCATATGCATTCTGTTTCCGTATATCTGCATGTTCGTTCTGCAAAAAAATAAAACATGTCTTATTATTGTCCGCACAACGGACAAGGATAGGACTGTTCTATTAGGGGCCAGCTGTTCCGTTCTGCAAAATACAGAACGCAGACGGACGTCATCCGTATTTTTTGCGGACCGTGTGAATGAGCCCTAAGACTGTATTGGCGACTCATTGAGAAAGGTCACGAAAGAACCCAGATGAACATGCAAAAAACTGCAGGTCTAAATTCCTTCATTTAAAGGAGCTGTCCAAGATAAGTTTAAATATCAGACAAGCCCTACAGTTGCTTAACCCCTTAAAGGAAATTTCAGATGATCGTGTCCAGTGCATGTGGGAGCGTGATTTCCGGTTTTGGACACGTCTCCTTTCAAAGGACCACACGGCTTTATAAAGATTTATAATGCCGAGTGTCTCTGTCCGACCTTCCATCTACTGTATTACACAGACAGCATTAGGTCAGTACAGTGCTGCCTTTATCTTATACTACCATTAGTTGGATGATCTATTAAAAAATTTAATGCAATAGATTAGAAAAAAAAGAGTTTGGGTGAGGGGCAAATACTCTTTCACAGCATTGCACAGTTTTGTCATGGGAGGACAGCATACATTTTCCAGTCCTGCAATGTACTGTCTTTTTCTAAACATAACCCCCACAGATCATCATTCATACGCCTATATGCAATGACTAAGCAACAAGGTTGCATTTATTCATTAAAACTAAATATTGCTCCATGGCTTGTATGTTGCACTCACTATTACAAGATAATATATACTCCTCACTGGATATTGAGTTCAGATTATTTAATACATCATACAGCCATGCTGACCGCTTTTAAAACTGATGCACCACAAATATTAAAATATATTTTCAATAGGAAAATAAGAATTTACAAAATTTTATCAGTAAGGTCTTCCCTATATGTTCAGAATTGTCTTTGCTGTCTTCAGCTTGTTCTTCATCATCATCAAATTCATATTTGGTCTAGAAACCCCTGTTTTAGCTGTCCAGTTCCGCAGGATCCTGCCGCCTCTTTTTGTGTTTCTTAATCTTGCGGGTTTCCTGCTGGATTAGGACATCGTCTGGTGGAGTTTCAGACGAAGCAAGATCCTGGTCTAGGTCCATAGAAGGGTTTTTGTGTTTTTTCTTATGTTTCTTCTTTGTGGCGCCAAGGTCTGCTTCTAATTCTTCTAACGTGCCATCTCCACTGACTAACGAATCTTCTGTCATACCGTTCTGCAAGCTACTCTCAAGGTCAGAGTGTATCTTGTGCTTCTTTTTCTTGGACTTTTTGCCTTTATGCTCTTGACTTGAGGGAACCACTGACGTGCTGTCAAGTTCCACTACACTATCATCTCCTGCTACACCATTGTCACTGTTTGTTAACGTCTCCCAAAGTTTCTTCTTTTTACTTTTTTTATTCATGATTTTGTGTTCTGATTGGTTTGAAGTGTCCATAATGGAGTCTTGCAAGGCAGAATTAACTCCAGATCCATCAACCTCTAAAGACTGATCTAGAGAAAGGGCTTCCTGATGTTTGTGCTTTTTTCTCTTTTTCTTAGGCGCCTCTTCCAAGCTCAAGTTTGGATCCTGTTGGTTCTCTAGACATTCATTTTGTGAAAGGGTTTCTTCAAATAAACGTTTCTTGCCTTTCTTCTTTGTGGTATTCTCTGACAATATGCTTGTCTCGTCAACTGCAATTTCTGAACTGTCCTGCACTTCATCACATGGTACATTAGCATTCTGCTCCTCGGACATTGCATTCAGTTTTTCAATAGCTTCAGCTTCCATTCTGAAAAAGAACAAAACTAGTGGTCACTTTCTGCGTGAATACATATTCATCCTTTCTGGATATGCATTACAAAAGAAAACAAAAACAGCAGTTATAACAGGGGCAAAAAGAAGACACGACTAGTCATCTGTAGATGAAGGGGTGCACTTTACGTCTGTCCTTAGAGACTTAGGCCCCTGTCACACAAGCGAGTTTTCCGCGCGGGTGCAATGCGTGATGTGAACACATAGCACCCGCACTGAATCCTGACCCACTAATTTCAATGGGTCTGTGTACATGAGCGTTTTTTTGGACGTAGTGCGCGCACTCTGACCTGACGCTGCACGCAGTCAGCAGACAGTGCTGTGCAGCGCCGGGAGAAGAAGAGGGGCGCCGGACGTGGAGCGGAGCCGCAGCGGAGGACAGGTGAGAGATTTTTTTATTTATTATTATACTGTGGGCTGCTCTGAGGCCTGACGGGGGCACAGTGGGCTGCTCTGAGGCCTGACGGGGGCACAGTGGGCTGCTCTGAGGCCTGACGGGGGCACAGTGGGCTGCTCTGAGGCCTGACGGGGGCACAGTGGGCTGCTCTGAGGCCTGACGGGGGCACAGTGGGCTGCTCTGAGGCCTGACGGGGGCACAGTGGGCTGCTCTGAGGCCTGACGGGGGCACAGTGGGCTGCTCTGAGGCCTGACGGGGGCACAGTGGGCTGCTCTGAGGCCTGACGGGGGCACAGTGGGCTGCTCTGAGGCCTGGTGGGGGCACAGTGGGCTGCTCTGAGGCCTGATGGGTGCACAGTAGGCTTTTATTTATTTTTTTATATTTTTACTAACATAAGAAAATTGAGATTTAAATTGTGAATCGTCCAAAATTAAAAAAAAAAATCTAGATTTTTTTTTTTTTTGGCCATATCGCCCACCTCTAGCTGGGATAGAGCTGGAACTCCCCAGATTCCAACTGACTACAATGGGATCCAATGTGTGGTGCGGCCTCTTTGTGGCGTAAGGGTCCATTTACACATCCGCAAAATGGGTCCGCATCCGTTCAGCAATTTTGCGGAACGGGTGCGGACCCATTAATTTTCAAAGGGGCCACGAAAGATTCAGACAGCGTCCGCATCTACACTTCCGTTCCGTAGCCCCTAAAAAAAAAAAAAAAAAAAAAAAAAAAACACAACACAATATGTCCTATACTTGTCCACAGCCAGAGACAAGAAAAGGACGCAAAATGCTAGATGGTCAGTGCCCGCATTTTGCAGATCCGCAATTTGTGGACATATGGATAGCACACAGATGACTCATGTATAGAACATGTCCACAATTACTTGCTGCAAAATGTGGACTATGGACCCAATGAAGTCAATGGGTCCACAAAAAATTTGCAAGCAACATGTATGGTGTCTGCATTTTGTGTATCAACAATTTGCAGACCACAAAATAAAAAAGGGTCATGTGCATGCGGCCTTAGGGCACAAACCAATACAAAGTTTGTTAAAAAAAAAAAAAAGTTTCAGTATTTTGCAGGCTGAAAAAAATTAGATCAATCATGATGAAAAATCACTGTCACGTCCTGACCTCATGCCAAACGGCAAAGTCTGTGTCAGTGATTTTTCATCATGGATGGACCAATTTTTAAGTCTGCAAACGTTTTCTTTTTTTTTTTTCCACAAACTTTGGATCAGGGAAAACTGCACTACCCACTGATACTGATAGCATCTGTGTGCCTTCTGTGGTTTTCATGGACCCACTGAACAGAACCGGTAAATTCTGTCGGCAAAATGGATCAAATTAGTGCATGCTCCTGTGTCTTTCCTGCAGACCAACAGTCCACGGGAAAACGCAGACATCTGAACACACACAGAGTTCAATGGATCTATACACACAGTCTATGCAAGAAACTTACTGCCTATCCAGTTTGCCACGAATGCAAAATACACCCACTGCATCCGAATCCAGGCGGAAGACTTCAAATTCCAGTTGATCACCTAAGTTAAATTCCATGTGCTGCCAAGCATCAATAGGCATTTTCATGGGTCTTGGTATGGAAGCATTGAAACAGCCATGGACCAGGCAACCGATATGACTGGGGGCCTTCTTATTGACGACACCCTAGTGGAGCAAAGAGAACACAAAACAACTCGTGAAGGGAAAAATCTGATAACCATCCATGGTTTGGAGGCCTTCAGCTCTTTGACTTTTCCAAGCAAACTGATATAAACTGGAAAACACAGCCAAACCTCCATACACACTGTAGTTGTTGGCGCATACCGATACATGGCACCTAGAGTACACATTATTCATTACACATAAGCACAAATACAATCACTGTGTAGGTCTTCCCAATGGATGGGACAAGAGTTTTTAAAGGTGTTTCTTGGAAGTACAATATTGATGACCCTTCACAGGGAGGATTATCAATTTCAGATCAGTGGATGTCCGAATCCCGTTACCCTGCTGATCAAATGTTTGATGAGTGTGCCAACAATCACAAGGTCTATTTGCAGGTAAGTCCAGCATCCCCGCGATCGGCTGTTAGAGCAGGTAGCGGTGCTCCAGCATGGGGTCACGTGGCCTACATGCAGCTCATTCCCATTCAAGTAAATTGGCGTGGGCTGCAATATCAAGCACAGCCACTATACACTGAACAGTAATGTGCTTGTGTGCACTCACCGGAGCACCATGGCACTCTTCAAACATCTGATTGGCAAGGGTGACGGGCGTCAGACCCCCTATCAATCTGATTGTATGTCCAGTAAAATCCCTTTAAATCTCTATGTAATACTGAAAATTTTCCCATAGGACCATTTCTCAATCTACTCAGCACCTCCTCACAGATTCACATCAACAATCACTACAGCTAGTGTGTGAAATGCAGCCAATCATTAAAGGGATTTTACTATTGATGACCTATTCTCAGGATAAGTCATCATTAATATCAGATAGGTGGGGGCCTGACTCCCAGCACCCCACCAATCAGCTGTTTGAAGAGAAAGCAGCGCTTGTACGAACGCTGCCTTCTCTGCTCTGTTTACCTGTTCGCCGCAGCAATTGCAGTGGTGAACAGGAGTAATTACAAATATGGCGTCCCCATTCACTTCTATAGTAAAAAGAGCAGACAAGGCAGCACTGGTATGAGCGCTGCCTTCTCTTCCATCAACTGATTGGTGGGGTTCCAGGAGTCGAACGCTCTCCAATCTGATATTGATGACCTATCCTCCCACCTCTGGGACTCGCACGTACGCCGAGAATGGAGCGAGAAGAGTGGTGGCTGGAGTACCCCAGATTTCCCAGGGTCTGGACACTGCCCATACAAGTGAATAGGAGCGCACCGCTCTTGCGCAGCCAATGATCCCATTCATATCTATGGGACCAACAGAAATAGCCAAGCTATTTTCAACGCCCCAATAGAAATGAATGGAGGGAAGTTGTGCATGCGCCCTCCACCACTTTCCCCGCTCTGTAAGTGTGGGTCCCAAAGGCGGGACCCGCACCCATCAGACAATGGAGGCATATCCTAGCAATATGCCATTATCTGTGATGGGATAACCCCTTTAATATCAGTAAAGTAAAATGACTCACTTTGTTTATAAAAAGAATGGGTAAAATTTCTCCCTCACTAGTCTATAAGAGCCTCATGTACAGTGAGACCTGCAGGCAGAGGTCGCGCTACGTTTTTTTCAGAAGAGTAAAAATACTCCTGTGGCCATTTTTGAGGAGTATTTTTACCCGAGGAGGAGTACGAAATCTGCAGTAATTAAAATACATAATACGCAGGTCTGCACTTGCTCACATCTGTGTTGGAGGCTGCATTTGGAGCCTCTGTTGCAGATTCTGTTGAAAGACCAGACAAAAAAGCCTTTTATGCAGGAGTTTTTTGTCTGGTAAAAAGACAGATCGCAAATGGAAACTGAACAGATCCCATTGTAATCGGTGGAGTCTGTTAAGCTTCCCTGTGGGGTGACAGAAGGAGGGGGAGCAGGGTCACTTGCAGGGGGAGGAGAGCAGGGTCACTTGCAGGGGGAGGAGAGCAGGGTCACTTGCAGGGGGAGGAGAGCAGGGTCACTTGCAGGGGGAGGAGATGAAGAAGTGCATCAGGCAGCTGCACGACTGAGCTTCCATTTATACATGGAGCACCTCTGAAGGAGGATCACAGGATACAACTGCACAGGTTCCACTAGAGGTGTGATAGGTGACACTTATAGATTAGTATGAGAAAGGAAAAAGTTGAATTTTGAAACCGTCGTTTCGTTTCTGCTTTCGGTGAGTACATATGGGTGCTTACCACAAGCCTCTGCCCGCATTTTGGCTGGAATATGACGAAGTCGGCTTCAATATTGATGTGAATGTATCCAATGTCATCGTATATGTCTCCCAATTCACCAACTAGCTTGATGTTATCGTACGCCACAGGGACGCCTTCCAATCTATAGGGGTAAAGACAAAGACCCCATCAGGAAAACATACTTTGCTTTTAACTTATTTGTTCTGAGAACGACTATTTTTTATCAAGGTTTATCCCTCTTCCCTATTACAGTACAGACATGAAAGCAGGCCTCATGGCAGCCACTTAAATATATATACACTATATGGACCAAAGTGTCGGAACACCCACAGGACCATTTATGACTTCCCATTCTAAATCCATAGACATTAATATGGTTTTCCCCCACTGCAGCTAAAGCAGCTTCCACTCTTCTGAGAAGACTTTCTACAAGGTCTTGGAGTGTGTCTGTGGGAATTGTCACTCATTCACCCAGAAGAACATTTGTGAGGTCAGACAATGATGTTGAAGGAGAGGGCCTGGATCACAATCTCTGTTGTAGTTCATCCAGAGGTTTTCGCTGGGATTGAGATCAGGGCTCTGGTGGGCCAGTCAGGTTCTTCTATGCCAGACTCACCCAACCAAGGCTTTATGAACTTTGTGCACTGGGGCACAGTCAGCGCTGGGTAAGAGAAGGGCCTTCCCCAAACTATCCCAGAAAGATGGAAGCATACAATAGTCCAAAATGTCTTGTAAGCTAAAGCATTAAGATTCCCCTTCACTGGAAAAAAGGGGCCTAAGCCAACCCCTGGAATCCACCCCACAGTGGATATTATATATTATCCCTCCTCCACCAAACCTTTGCAGTTGGCACAATGCAGTCAGGTTATGTTCTCCTGGCATTCTCCAAACCTAGACCTAGATTCGTCACTCCACAGTCCAGTGACGACGTGCTTTACACCACTCCATCCTACTCCTGGCATTGTGCTTTGTGACGTAGCTGCTCGGCCATAGAAACCCATAACATAAAGCTCCCAGCATAGCTCAGGTACAGTGCCTTACGAAAGTATTCGGCCCCCTGGAACTTTTCAACCTTTTGCCACATTTCAGGCTTCAAACAAAAAGATATAACATTTTAAATTTTTGGTGAAGAATCAACAACAAGTGGGTCACAATTGTGAAGTGGAACGAAATTTATTGGATCATTTAAACTTTTTTTGTAATAATAAAACTGAAAAGTGGGGTGTGCAAAATTATTTGGCCCATTTACTTTCAGTTCAGAAAACTCACTCCAGAAGTTCATTGAGGATCTCTGAATGATCCAATGTTGTCCTAAATGACTGATGAAGATAAATAGAATCCACCTGTGTGTAATCAAGTCTCCGTATAAATGCACCTGCTCTGTGATAGTCTCAGGGTTCTGCATCATGAAGACCAAGGAACACACCAGGCAGGTCCGTGATACTGTTGTGGAGAAGTTTAAAGCCGGATTTGGATACCAAAAGATTTCCCAAGCTTTAACCCCTTGAGGACAGAGCCCATTTTGGCCTTAATGTCTGGGCCAAATTTTTGAATTCTGACATGTGTCACTTTATGTGGTAATAACTTTGGAACGCTTTTACTTATCCAGGCCATTCTGAGATTGTTTTCTCGTGACACATTGTACTTCATGACAGTCATAAATTTGAGTCAATATATTTCACCCTTATTTATGAAAAAATCCCAAATTTACCAAAAATTCTGAAAAATTTCCAAATTTCAATTTCTCTACTTTCAAAATACACCGTAATACCTCCAAAAATAGTTATTATTTTACATTCCCCATATGTCTACTTTATGTTGGCATCATTTTGTAAACGTCATTTTACTTTTTTAGGACGTTAGGAGGCTTAGAAGTTTAAAAGCCATTTTTCAAATTTTCACCAAATTTTCCAAAACCATTTTTTTTTAGCACCAATGCAGATATAAAGTGATTTTGAGGGGCTTACATAATGAAACCCACCATAAATGACCCCATTTTAGAAACTACACCCCTCAAATTATAAAAAACTGCTGTTACAAACTTTGTTAACCCTTGAGGTGTTCCACAAGAATTAATGGAAAATGGAGGTGAAATTTCAAAATTTCACTTTTTTCGTAGATTATTCATGTTAATATTTTTTTTCTTGCAACATAGCAAGGGTTAACAGCAAACTAAACCTCAATTTACATTGCTCTGATTCTGCAGTTTACAGAAATACCCCATATGTGGTGGTAAACGTCTCTATGGGTTTGTGGCAGTGGTCAGAAGGAAAGGAGCGCCATACGGATTTTGGAGGCAAAATTTGCTAGAATAGTTTTTAGGCACCATTTTGTAATTGAGAGACCCTGACGTACCCCTACAGTGGAAACCCTCATAAAGTGACCCCATTTTTGAAACTACACCCTTCAAAGAATATATTAAGGGGGGTACTGACCACTTTGACCCCCTAAGCATTTTACGGAATTTGGAAACACTTGGCTGTGAAAATGAAAATTTTTTTTCTTCCAATAAAATGTTGCTTTAGCCCCAATTTTTTTTATTTGCATAAGGGGTAACAGGAGAAAAGCACCCCATAATTTGTTACCCATTTTCTCCTGAATACGGCAACACCCCATATGTGGTGGTAAAGTGCTGTGGGGGCACATGGCAGGACTCAGAACAGAAGGAGCGCCATATGGATTTTACAACACAGATTTTGATGGAGTGGTTTGCGGGAGCCATTGATTTTTATTTTTTTGAGCTATTGTCTTATGTGGGGGCTCATTTTTTGCAGGATGAGGTGAGGTTTTCATTGGTACCATTTTGGGGTAAATACGCCTTTTTGATCGCCTGCTATTACACTTTTTGTGAGGGAAGAGGGAAAAAATGGCTATTTTGGCATAGTTTTTTTAAAAAAAATTTTACAGCATTCGCCTGGGGGGCCATCTCATGTAATATTTTTATACAGCAGGTTGTTACGGACGCGGCGATACCCAATATGTCCAACTTTTTTATTGTTGGAAGGTTTTACACATTAGATGCATTTTTGAACAGAATAAAATCTTTTTTTTTTGTGTTGCCATTTTCAGAGAGCCATATTTTTTTCAGCTTTCAGGCGATTGTCTCAGGTAGGGTACCGTTTTTGCGGGACAAGATGGCGGTTTGATTGATACCATATTGGGGTAAATACGCCTTTTTGATCGCCTGCTATTACACTTTTTGTGAGGGAAGAAGGGAAAAAATGGCTATTTTGGCATAGTTTTTTTTAAATTTTTTTTATAGCATTACCCTGGGGGGCCATCTCATGTAATATTTTTATAGAGCAGGTTGTTACGGACGCGACGATACCCAATATGTCCAACTTTTTTATTGTTGGAAAGTTTTACACATTAGATGCATTTTTGAACAAAATAAAATCTTTTTTTGTGTTGCCATTTTCAGAGAGCCATATTTTTTTCAGTTTTCAGGCGATTGTCTCAGGTAGGGTACCGTTTTTGCGGGACAAGATGGCGGTTTGATTGATACCATTTTGGGGTAAATACACCTTTTTGATCGCCTGCTATTACACTTTTTGTGAGGGAAGAGGGGAAAAAAATGGCTATTTTGGCATAGTTTTTTTTTTTATTTTTTATAGCATTCGCCTGGGGGGCCATCTCATGTAATATTTTTATAGAGCGGGTTGTTACGGACGTGGCGATACCTAACATGTTTATATATAGTGTTTTCTTTATTTTTAATGAATTAAAATGGGGAAAAAAATTGATTTTTTTAAACTTTTTTGTTTTACTTTTTTTTTACCACTTTTGTTTTTTACACTTTTTTTTTTTTACACTTTTTTCACTCAGACCCACTTGGTTCTTGAAGAACCAGTGGGTCTGAGGGCTGTATAATACACTGCAGTACACTGTATAGTGTACTGCAGTGCATTTTCATTCATTGTAAGACTGATCAAGCTCCTGCCTTTAGCAGGAGCTTGAACAGGCTTACCTCTACCATGGCAAGCCAGACGAAAGCGTCTGGTTGCCATGGTAACCATCGGGACGCTGCCACAGCAGAGCAGCGTCCCGATGGGAGGCAGGGAGCTCTCTCCTCTCACTGGCCACACCATCGGAGCGCTGCTGCAGCGCCCGATGGTGGAGGAGGGAGCGCCCTCCCTGTTAACCCTTCCATGCCGTGGTCTTTATGGACCGCGGCATGGAAGGGGTTAAACGGCCGACATCGCTGCCGGCAGCGATGCCGGCCATTTGAAGCAGAGTGTCAGCTGTATGCTGACACTCTGCTTCCACCGCTCGGCCATCCTGAAAATGGGGGGGGGGGGGAATCAGATCCTTACAGCCAGCCCCTGCATCGCCGTGATTGGCTAGTCTGCACAGACTAGCCAATCACAGCAATCGCCTTTATGGGGGGGGCACGGCTCCCCCCGAGGGCTTTACTGTGGATGGCTGGCTGTGTTTAACAGCCGCCATCACAGCATGTAAACCCCCCTGCACTGCGCAGGGGGGGATTACATTCAGGACGTACCGGTACGCCCTGTTGCGCGAACTACCTCGTGCTCAGGACGTACCGGTACGTCCTATGTCGCCAAGGGGTTAAACATCCCAAGGAGCACTGTGCAAGCGATCATATTGAAATGGAAGGAGTATCAGACCACTGCAAATCTACCAAGACCCGGCCGTCCCTCTAAACTTTCATCTCAAACAAGGAGAAGACTGATCAGAGATGCAGCCAAGAGGCCCATAATCACTCTGGATGAACTGCAGAGATCTACAGCTGAGGGGGGAGAGTCTGTCCATAGGACAACAATCAGTCCAACACTTCACAAATCTGGCCTTTATGGAAGAGTGGCAAGAAGAAAGCCATTTCTCAAAGATATCCATAAAAAGTCTCATTTACACTTTGCCACAAGCCACCTGGGAGACACCAAACATGTGGAAGAAGGGGCTCTGGTCAGATGAAACCAAAATCAAACTTTTCGGAAACAATGCAAAACGATATGTTTGGCGTAAAAGCAACACAGCTCATCGCCCTGAACACACCATCCCCACTGTCAGACATGGTGGTGGCAGCATCATGGTTTGGGCCTGCTTTTCATCAGCAGGGACAGGGAAGATGGTTAAAATTGATGGGAAGATGGATGGAGCCAAATACAGGACCATTCTGGATGAAAACCTGTTGGAGTCTGCAAAAGACCTGAGACTAGGACGGAGATTTATCTTCCAACAAGACAATGATCCCAAACATAAAGCAAAATCTACAATGGAATGGTTCAAAAATAAACGTATCCAGGTCTTAGAATGGCCAAGTCAAAGTCCAGACCTGAATCCAATTGAGAATATGTGGAAAGAGCTGAAAACTGCTGTTCACAAACGCTCTCCATCCAACCTCAAAGAGCTCGAGCTGTTTTGCAAGGAAGAATGGGACAGAATTTCAGTCTCTAGATGTGCAAAACTGATATAGACATACCCCAAGCGACTTACAGCTGTAATCGCAGCAAAAGGTGGCGCAACAAAGTATTAATGCAAGGGGGGCGAATAATTTTGCACGCCCCACTTTTCAGTTTTATTACAAAAAAAGTTTAAATGATCCAATAAATTTTGTTCCATTTCACAATTGTGACCCACTTGTTGTTGATTCTTCACCAAAAATGTAAAATGTTATATCTTTTTGTTTGAAGCATGAAATGTGGCAAAAGGTTGAAAAGTTCCAGGGGGCTGAATACTTTCGCAAGGCACTGTATTGTTTATGTTAAAAGGGTTTTCCAAGATATTAGTACTGATGACCTCTCCTCTGGATGGTGAATCGATAGCGGCTTCGCCTGATTTTGCAGCTCAGCCCCATTATCCAGAGGATAGGTTATCGGTATAAAAGGGGTTGTCTGGCTTCAGAACTGAACCCGGACATATCCCAATCTTCACCCCTTCGGCCTCCCTGATACGAGCATTGAAGCATTTCATGCACCAATCCTCTCCTCTGAATTGTGCAGGGTAAAGGCATTTTTTGGACATCCGGTGACATACCGGGCTCTCTTTGGGAAGGCTAAGCGGAGGCTTCCACCTAGCAGTGTTCCACTAATGCGCGGGCTTTAGCGCTGCCCTACCTTGTAAAACATCTAGGGCAGCACTAAGGCCCACCTATCAGAGCCAGGGACATCACCGGGCTCACTGCTGGGCCGAAGCCTCCGCTTAGCATTCCCATAGAGAGCCCGGTATGTCACCAGATCTCCAAAAAATTCCTTTGCCCTACGCAATTCAGAGGAGAGCACTGGAGCATGAAATGCTCTGATGCTCATATAATGGGAGGTGGAGATGGGGATATGTCTGGGTTCAGATCTGAAGCCAGACAACCCCTTTAATGACAGAGGATTTCCCTGCTCTGTAACCTAACGTGGTCTCCCGTCTACATAACCAGGGGCAGACATACCGCCTGTGCAGCCGGTTCGGCTGCACAGGGGCCCAGGGCGAGAGGGGGGCCCTTTCTTACCGGCTGCAGGGAGAGATGAGCGCTTCCATTCTGTATTAGGCTACTTTCACATGTGAGTTAGTGATTCTGGCAGGCTGGTCCAGCAGAAAACAGCCTTCTGGAATTCACTGGATCCGGCACTGCTGGATGCAGAATGCCCGCCGGCCCCATTAACTATAATGGGGTCAGGCAGAGATCCGGCCACAATCTGGCAAAAATCAGTGGGACACCAACTGCTGCATGCCTGAGTTTGTGTCTGGCCAATTTCTTGCATTCTCTGCCAAATCAGGTGGCTGGAGCGTAGTGCTGCATGTGTGAAAGTAGTCTTACCCTGTGTGCTTTGTATTGCTGTATGTAATGTTAGGACACCTTAGGTTAGGTTGAGAATTTGGTTTGGGAAAGCCATGGGGGGGGGGCAAACACGTTCCTTGCACAGGGGCCCTCTGCTGTCTGTGTCCGCCCCTGGACATAACATAATACTCACCCATCATGTAGTTATTCCCGTCATGGACATTTATGGCACAGCCTCAAGACCTGCACCCATCAACAAAACGGGGATCCCACCCCAGCTGACAACTCCCATTGGGATGAACAGAGAGAACAACATGGCGGAACTGTCCCACATACACCTGACTGATGGGGCACAGAGATCCATGTGTGAACACGGCCCATACAGACAGCAATACTGAGGGCAAGAAGGGAATCTAATTCATGCCCTTGATGCCAGCTGCGGAGGGACTACAAGTCCCAGCATCCAGTGATGATGACAGGAAATCCTCAGCCCCAGAGACTTACACGGCGTTGTACTTGAGGAGCTCGGCGCTGAGGTGCTCCTTTATGCCGCTCCGCTTCTTGTGCAGATACTTGGGGGACAGCGCTAAGTGTCTGCGGTGCGTCTTCAGCACAAGGCAGGAATACCTGCTGTCAATAAAGCCGCACGCTTCAGAGAAGGACGGTACCGTAAGACATGACAGGGCCTGCGGTTTCTCCGAGGAGGCGGCGACGTCAACAGGAGTGGAATCCCCGAGGCTTTCGGCTTCAGCCATGCTGTGCTGTCCACATGTCGCCCGGAGAAGCGGCCGCGGCTGATGACGTAATACACTTTGGTAGAGCTCAGACACACTTCCATCGCTAGAGGACAACACGGAGATGCAAGGTTAGGCGCCGCCATGTTTGCAGAGACCAGAGGTCCATCTCTCAGTATGCGCCTGCGCAAATGATCTCGCTACACAGTCTTCAGGGCAGGCTTCCTACTCTGGATTTTCATCTTTTGCAGAATCCTGTCATGAAGGTCTTGTACAGGTTTAGACAAATATATTTGTTTTCTTCCTGAAACAGCGCCACACTTGCCCATATAGGATATGTCAGGTATTGCATCTCAGCTACATTAAAATGCAGGGTATTTGCACAAGATACCAAATTCAACCTTTGCAAAAAAAAAAAAAGAGACACAGTTTTGAGGAGAAGAGAAACAAATAAGGGCTCATGCACAGGACCGTATGTATTTTGCGGTCCGCAAAACATGACGTCCGTGTGCATTCCGCATTTTGTGGAACAGTACAACAGGCCCCTAATATAAAAGTACTATACTAGTCCTTAATGCGGACAATAATAGGACATGCTCTATTTATTTGCAGGATTGGAAATACGGAAACGGAATGCACACGGAGTAACTTCAGTCACAGAGAATACGATCGTGTGCCGTGCTCACATTGCGGCTCGCAACATCGCTTGAAGGGGTCTGCATTACGGAAGATAAGGTGGGGAACGGAGGCACAGAACCCCACGGGAGCACTACAGAGTGCTACGGCCCATGCTGCACTGTGACCTGACGTCGTACAGCGACCACTGCAGCCAGTGATACCTTGTACTCTGATCTTGGCTTGTTTCCCGACCTTCCTTTGTCTCATATTTTGGGACCCATCTGGTTCTGACGCATTTCATACGACTCTGCACAAGAACAGGAACCCCTTGTAGAATTATTAATTTAGTGCTGATAGCAAAATCCTTGGGATCCACCTGTGCCTTCCTGTCTCTTAATGCCGAAAAGGCCTTTGACTGAGTGTACTGGGGTTTCCTGATGATACATTTAATAGGATGGGCATTGAGGGAACTTTCCTGAAATGGGTTGCCACCCAACTTTTTTATTTAGCAAAAGTTGAAAAACATAAAAAAAAGTTTTGAAATGCATGAATAAAAAAGTGAAGAAAAAAAAAATCACCCCCTTCCAATTTCCAAAATAGGCTGCATCGTTAAGGGGTTAAAATGTGTCACACCATATGGTAATTATACAGTGTAAAAGGAAGAGGAGGTTGTTAGAACAAAACAACAATCAATAGGTAAATATAGCATATTACTAAAAAAAAAACTTTATTTTACACTAATACACAGTAAAAAGTGGAATGAACATGCATAACCACATATAAACAGCAGGTGGCGCTGCAGGGTGATGGAAACTTTAATTTTTTTTAAATTTATTTATTTATTTATTTTACCGAAGCAGAGGTTCCCACGATCCTCCAATCCCTGGCCAACGGATGTGGATAATTTTTCAGTTTGTATGTGGTTCTTTGGGGTTTTGTGATGTTTGCATATCATTTTGACGATTTGTTCATTTTCATGTACTGTTTTTGTTGACTCTGCAACATGTATTTTGCTAAACCATCTTAAATATGAGAGCAGGGCTCAGTGTGTAAGCCGCGATTTTGGCTGTACAGTTGGATTCAATTATAATAGCATTCTGATCATCTAAGGACAAAGCTTTCATTAATCACATAGCCTTAGATTGTCTGTAAGTAAACTATTTTAATATACGGGTTAATGATAGTCTGTGGTTCCATTATCTATGCACTTTCTCCCAAGATCCTTATTTGTGTAGACATAAAATGTATACAACATCTTTTCTTGATTTCATTATGTGTATTTATAGCGCGGCCCTGATATATAAGATCAGCAGATAAAAAATCACAAATGAAAGGGAATGAGAAGATGACAGCATCCAATATTCTTGAAAGAAATTCTTCTTCATTTAGGGCATCACTCAACACGACAGAATAAAGACCCTGAGGGTCTTTGTCAAGCATATAGAAATGTGCTTAGTGAAACATGTATAGGCCATACTGATTAAAAAGGTTTGCCAAAATTTTTTTTTACTGATAAGTGGGGATCCGAGATCTGGGACTCTGACCGACCAGCTGTTTTAAGGAGGCAGTGGCGTTCCTGTTAGCGCCACATCCTTTTCGCAGCTGACAAAGTGCAGCGCCTTAAGCCTCATTCACACATCAGTGTTTCACAGACGTGTGCTGTAGGTGTTCTCCACAGACAGCACACGTCCCCATTCATTTGAATGTGTGTGTTCAGACATCAGTGTTTCATCAAGGTACGTGGTTCCGTTTTTTTAGCACGGATGCATGTCCTATCTTGATCCATGTTCCCGGATCCCTCACGCCCATTATAGTCTATGGGTCCGTGAAAACCACGGATGCAACATGGATGCCATCCGTGTTACATCCATGTTTCACGGATCATTAAGAAGAGATGCTTTAAAAATTATTTTTCAGCTGTTCAGTGTCAGTGAAACACGGATGCAACACGGACAGCAAAAAACGGACCCAACACGGATCCTTTACGGATGTATCACTGACCACCTGCTCACGGATTTGACATGAGAATGAGGCTTTACATTGTATAGTTGCTGTGCTTGGCATTGTAGCTCACTTGAATGGGTCTGAGCTGCTCCTAGGCCACGTGATCGATGAACATGTCGTCACTGGCCTAGGAAAGGTGGGAGAAGGCAGAGGCACTCACAGGAGCACTGATGCCTTCACAAACAGCTGATTGTGTCAGACCCCCACCGATCAGATACTGATGACCTATCCAGAAGATAGGTCATCACAGTGGCGTAGCTAGAAATGACTGGGCCCCACAGCAAATTTTTAAACGGCCCCACCTCCCTTTTCACAACCCCCTCCACCCTTCCCTGATGCTTCCCTGACAGATACGCCACTGATGCCAGTCTTAGGCCCAGTTCAGACAACTAAAACATGCTTTTAAAATCAGCACGGAATCTTTTTTTTTTTTTTTTAGCCTGAGAAACGCATTTTTTTTAAGCGTCTTTTTTCTTTTAATGGATGTTCACTTCAGTACAAAGCTAAATTTTCAACTTGAGGTATTTGAGGAACTGTGCCAAAAAATGCTCAGAAAATGCACAAAAACTGCATGGACTGACATGGAGCTTTTTTTTCTGCTTTCCATTTATTTAAATTGAAGATTCAGTGCTGATTCTGCCCCAAGATAGGGTGCTTTGCTTCTTTTATCCACACTTCTTTTTTATATGTTTAAAAAAAAAAGGAAGTGATGCTTCCCATTGAAGTGAATGGAAGGCTGTTTTGAGACTTTTTTTGGAACTGATTTTGCGCAAAACGCTCCAAAATCAGCTCCAAAAAACTCAATGTGAACTAGCCCATAGGCTGTATTTACATCAGATTTTTGCCCCAGGTTCAGCGTATACATTACACAGTTGCCTCAGACAAGCGTCATACAGTAGAAAGCGTCACCATAGGCTTCCATTGTGGACAGACACAGGGATGTCCACCCTTTCAGTAGCTCACGCTCAGACAGCTTCTCCGTGTCTTCATGGAACCAGGGGGCGTGGCCTCGTGTTTAGTGGTGTGGCTTCATGAGGACCGGGACGTGGCTTCATGTTTAGGGGTGTGGCTTCATGGGGATAGGGGGCTCTGCTTCACATTTGGGGGAATGGCCGGTGAGGTCCGGCTTTCTGGGGTGAAGACAGCGGCCACCCTAGCGGACACTGTAGAGGTCCCTCTCGATATCTTTTAACGACACACACAAACATTAAATGAAACAGATTAACCCCTTCACCCCCAGCGCCGTACATGTACGGCGCTGGGGCGATGCGGGCACATGGCGCCCGCTCGCGGGTGCGGCGGGCGTCATGGCCGGCAAGTCTCTGCTGTTTCTAACAGCAGAGACTTGCCGCTACCTACTACATCGGCGGCGTCTTCCGGGTTGACTAGATGCCGTGATCACACGTGATCACGGCATCTAGTTGCGGCTAAACCCGGAAGCGTTCGCTTCCGGGTGGTGTACAGACACCCCGTGTGGCCAATCGGGGTGTCTGTACACCATATGAAAACTGTAATCCTCGCTGGTGAGGATTACAGTTTTCAAAGTGCAATTCTTATTCTGGCCACTAGATGGCAGGCCAGGATAAGAAATGAGCAATTCATGGCTTTCTGAGTCTATAAAACCCAGAATTGCTCATGAAGAAAAAAAAAAAAGCCACAATATATAAGCCCATATTTGAGCTTTCTAATAGTAAAAAAAATTTTAAAAAAAAGTTAAAAAATATATAAAAAATAAAAAAGATGTAAAAGTTCAAATCACCCCCCTTTCCGTATAAGTAAAAAATAAATACCTAAATAACAATAAATATAGACATCATGGGTATCATCGTGACCGAAAACGCCCGTACTTTTAAAATATAAAAAAAAAAATTCCAATACAGCGAATTGTGTGGCGGAAAAAAGCGTCCAAATGGCGATTTGCCGTTTTTTGTCGCTTTTTTTTTCTAAAAAAAATTAAATAAAAAGTGATCAAAAACTCATACACACCCCAGAATGGTATCAATAAAAACTTCAGATCGTCCCGCAAAAAATGAGCCCCCATACAGCTCTGTACACATAAATACCAAAAAGTTATAGGGGTCAAGATTTGACAAGGAAAAAAAAAAAAAAAAAAGGGCAACTTTCTAATTATTTTATCACTATGAAAACGCAGGAAAAACTATACATATTAGGTATTGCCGGATTCGTACTGACCAGTAGAATGAAAGTAATGGATCAGTTTTAATGCACATCGAACGCTGTAAATAAGAAACCCGTAGAACTGTAGCGGAATAGCGTTTTCTTTGCAATTTCACCCGGTTTGGAATTTTTTTCCCGCTACCCACTACACCGTATGCAATATTAAATGGTGGCGTTGGAAAGTACAACTTGTCCCGCAAAAAACAAGCCCTCATACAGCTATGTGAACAGAAAAATAAAAGAGTTATGGCTGTTTGAAGGCAGGGAGCGCAAAACGAAAATGCAGAACCGAAAAAAGCTCCGGGGGTGAAGGGGTTAAATATACCCGGGCGAAGCCGGGTCCTTCAGCTAATATATATATATATTTTTATATATATATATATATATATATATATATATATATCCGGTTCACATCATGCTTTATGCCTCTGTTTGATGTACAGTATACCTTACAAAAAAAGGAATACAAAAACGCAGCACACCACGTTCTTGTATCCTGCCCAGTCCATTAAAAAAAAAAAAAAAACAGGCTACATGCACACGACAGTGAAAAACGGACATTACAAATAATAAAAGGCTCTCCACTTATAGACGACCATGTACCTGGTGCTCTCTCCTCATTGGTTCACCCAACCAATATAAATGGAAAATGCAAAATATATATAAATGGGAGGGCACTCAATATTTGGAAACTGGATATTTTTATTGTACAAAACACACTATATAAATAAAACCACATAAAATATACAACATAAAACCAAGAATGAAATGGTATGCTCAGATATATATGCACATATAGAGGTAGAGGTACGTATTGATATTGGTAATCGCATATACACCAGAGCATAACCTAGAGTTCACATGCTAAAATAATAGAATATATGATAGAGTCAATGCCGTTTTCATTTAACAATAGCAATATATTTATAGGAATCTCTTCTTGATGGTTAGTATAGCTATGTTAAATGCTTATTGATGGAATATCTTATATATAATCTACTTATAGTAATTGTCTGTTCCTTCTTATCAGATGGTTAGTAGTTGTCATAAGCAGAGTTAGTCACAGTACTTGTTCTTTGTATCCATATTAAATGTTGTTAGTTGTAAGAATGAATATATGAAGTAAGTACAGGTAGGTGAAAGTACTTTACCCTTTATGCTGTAGTCTGTGATATGTAAGTCCGCATGGAGGAATATATCCTGTTCTCCGGAGTGCTTTGTGGCGTCCCACGTGACTCACGGAGTTGCGATCACGTGACTATTTTGGTCACGAGGTACCCACCATGTGATTATGACATCACACAGGTCCTTAATCCAAGGAGTAATCCAAAGGTCCTGTAATTGAATGAGTATATTCAAGCTTGTTAAAGCACCAAATATAATTGCAAAAGATTCTTTTCTCTCTTCTTCTGTTTGGCTGGCCAGCCCGATCTTTCACAAAGTATGTAGCAGACTCAAATCATTCCTAGAACGCCCAATGGGCCAAACAGAAGAAGAGAGAAAAGAATCTTTTGCAATTATATTTGGTGCTTTAACAAGCTTGAATATACTCATTCAATTACAGGACCTTTGGATTACTCCTTGGATTAAGGACCTGTGTGATGTCATAATCACATGGTGGGTACCTCGTGACCAAAATAGTCACGTGATCGCAACTCCGTGAGTCACGTGGGACGCCACAAAGCACTCCGGAGAACAGGATATATTCCTCCATGCGGACTTACATATCACAGACTACAGCATAAAGGGTAAAGTACTTTCACCTACCTGTACTTACTTCATATATTCATTCTTACAACTAACAACATTTAATATGGATACAAAGAACAAGTACTGTGACTAACTCTGTTTATGACAACTACTAACCATCTGATAAGAAGGAACAGACAATTACTATAAGTAGATTATATATAAGATATTCCATCAATAAGCATTTAACATAGCTATACTAACCATCAAGAAGAGATTCCTATAAATATATTGCTATTGTTAAATGAAAACGGCATTGACTCTATCATATATTCTATTATTTTAGCATGTGAACTCTAGGTTATGCTCTGGTGTATATGCGATTACCAATATCAATACGTACCTCTACCTCTATATGTGCATATATATCTGAGCATACCATTTCATTCTTGGTTTTATGTTGTATATTTTATGTGGTTTTATTTATATAGTGTGTTTTGTACAATAAAAATATCCAGTTTCCAAATATTGAGTGCCCTCCCATTTATATATATTTTGAAAAACGGACATGTGATATACATTTTTTAACGGCCATCAAAAGTCTGTTTTAAGACCAATGGTAGTCTATGGGGTTATTCACATGGCAGTTTTTTTGACTGTCAGTGAAAAACGGACGTAAAAAAATAGAACATGTTCTGTCTTGTCCGTTTTTCACTGACAGACTGCCCCCACACAATTGAATAGATCCATTTTTAACGTCTGTCTCTCAGAAAGGCATCAGTGAAAAAAACGTCCGTTTAAAATGTCCGTTTTTAACGGACGTTTTTTCTCACTGTCGTGTGCATGTAGCCTTATACTTTTTTTTTTTTTTTTTTTAATGTGCAAAAAAGTATCTTTTTTTTTTTTTTTTACAATCTAAGGCCCCATTCACATGACCGTGTGAATGGGGCCGTATCTATCCGCAAAATTGTGAGAATAGATGCGGCCCCATTCACCTCTATGGGGCGGAAGCCGCTAGCTCCGTGCCGCGGCTCTTTTGAAGCATGTCCTATACTTGTCCGTGCGCACAGACAAGTATAGGCATTTTCAATGGGGCCGCATGGCGTGTGTTCCGAGCGCTGTGGAACACACGCCGGGTGGCCCCCGGATTTTTATACGTTCGTCTGAATGGGGCCTAGCTCTATGGTGAATGGATGGCACTGTATGGCATGAATATGAAGCATCCGTTTAACCAATAATATTTTGGAAACCTTAAATGGATGGGAAAAACGTGATGTAAACCCAGCCTTAAATGTGGGACAAAAATGTGATGTGAACTAGCAGCGCATTGTACAGGTGTTGAAAAAACCATACCCGCCTGCTTCCTGCGCTCCACTCTGTGATCCTCCAGCCCCCATTCTGTAAATGGGTGGATGGGGGTCATATGACTGCCCTCATATCAGTGTGCCCCCAAGCAGCACATGGGCGTCCAGGGGACTGTGGCATCAGATGGGTAGGGGGCCTAAAAGACAGGGCATCAGATGGGCAGGAGCCTAGAGGACAGGGCATCAGATGAGTAGGGGGCCTAGCGGACAGGGCACCAGATGAGTAGGGGGCCTAGAGGACAGGGCACCAGATGAGTAGGGGGCCTAGAGGACATGGCACCAGATGAGTAGGGGGCCTAGAGGACATGGCACCAGATGAGTAGGGGGCCTAGAGGACAGGGCATCAGATGAGTAGGGGGCCTAGAGGACAGGGCACCAGATGAGTAGGGGGCCTAGAGGACAGGGCACCAGATGAGTAGGGGGCCTAGAGGACATGGCACCAGATGAGTAGGGGGCCTAGAGGACATGGCACCAGATGAGTAGGGGGCCTAGAGGACAGGGCACCAGATGAGTAGGGGGCCTAGAGGACATGGCACCAGATGAGTAGGGGGCCTAGAGGACATGGCACCAGATGAGTAGGGGCCTAGAGGACAGGGCATCAGATGAGTAGGGGGCCTAGAGGACAGGGCACCAGATGAGTAGGGGGCCTAGAGGACAGGGCACCAGATGAGTAGGGGGCCTAGAGGACAGGGCACCAGATGAGTAGGGGGCCTAGAGGACATGGCACCAGATGAGTAGGGGGCCTAGAGGACATGGCACCAGATGAGTAGGGGGCCTAGAGGACAGGGCATCAGATGAGTAGGGGGCCTAGAGGACAGGGCACCAGATGAGTAGGGGGCCTAGAGGACAGGGCATCAGATGAGTAGGGGGCCTAGAGGACAGGGCATCAGATGAGTAGGGGGCCTAGAGGACAGGGCACCAGATGAGTAGGGGGCCTAGAGGACAGGGCACCAGATGAGTAGGAGGCCTAGAGGACAGGGCACCAGATGAGTAGGGGGCCTAGAGGACAGGGCATCAGATGAGTAGGGGGCCCACAGGACTGGGGGGGGGGGGCAAAGGACAGCATATGAATGCAGCTGGGGGGACAGAGAACATGAGATGCAGCACAGCCAGTGCTGGCAGAGCCTGGAATGTATGGGCTCCTGGGAGTGACAGACACAGGCTCTCCTTTCTGCAGCACTTCCTCTCCCTGCTCTGCTCTGAGGACATTCTAACACAGTGAAGTGAGTGTAAAAGGGGGTGTGGCCTGCCTGACACTGTTTACTACTGATCTGGGCCCCTTGTCAGCTTGGCCCAAAAGCAGCTGCTTCCCCTGCTTCCCTGGTAGCTACATATGCCACTGGGTCATCAGTAAAAAAAAATCTCAGAAAACCCCTCTAATTAATCCACCAATCACAAGTGAATGACCCCCTCTACCACTATAAACCTCAAATATAATAACTTAGGCTACTCTCACATCTGCGCTTTACCTTTCCACTATTGACATCTGTCATAGAATCTCAATAACGGGGGAAAAAGCTTCAGTTTTGTCCCCATTCATTGTCAATGGGGGCAAAACTGAACTAAACGAAACGGAACACACCAGAATGCATTACGTTCCGTGCGGTTGCCCTAACTTTTTATTTTTCCATTCACACATTTTTTGCGGGACTTTCTAATGGCACCATTTACGGTTGCATACCATGTAGTGGGAAGCAGAACAAAAATTCCAAATTGGGTAGAATTGGGACAAAAAGCAATTCTGACAAAGTTTTTTTTTTTTCTTTTTTTTTTTTACACCACTATGCAGTAAAATTGACCTGTTATATTCATTCTCCAGGTCAGTATGGTTACAATGATACCACACTAATATAATTTTTCTTGCGTTTTAAAACTGAAAAAAATTCAAACCTTTTAGAAAAAAAATGTTATCACCATATAATGTCCATGATGTTTATTTTTTTATTGGTTAAGTATTTTTATTTTAAGGAAAGGGGGTTGATTTGAACTTTTAATTTTTTTATTTTTTAAAACTTTTTTTAAAACTTTTTTTAAGTCACCTTGGGTGACAATAACTGGCAATCATTAGATTGCCCATTGTGTTCATTGATGGCTATATTGAACACTTCATTTGCAATATGACTATACAATGCTGCCACCTAGTGGCTTGTATATTCCTGAAATAGACTCCGAAGCCTGCTTAAGGCCCCTTTCACTCAAGCGAGTTTTCCGCTCGCACCCGCACTGAATCCTGACCCACTCATTTCAATGGGTCTGTGTACATGAGCGTTTTTTTCACACATCAGTTCTGTGTTGCATGAAAAACACAGCATGTTTTATATTCTGCGTTTTTCACGCAGCCTTGGCCCCATAGAAGTGAATGGGGCTTCAGTGAAAAACGCATTGTATCCTGAAGCATGTGCGTATGCAATGCGTTTTTCACTGATGGTTGCTGAGAGATGTTGTTTGTAAACCTTCAGTTTTTTTATCATCAAAGCGCATTGTACCCGCTCGGAAAAAACTGAACAACTGAACGCAATCGCAGACAAAACTGACTGAACTTGCTTGCAAAATGGTGCGAGTTTTCCTGAACGCATCCTGAACACACCCGGACCTAATCTGTGACGCTCGTGTGAAAGGGGCCTAAAGCTTCGGGCTATTTCAGCAATGTAACAGGTTCCCTGATCCCAGACTAGGAATACTGTTACCGGAGCGGAAGCGCGGATTGCTCAGATGCCATGGTCACATTTGACCATGGCATCCGAAGGGGAAAACATCATGTGACCCAGGCTGCACAGGTGCACCTGAATGTTACTCATTAGTCAAATTAAGGCACATTCAACCTGGAGTTGCCACACCTCCAGGTATAAATGTACAAACAAAATCACAGACAAAAAGTGGTCTTAAATGGCAGAAAAATGCTCAAAACCCCAAATGCTGTTGCGCATTTCTAACCGGGGGAGCAAATCCTGCACATGTGGTCCGCTGCTGAACGTTTGACTAATTTGACTAATGGGTAACATTCAGGTGCAGCCTGGGTCACATGGCGTCATGTATAGGTGGGACTCACAGCCTCCGCCCCCCTCCCATCGTATGTGTGATTTCACGCTGGAGGTAACTGGGAGCTGATCGCTGTGTGTCGGACTTTTTGCCCCTATCTGAAAATGCCCAATGGCATAGGTAGGTTAGTGTTAGGTCCCGTGCCACTTGAGATACCTTGACGGGGTTCTCGGGCTCCGGTATGTTCTTGATATAAGAATACATTGGCGAAAGTCTCATTTTAATATCAGTGTTAGGATTTAGCCATATATTGTCAATTGCATTTACCGTTGTAGTGCTCCATTTTCTGTGAAAAAAAACTATATACCCCTGCAACATGTAGGCTCTGTTCATACCATGTGTCACAAACATACTTCTTTGGACTCCAGCTAATTTAGTAATACTGAACCGGAATTTGAACTGACCTTGTTGAGTATTCTCCTGAATACCTGGCTCATTGTTTTACCCTTTCTGGTGTGGTCTGATTGTCATGGCGACATCTTGTGCCCACCATTGCTCTGCTTTTTAGGCATGGCCACTTCTCTGCTTACCTACTCTCTAACTCTGGAGTCCAGACGGCTTGGAGACGTCGGCGCCTCTGCCCTCCCATTCGGTGGGCCTCCAGAGTAGTGCTGCCAGCATTTCTCTCCCCCTTTGCTCTTTCTGGCTCTCAAAGCTTCAGTGTGCACACCCTAATTTTCCCTACCCAATGACTTACCATCTAGGGGTACTTAAAGGAGTATTCCCATCTTAGACAATGGAGGCATATAGCTAGGATATGCCCCCATTGTCTTATAGGTGCGGGTCCCACCGCTGGGACCCGCACCTATATTGAGAACGGAGCGGGAAGCGCTACGCCTGGAGGACCCCAGGTATCCCAGGGTCCGGCCACCACCAGGCACCACTGAGGATAGGTCATCAATGAAAATAACTTGGACAACCCCTTTAAGAAAATAAGTAAATGATATGCAGTCATTTCTAGGATATAAGATACAATGTTCAGAAGCATTTGGGCTGAAAGATAAAATGTAGATGCAGAAAGTAAACATGCCAAGCTTCACTCTATAGAATGAAATATTCCATCAGTGCCTGGGGAGGCCGCAGATGTATGGAAGAATGCACATCATTTCCTCTAGGACACATATTTCTGGTTGTATGTTATCATCCATGGTATTTTTCTTTTACATTTGAGAATACTGTCAGTAAGCCCTGATAGAGATATTCATTTATATTCCACTTCCTTATAATACATTGCTGGAACACATCTGGGAACAATATGCTAGCAGATAAAGGCCATAGACATTAGAAGAAGGCGGATGGTGAATGTATGAACAGTCATACAGCAATGCTAAATAACCCCCCCCCAACACTGTATTATCTACTGCAATGCATTATTGCAGTCCATATTGTGAGTATTGGCTGTCACGTATTGCACAGTATTCCTTCCTTTCTGGTGCCACATGCTACACCTTTTTGTCTTTTATTTACTAATGCGGAAACATGCCTTCTTAGGAACACATAACCATTATATTTGCAGCCTGGGTTACATAGATTTGTAGTGATCAATACAACTCATCGTCCGGGCTTCAGATGAGACCTTTGACTCCATCCGGGTGCTGCAATTCACATTCAGCCAGGGCTGGGTCAAAATGGTTGTCCCATAATCAACCCCAATCATGAGAACAGTCTCACCTATCTTTATCAGTTCCATAGACATATAGTGACAGCATCTACTCCGTTCAGCACAGGAACCTGTTTTTGTGGTTGGTGGGACTCTCATCCAAGGGACACTGTAGATAGGTGATAAGACTATCAGCTAACATCTGGAGCTAACATTTTTTCAGCAAAAACCGCCTCAAAAACGCATGTGGAAAAATGCCTCAAAAGGGCTGTAAAATGCCACAAAAAAACCTATGTATGAATCCACCCTTAGGTGGTTTACCTTCAAAATCTGGCAGCCACTATTCATAATATGTGGGTAGGGTTTGGCCAGTCTGTCTGTTCTTGCCACCACCCTCAATCAATCTCAGAAGCTGCAGATGGCATCCGTATGCTGTCTGCATTTTTTTGCGTGCAATAAATGCGGATCGGAAAACAGATCAAAAATATAGTTGTGTGTATGAGGCCTAAGGCAGTGTCTGAGATGCATAGTGCCACATACAGGGAATGGTTGGTTTTTCAGCCTCCTCTACATTTTTATAACTAACTCTTCCTTTCAAAGTAGCTTGATAGTCTCTTTTCCAGTTTGCTCCTTCTACCTCTACCCTGATCCCTTGTGCTGGTATCCTCTTTCACCTATATTTCCCTTATGGTTATATATTGTGGTATGTTTTAATCTTTATACAGTGCAGTCATTTTTTTTTTTTCTAAGTGATTTTCAATGTGCATTGAATTCATTTTGCGCTATCATTGGCATCCTTCAATGTTTTTGTTTCCTTCTTAGCCAGGTACAGTACTTCTCGAAAAACCATTTTTGTAGTTACTTTCTCTATTTTGTTTGCTTTTTTCCTTTCCATCCCCTTGTCTTTATTTAATAAACAATGTTATATGTAAAAAAAAAAATTGGTGGTCATTTATGAATAGATATACGTCAATTTCTGGAGTATATCTGCCGCAGAGTCGGTCGCCGAGGCGATTTTCGGCCGAATCTGCGACTCCTTTCCCTCCAAGCCACATATGCCAGTTCTAAACAAAGGGGGCGTGGTGTGGGCAGGAAGTGGTCAAGCCGGCCGGCCTGTCTCACTTATCATTTTTCACTCCTATTTTACACTTTCACACTAGTGTTAATATTTTCCAGTATTGAGATCCGTCATAGGGTCTCAATACCGGAAAAAACGCTTCAGTTTTGTCCCCATTCATTGTCCATGGAGACAAAACGTAACTGAACAGAACAGAGTGCTCCAAAATGCATTCCGTACCGTTCTCATACCAAAGCTGCGTTTTGCTTTCCGTCCTGGGATGCGGAGCAAGACGGATCCGTCATGACCCACAATGCAAGTCAATGGGAACTCTGACACAATAGAAAATGGATCCATCCGCCATTGACTTTCAATGGAGTTCATGACAGATCCGTCTTGGGTATGTTAAAGATAATACAACCAGATCCATTCATATCAGTAACAGAAGCGTTTTTTATTAACCTTGCCGGATCCAGCAAAAACACTAGTGTGAAGGTAGCCTTAGGTGTTGAAAATTATCTAAATCTATGCCAGCAAGGGAGCTGACATACATTTAGGCTAGCAGTGGATGAGTCTAAGTTATGTAGAGGCCAGCGCCTCTACATAACTAAGGAGCATCAAGTGTCAGCACAGGGTTATTAACAAAATGTACATGGCGGAAACACAGACCTGGACCACACTAGAGCCACCAGTTGGCCATCATTGGCAAGAGAGCTTAAGTAGGGTTGTGTCCTGTTATGAGATAAAGCCGGGTCATTCTGGGCAACACTGGAAATATCAAGTTTGGATCCCTAATATAAATTCATCTCAGTGAGTCAAATATGATCATGTCTTATGGAGAATGTGGTTTTACAATGTAGCCTGGCTCTGTTGAAAGGACGTTATCCAAATCAGTAAAGATTTGGCCAGAAGGAGGCAATGTGATAAAATAATAAGAACCTGATACTTTCTTTTCTGCCACTCAGGTGGTCTACTGCATTACACCACTGAGGACACTGCTTGGCTGCTGCGGTCACGTGGGTAGACATGCATCAATGTAACCAAAGACCAACAGGAACCACTGGTGCTAGGGACGCAAGGGATTTATCAAGTGAAATTAGTTTTTTGTTTTTTTAAATCACATTTCCTCTTTCTGGCAACATTTTGTGTTAGCAAGGGTTATTGTGAAGTGGGCCCCATTCCAAGTTTATCTTTGGGGCCCCATGTGTACTTGTTTTTTGTGGGTTTTTTGTTTTTCTTTTTGAGGTATTATAAATTATCACTACTACCAGAATGTTTTTCCATTTAGCAAATTTCACTTTTGTGGTGTTATAAACAGAGGATTTCCAGCTTCTCCGAGCTGCTGGCAGGCTTCAAAAATAAGGCTTCTAAATGTTGCCAAACATGTAAAAAATGTCGAGCTAAATCCAGCTAATAAGAAACAGGAAGAAACGGTATTTCCCATACACTCCGCTGCTAAACATGTATTTAAGGGCACAAAGGGCTCTGATTTTATAATAAATATTCAACTTTTTCTTGCTGCAAACATCACTTGATGCTGTGCGGACAAATATGCTTTCAATTTCATACACAGGCACAGGTTTTTTTCTCCTCTCAAATATGGAAAAAAAAATGTTCCATGGGTTGTTATATTAAGTAGCTATATTATTGGGCATAATAACCCTCCAAGACCTCACTCAAACAGAGTATTTTGGATTGAAATGGCCTGGAAAAATGCCTCAAATCTGCCTCCCGTTGTTTTCAATGGGAAGCAGTAACCACCGCGTTTCTTTTCAGATAGCTGGAAACAGTGTTGAGACTGCAGCGCGTGGCTAAACAGAGGGCAAACCTGCAGCAAAGACCAAAGGCTCAACCTTGGTGTTCTCCAGCAAGTTCAAAAGGCAAAATGCTTGTCTGATTTTTCCAGCTTATATGTTGCTGTGTGAACATGCCCTAAGTACTGTACAGTAAGGAGCATCACAGGGTGGTACACAGAGTGCATACAGCTCCACAGTATTAAATGACAGGGACCCCCTGTGTCTCCATATAACCTCTTACATACCACTCAGCCTTGTGTAGGAGGCCTTAGGGCTCTTTCACACAAGCGAGTTTTCCGTCCGTCCGCTAGTGGACGTATTGCATCCGGACTGAATCCTCACCCATTCATTTCAATTGGTTTTTTCAGGCATCATTTCTGCATTCAGTAAAAATCACAGCATGTTCTACATTGTGCGTTTATCACGCAGCTCTGGCTGCATAGAAGTAAATGCGTGAAAAACTAAAGACATCCAGATGCAATGTGTTTTCCACTGATTGTGGCTAGGAGATGTAGATTGTTATTCTTCAGATACGCATGCAATCCAGATACAATCCCAACAGAAAAAATGCACACACTGAACGCTGTCGCAGAAAAAACTTGCGTGCCAAAACATCAGTTTTTCCCTAAACAGATCTTGACAGAATCTGTATGGCTTGTGTGAAGGAAGCTTTTGGGAGATTTGCAGGGTGGATCACAAATTCTTCCTGCATAAGTTACAAACCAATTTGTACTTCGAGTGGATAAGCCATAATGTCAAGAAGGGAATACCCATTTAAAGGGCATTTGTCAGCAGATTTGTACCTATGACACTAGCTGACCTGTTACATGTGCACTTGGCCGCCGAAGACATATGTGTTGGTCCCATGTTCATATGTGAAACCAATATATCTATGGATTGTACTACAACCAGAAAATTGCACACTTGAAAATCCTTTTATTTATTATCACAAATTACATGATTAGCAACACACTGTATAAAAACAATTAAAATATACTAGAAAAGGTGGGGTATCAACCTGGCAGTATAAAATGCAAGTGCATAAGTAAATGGGATCAGCAGTGAAAATACAATAGCAATGATAAAAATGAATGTAATACAGCAATTAAAGATCACAATACTGACCCCCTGACAAAAGCCACAGGATACTCCACACCAATCACCACCCCGACACAAGGGGTACTAGTATGTGTGGATTCAGCAAGAATATAAAGCAATATTACACCCTCCCTAAACTTCATTCAGCCAATCTCAGTGCAACAAGAACATGTGCATAGTATTAGGGATTGTTCCAATCGCAAGCAAAAGACACACCTGTATGTTAAATAAACAATCCAGAGCCAGCACTATAGGGCGCATAGTCAGTCCTGCATTGCAGGGAATGGTGACGCGATTGTGTAGTCAGGAGGACGCGAGTCGCACAAGAATAGCGCGATTGGCGTCATCACCGAGTCACGATCACGTAACCAAAAACCGCGCGTATGCAGGATGCAATGCGCTCGCTGGCTGGCAACACAGGTAAAAGTGTCAGCGATTGCCAACAATGAGGGGAATGGATCACAAAACCCAGCTGAATAGAAGTATAACAACCATGTTATAAATAGTACTTAAAAATATGTAAAAATATATGAATCATAAACATAATTGACCATTTTACCACAAATTCAATAATATGAATATATTCTAAACCAGTGAACAATAATAGATAAATAATGAAGCCGGTGATTGTGTGCTACAAAATCAAGTGATAATGCACAATTGAATGACAAAACGATGAAGTGAATAAAATAAAAATAATTCAAAAAAATAAGTTGATCAAACATGAATAAAAATGATACGTGAAGAACATGTGATGTAAAAAATTTCTCAATGTGGAGAAAAAAAAAAAACTCCAAAAAATTTACTTTTTTTCTTTTTTTCAAAAATCCCTTGCCCCTCTCCTTTTCATAATGTGAATGAATGCCAAAAAATTACACACCTGCGCCATATGGTGACTAAAATAAGGTGATAAGTACAATGCTAACAAAAGATAAGTGTTATAATTGAGTGAAAATTCAAAAAAAAGATGTGAAAAAAACTTATACATTTTTTTTTTAAAAGGTTCATGGCTGTTATTGATCTTCTTCTTTCGTTATCCTCAATGTCATTGCCCAACCGCTTCACCAACTCCCCAACCCTATGCAAATAACTTCCTATATCACCAGATCAAACCTAAAAATATATTGGTTTCATATGCGGTATTTATATGGGTTGTTGTTACCTTGGGAAGTAGTATTGGTGTATAATTGCCATGTTCATATGTGCCTGTATTGCTGAGAAAAATGAAGTTTTCATGTATGCTAATGAACTGCTAGGAGCAACGGGGGAGTTGCCGTTACACCTAGGGGCTCTGCTCTCTCTGTAACTGCTGTGTCCTCTCCAATTTGATTGACAGAGTCAGATGTGATGACATTTTAACTGCCTGGCCCTGTCAATCAAAGTGCAGAGGGTGTGGCTGTTGCAGGAAGAGAAGAGGCCCAGTGAAGAGGTTGTGATGTGGCACCACTTATGGATTTTTGTGGTTTTACATAGAACTACATGTAAGCCCATTCCATAATTCTAACTCACAGAGCTATCACAGTGCATGCAGCTACAAAGAGTTAAATGTCAAGTCTGGTTCTGCTTCAGCCTTTCACGGATGGCCTTGAACGCTCTATTTTACTTTCACATTTGCCAATTGCTCTCATTGTGGGATTATGAGTCAAGCCTACTTGTTGAAATTCCCCTGACATCCTTTTCTAGGAATAAAGAGAGATAAGTCATGTGGAAGTAAACCCATAATCCAATCCAGGAAATTTACCGAATAGAAAGGAGTTTATACGTCCAATAATTGCTGACCTGCCCAGCTGAATGAGCCCATTATAATGGAGGCTTGGTTTCACACCGACTCATCCCTCGGAAGGATGAGAAAGAAACAGGGACATGGCTTTCTGATAATGTGGGGGGTGTTCCAGGAATATAGTAGGAAGTCCGCTGCCCTGCAGTGATGTCGTTCAGCACTGGTGCGGCCATGTGATTACCACATGAATGACTGTCATTTACACATGCAACTGCCTTTATGAGTTGGAAGATGTAATAAAGCAGGATTGAGTCTGTGGTAGGTATCAGATTCCTCAGAATGCAGGCCCCTGGCTATGGCATTCCGTATTCTGCTTATGGCTGTTATGTTGACAGGCTGCAGGAAATTTTAATTCCCAGTCTGTTGTATTATTAAAGGGGCTTACAAAAAAGTAGGTGACCCAGCATTTCAATTAGGATGTTGGTCTTTACACTACACCTTGTCTCCTGTGGAGCGGTAGAGTAGAGTAATTAGAAGTATTCTGTCCAGTGAATGGAGCGAGTACTTGTCATTACACTGCACTTCTGAGATGAAGTGCAGGGTAATGAAGTGGTGCTCGTATGGAGTGCCGACTCTTCTTCAAACAGCTAATTGGCGGGGGTGCCGGGTGTCGGGCCTCCGCTGATCAGATATTGATGACCTATCCGTAGTTTCAGTTCACATCCAATCCACGTTTTTTTCAAGTCCATTCTGCAGCTCTACAAAACAATAGAACTTGTCCTATTCTTGTCCATTTTGTGGACCACAAAACACTTACGGTCGTGTGCATGTGGCCTGAAACATTTTTTTTCAAGTTTTTTATTGCGCAAAAGGCTGATCACTAAGGGGTTAATACTTTAAAGGGAGTCTTTCACCTGTTTTTCACCAATATAACTAAGAGCACTGCCCCACAGAAGATTGTATACACATCCCAGACATACCTGTGTGCACTTGGTGTCTGTATTAGATGTCCAGGAAAAGCACTTTTATTCTGAAAACAGCTCCCAAGTGCACAGCTCTGCTGCTGCAAATGCTCAAAGCAAACCAGACTGAAGAGGGGAGGGCTGCTTTAGCTGCTCATATCTTGGAATTGGTAGCAGATAGAGAATGGTTCTGACCTTCTTTGAAAGCTGGCATTCCAAGCTTTTAAATGATACCAAAATCACAGCATTATATCCAGTATATTAGAAGATATAGCTGTTAAAAATCGAGTCAGGAGAGAAAGCTGTTTTTAGTTTCACTTTCAGCTGGGCACTTGGGAGCTGTTTTCCAGCAGAATAAAAGTGCTTTTTCTGAACATGTAATACAGACACACAGTGCACACAGGTCTGTGGATGTGTATGCAATCTTATGTGGTGCACTGCTGTTAGTTATATAGGTGAAAAACAGGTGAAAGACTTCCTTTAAAAAATTTGAAGAAAATTTGTGTTTCTATATTTTGACACCCGTAACTTTTTTTTAAATATTTTTATCCATGGAGCTGTATAAGGACCTATTTTTTGGAGAGGAATCTATAGCTTTTATTAAAGGGGTTATCCGAGCCTGGAAATGCCCACCCATATGGGCATGGACAAGCAAATGGCAGTTGGTGACGGGGACGAGCATCCCTAGTGTCACCCGCAATGCTGGCAAGGCTGGTCCCCATCACCGCCAGCCTGTTTTCATCCACGCACGGGGAGAAGCAGCGGCGACCGTGCTGGGAACAGGAGCTCCGCCGGGAGCGGGGAGCCAGTTAAGTAGAATCAGTGTGAGGGGGGGATTTCCAGGCTCAGATAACCCCTTTAATACCATTTTGAGGTATATACTTTTTGATGACTTTTTATTCTTTTTTTGGGGGGAGGCTAAGTAACCAGAAAATAGTGATTTGGTCATTTTGATTTTTTGCCATTACCACTTTCACTGGGATAAGTACTTTTTCGACATGGTAATACCAATAAATTTAGGGACTCGTCAACTAAGGTAATTAGCAAGTGGACATGACTTCAGCAGAAATTGGAGGGAGAAGAATGGACAGGGTCATATGAATGCATTTCAGATTGAGCAATTGAGGCAGACGTGGTAAATGCAGTAAATTACAAAGTGAAAAATGGCACATTAGAATTAATAAAGGCTCGTTGCTGCATCCCAGAAAACCCCTTTATATCCTGCCTGAAGCAGAGTTCAATAAGAACTTTTCTATGGCTGGCCTGGGAGCCTTGAGAAAGCCACTGGCGGCCGTAACAAGTAAACGGCCCGTGCAGTCTCATTGTGGGTGAGCAGTTCATGTGTTGGAGGGAGTCCCTGCCCTCCAAATAACTGCTGAAATGCCATGGTTGGAATGGCATCTGAGGGGTTAAATGTCTGTCTTTGAAGTTGTCTTTCATCATAGAAGCTGCTGACAAATGTCTCCTCAAGGCCTTGAGAAAGTGTCACGCCGTTGGCCGACTACATGTGTTGTACTCTGATTCTCTGAATAAATCGACTTTTTGCAATTGGGTGGGTGCCGTGGACAGTCTCTCTATACTGCATTTGATTTCTGTGTTTTCCGACACTTCACACACCCCCTTATCTTAGTATTTTTGCTCTCCCATAACCTGGATTCCAAGTGGTCTTGGTGAGTAGTGCAGACCATCTATTTCTTTATTTGGGCTGTTAAATGTAACCTGACATATAAAAGAGTCAGGTTACATTACAAGCTGCCGGCAGAGCTGCAGATGGCTGTCACCACACTCGTACTATACCGCTGCCGTCACAGTGAAAACACCTGGAACCAATTTTGATCAGTCTGACAGCTGAGCTGACATCTTACTGGTCCACACATCCCATACATTATATGACAATATTTACATCTGTGATGGCCAGGTCACCTTTCCAACTTCTGATGAGATTTGTGCATTTCAACCATAACTCCCATTTTGCAGAGACAATCCATCTGGACAAGACAGGCTTTTTAAACCGAGGCTTCTTATGTCATACCTTTACGGAAAATTATGAGAAATTTATACCCTCCCAAAAAATGTCGCAGTTGATGAATCCTTGATCCACTTTACAGGCCGACTGTCATTCAAAAAGTACACCCAAGTAAACGTGCGACATTCAGTGTCACGTATGTAAGTTATGTGAAAGTGGTCCTGGCTATATGTCAGGGATGCACATACCGCCTGTGCAGCCAATTAGGCTGCATAGGGGCCCAGTATGGGAGGGGGGCCCTTTCTGTCCAGGGTCAGGGCAGCAGGAGATGAGTGCTTCCATTGTGAAAGCGCTCATCTCTATATTCATCTGTATCGAAGTCCTCAAAAATAAAAATACAGCCATAAAATGGGAGATTTTTAAAAGCATCCTAATATGTAATTGTGAGAGGTACATACCTTATGGGAATAAAAGGTTAAGGAACAAGAAAAAACCAATGTGGATAAATAGAGCTGTAAAGAAAGCAATACATGACAAACATAAAGCATTTAAATCACTAAAACAGGAGGGGAGCGAGGAAGCATTGAAAAACTATAAGGAAAAAAATAGAATATGTAAAAGACAAATAAAAACAGCCAAAGTAGAGACAGAGAGATTAATCGCCAAAGAGAGTAAAACTAACCCTAAAATGTTCTTTAATTATATAAATGGTAAAAAGTATAAACCTGAAGGTGTTGGCCCCTTACAGAGTAATGAGGGGGGAGTTGCAGAGAGCGATGAGGAGAAAGCAAAGCTACTAAATATCTTTTTCTCCACTGTATTCACTGAGGAAAATAAACCTGTCTGACCCAGGAAGAAGTAGAGTTGTGTCTTAAAAAGATCAAAATAGACAAATCGCCAGGACCGGATGGCATACACCCCCGTATCCTAAGAGAATTAAGTAATGTCATTGCCAGACCCTTATTTCTAATATTTAAGGACTCTATACTGACAGGGAGTGTTCCATAGGATTGGCGCATAGCAAATGTGGTGCCAATATTCAAAAAGGGTCCAAAAACGGAGCCCGGGAACTATAGGCATTTCATCATATAGGCATATCATAGAGCCCGGGAACTATAGGCATTTAACATCTGTCATGGGTAAACTGTTTGAGGGTTTTCTAAGAGATGCTATCTTGGAGTACCTCAATGAAAATAAGCAAATAACTCCATATCAGCATGGCTTCATGAGGGATCGGTCATGTCAAACCAATTTAATCAGTTTCTATGAGGAGGTAAGTTCTAGACTGGACCGCGGCGAATCAATGGATGTCGTATATCTGGACTTCTCCAAAGCATTTGACACGGTACCACATAAAAGGTTAGTATATAAAATGAGAATGCTTGGCCTGGGAGAAAATGTCTGTATGTGGGTAAGTAACTGGCTCAGTGATAGAAAACAGAGGGTGGTGATTAACGGCACATACTCAGATTGGGTCACTGTCACTAGTGTGGTACCACAGGGGTCAGTATTGGGCCCTATTCTCTTCAATATATTTATTAATGATCTTGTAGAAAGCTTGCACAGTAAAATATCAATTTTTGCAAATGACACTAAACTGTGTAAAGTAATTAACACAGAAGAGGACAGTACACTGCTACAGATGGATCTGGATAGACTGGAAGCTTGGGCAGAGAAGTGGCAGATGAGGTTTAACACTGACAAATGTAAGGTTATGCATATGGGAAGGAATAATGCAAGTCACCAGTACATACTAAATGGTAAAATATTAGGTAACTCTGACATGGAAAAACACCTAGGAATTTTAGTGAACAGCAAACTAAGCTGTAGAAACCAGTGTCAGAAAGCTGCTGCCCAGGCCAATAAGATGGGTTTCATCAAAAGAGGCATAGATGCCCGTGATGAGAACATAGTCCTGCCACTTTACAAATCACTAGTCAGACCACACATGGAGTACTGTGTACAGTTCTGGGCTCCTGTGAACAAGGCAGACATAGCAGCGCTGGAGAGGGTTCAGAGGAGGGCAACTAAAGTAATAACTGGAATGGGTGGACTACAATACCCAGAAAGATTATCAAAATTAGGGTTATCCACTTTAGAAAAAAGACGACTGAGGGGAGATCTAATAACTATGTATAAATATATCAGGGGTCAGTACAGAGATCTCTCCCATGATCTATTTATCCCCAGGACTGTGACGAGGGGACATCCTCTGCGCCTGGAGGAAAGAAGGTTTGTACACAAACATAGAAGAGGATTCTTTACGGTAAGAGCAGTGAGACTATGGAACTCTCTGCCTGAGGAGGTGGTGATGGTAAGTTCACTAAAAGAGTTCAAGAGGGGCCTGGATGTATTTCTGGAGGGTAATAATATTACAGGTTATAGTTACTAGAGATGGGTCATTGATCCAGGGAGTAATTCTGATTGCCTGATGGTGGGGAAAATTGGCTTCTACCTCACAGGGTTTTTTTGCCTTCCTCTGGATCAACTTGTAGGAAAACAGGCCGAACTGGATGGACAGATGTCTTTGTTCGGCCTTATAAACTATGTTACTATGTTACTGTGTCCTCAGGACAGCAATACAGATGAATGGTGCGGATGAGCAGTGGAGAGGCGTCTCGCGCTGCCTGAGCCGTACAGCGTGGGACACAGGCCAGAAGAGGCTTGTGTCGCTTCACTGAGAGTGTCATGAAGGTAAGTATATGTGTTTATTTTCATTATTTATAGTGTATTGTGGGGTGGGGGCCCTATATATTGACACATTATGGTAGCATTATGGAGAAGGAGGAAGCATTATGAGGGCCATATGTACTGGCACATTATGGGGGGCACTATGGAGAAGGGGGGAAGCATTATGGGGGCCCTATATACTGGCACATTATGGGGGCACTATGGCGAAGAGGGGAAGCACTATGGGGGCCCTATATACTGACACCAGGGGCGTAACTACAATAGCGGCAGACCATGCGACTGCTATGGGGCCCAGGGCAAGAGGTGGCACAGTCTTAGTTGGGATCATCGCCTCTTCTACTGGGGGTGAAAACTTGGTCAGGACTCTACCCTCCGAAGAAACAACTTTTAGCAAACGAGGCAGTGGCAAAAATGGCCCAAGGGTCATTTAAAGAGTTTCAGGTGGAAACTCTGCTGTCCTGTGTGGGGGGCCTGGTTTGATCCTTGCTATTGGGCCCTTAATTCTTTATGTACGCCACTGACTGGTACATTATGGGGGGGGCACCATAGGGAAGGAGCACTATGGAGGCATCTAATGGGGGCCCTATATACTAGCACTCATTATGGGTGGCACTATGGAGAAGTGGGGGGTGGGCACTATGGGGGCATCTACTGGGGGCCCTATATACTAGCACTCATTATGGGTGGCACTATGGAGAAGTGGGGGGTGGGCACTATGGGGGCATCTACTGGGGGCCCTATATACTAGCACTCATTATGGGGGGCACTATAGAGAAGTGGGGGGGAGCACTATGGAGCATTATATAGGGGTATTTAATACTGGAACCCATTTTGATGCCACTATGGGGAAGGGGGGAGAGGAGCATTATGGGGCATCAATGAGGGGCAGTCTATAGGGGTATTTTATATTGGCACATTATGGAGGACACTATGGGGACGAGGAGGAGCACTTTGGGGGCATCTTCTGGGGGCACTATATAGTAGTATTTTATACTGGCACAAATTATAGGGGCACTATGGATGCCTAAGCTCAACTGGGGAACTAAGTGTTTTTGTAGTGGCACACAGTGCTCTACTGGGGGCACTAAGAGATAGTATTTTTTTTTTTTTACTGTCACACATTATAAAGAGAATTATTACTACCAAGGGCATTATGGTGGGCTTTATTACAACTGGGGGACTATGGAAGCATTATTACTTCTGGGACACAATTACTGTTGGGGGCACTGTAGGAGCACTATTACTACTAAGTGCACCCTGGCACTGTTTACTATTACTATTACTTAATTACTATTGTTGGGATTTTGGGGAGCACTATTACTGTGGGGGCACCCTGGCACAGTATCAGCTTAGTATAGTTATTTTTGGGTGACATTATTTTTTAAACCATTGTGTTCCAATACTTATTGAAGGGAGCACTATCTTTGTGTTATTAGCATTTTCAGGGGGTTTATTTGTTTCTGCAGTATAGTTTTGGGGAGCTCAACGTCTCAGTATTGGGGGTTCATGATGGGATGTTGAGAAGGTGGCAGGATGATGGAAAAGTAGGAAACTAAGATGTCTGTCAAACTTTGCAGAGATGAGAGATGGCTGAAAGAAATCATCATGGCGGTCTGGTCTAAATGGAGAAGATGAGGAAAGAGAACATCTACATCAAAGAAGATGTCACTGGATGTAAGAGGTATGTGGACCTGTATTAGGCTACTTTCACATCCGCTTTAGTGATTCTGGCAGGCTGGTCCAGCAGAGAACAGACTGCCGGAATTCACTGGATCCGGCACTGCTGGATGCAGACAGAATACCCACTGGCCCCATCAACTACAATGTGGTCCGGCAGAGATCCAGCCACAATCTGGTAAAAATGCAGAGAATCAGCCGGACACAAACTGCTGCATGCTGTGGCTTATGTCCGGCCGATTCCTTGCATTTTCTGCTGGATTAGGTGGCCACATTGTACTACTACAAGTATGAAATTAGGCTTGCCCTGTATGTTTTGTATTGCTGTATATACAAAGTATTAGGATGGAATAGGTTAGGTTGAGAATTTGGCATGGAAGGGAGGGGGGGGGCAGGCACATTCTTTGCACAGGGGCCCTCTGCTGTCTGTGTCTGCCCCTGCTATATGTGTACATTTAGGGTTTATTAAGGAAAAGAGTTGGATCCCTCTGATTTCCCATCCTACTATATGGACACAAATGGTAAAATCGCCTTGGATCTAATGAGTCCACTACTAAGACAAGGCTATCATCTGTTTGTGGGCAACTACTATACAAGTATTTCACGGATCAAACACTTACATGAGAGGGGTACAGTGTCCTGTGGGACAATTCGAAAAAACAAGAGGGGCTTCCCACAGTCATTAGTCAACTAAAATATAAAGAGAGGAGAAAGAGCCTCTCTGTCCAGCTCAGAATTTCTGGCTGTGAAATACACTGATAAGAATGTGATAAGGTGTTTTCTTACTCAGCACAATCCATGACAATTCCGTAATCCGAGTAAGTCTTAGGCTACTTTCACACTAGCGTTTTATAATTCCGGTATTGAGTTCCGTCATGGGGGGCTCAATACCGGAATAAAACGCTTCAGTTTTGTCCCCATTCATTGTCAATGGGGACAAAACTGAACTGAAGACAACGGAGGCTCCTAGAAGCATTCCGTTCATGCTGCGGTTTGCTCTCCGGTCCAGGCATCCGCACCAAGACGGATCCGTCATGACCCCCAATGAAAGTCAATGGGGACGGATCCGTTTGGTGTGACACAATGGTGAACGGATCCGTCCTCCATTGACTTTCAATGGAGTTCATGACAGATCTGTCACCTGCACACATACATACACATAAACATACACACCCCAGCAGAGGGTGCTGTGGGGAATCGTCCTGTGTGCGCGCCATCCTGCTCCTCCTGCGCTGTGGAGACCTGCTGGGAGCATGTAAGTATGTATGTGTATTTGTATGTGTATATGTCTGTGTGTATGTACTGTGTGACATGTGTGGGGCCGGAGCGCAGTTCCGGCCCCACACATGTCCCTGCGGCAGCACGGATCCGGCGGCACCCTTCACCTGCCGGATCCGTGCTGTGCTAGTGTGAAAGAGGCCTAAGTCAACTCTGTGTCGTTGGATATAATAAGTACATGGGGGCAGGAGATTTCAATGACCAAATGATGAAACCATATCTGGCACTACAGGAATCCTAGCACTGGTACAAAAATATATCTCTGTATCTGCTGCTGTTAGCAGTATACAATTCCTATGTGGTATACAAAGAATCTGGAAATCAGGGTTCTTACTTCAATTTTCAAGAGTACATTATAACATCTCTGCTGTACTCAACAGATGATATGCCTGTGAGTCTGTAGACCGAGCAAAAGACATTTCCCTGATACCATTCCTCATATCGGAAGCAAAACTATTCCATTGAAGAGGTGTAGGCCTTGTACAAAGCATGGAATTCAAAGAGACGCCATATATTATTGTCCCCAGTGTCCATCAAATCCTGGCCTTCAAAGAATATCACATAATTGAATTATTAGCCTAAATGTTACATATTTTCCCCAATTTTAATACATTGTCATAAAACAAAATTTTCCTGTGTTGCATTTCCTGCAATCATTATAAATATATCTTTCTTCCATAAAAAAGAGTGGTTGGTGGGTGGATGTGGGGAGGGAGGGTCTACGTTCACTTTATTTTGAGGTGCTATTTATGTTTCGGCTGTTCACAACACCTGTTCTGGCAGTATGGCACCATAGAACCAGCAACGGTAAAATAGGCCTCCAAAATGCCCTCCAGTCTTTTGAAGTCTTGCAGTGAGCCCAAAATGTATGTAAAAAGCACATATATGGTATCATTTCAAATGGCAGATAAATATGTGACAATGTTTGCTTTTTGAAGGCCACACGGTGAATAAAAAAAAAAATAGGCCACAGAATCAAAATATTTTAATTAAAAAATGCTATTTTAATTTTCTCCACCTATTTCGATTCAGGTTTTCCCAAAAAGCCAAAAACTTAAAATGTCCAACTTTCCCCAAGATGAATACCTTAAGGGCATCAACATTTTAAAAAGTAATCACTTTGTGGGTGTTTCTTATGTTTGGTACTGTACAATATCTGTTCTGGCAGTATGGCGCCATAGAACCAGAAATGGAAAACTAGGCCTCCCAAAGCCCTCCGGTCCTTTGAAGTCTTGTAGTGAGGTTAAAATATATATAAGAAGCACATATACCGTATGGTATCATTCCAAACTGCAGGAGAATATGAGCATATGGTAATACTTATTTTTTCAAGGCCACCTGGTGAATGGTGAAAATAGGCCACTGAATCAAAAAAATATCATAAAAATGCTATTTTTATTTTCTCCACCTATTTCCATTCAGTTTTCCTTAAAGGGAGTCTGTCGTCTGTTTTTCACCAATATAACTAAGAGCACTGCCCCACAGAAGATTGCAGACACATCCCAGACATACCTGTGTGTACTTTGTGTCTGTATTACATGTCCAGGAAAAGCACTTTTATTCTGCAGGAAAACAGCTCCCAAGTGCCCAGCTCTGCTGCTGCAAGTGCCCAACGAATAACAGACTGATGAGGGGAGGGCTGCTTTAGTTGCTCATATCTTGGGATTGGTAGACACTAGAAATATGAACCTAATATGAATATGAACCTGAACCTTGTTTGAAAACTGGTATTCCAACCTTTCAAACGGCACTAGAATCATAGCATTATATCTAATATATCAGAAGATATAGCTGTTTGAAATTGAGTCTGAAGTGAAAGCTGTTTTTACTTTCACTTTCAGCTGGGCACTTGGAAGCTGTTTTCCAGCAGAATAAAAGTGCTTGGACATGGAATACAGACACACAGTGCACACAGGTATGTCTGGAATGTGTCTGCAATCTTCTGTGGGGCAGTGCTCTTAGTTATATTGGAGAAAATTAGGAGACAGACTCCCTTTAAAAAAAAGCCAAAAGCAGAAATGTCCAAATTTCCCTTAAATGAATACCTTAGGAAGTTAACATTTTAAAACTTTATGGGTGTTTCTTATGTTTTTGCATTGCACAGCATCTATTCTGGCAGCATGGTGCTATAAAACCAGCAATAGAAAAATAGGCCTCTGAAATCTATAACGCACTCCACTCATTTCAGGTCTTGAAGTGAGCCCAGCCAGTAGGTAAATTGCCAAAATAGAGTCCATTTTTCCAATACAAGCATGCGCTAATTTTTTACACATGTCTTGAAATCTTTTGTATCAGAAAAACTATTGATAAAGGAAAAATGTACATTTTTTTACAACATTTTCCAAAACATGTAGGTTGGCTTAGAAATTAAATAATTATTTGCAGAAAGAAAAAATTGAAACATTGTCCTGGTAAAGAAGGGGAATAAACACTCTGGTTGTGAAGTGGTTAAAGACCCGACATATACGGCCGATGTCGGGAATGGGTTACAAAAAAAAGCAATGGTCGTAACAGAATTGCATGCTGGTAAACCTATGAGAGCTGAAATAGCTGTTGACACAACCTTTTCTTCTTCTGAATAACATAAAAGCTACAAGCTGTGTGCATTCCTGTAAAGCTAAGCTGGTGGAAAAACGTTATATACCGTACAAATACAGCACTGACCCAGTCTAGACTGTTCTCCTAAAGCTAATAAAAGTCTCGTTGAGGAGACACCATGTCATTGAGAACATGAACTCGGTTGAATATTGAAGATGCACCATTCAGGGTTAAGGATGCAGCAATAATGCCTGACTCATTCTTCTGCCGTTATATACGTGTTCTTCTTAGTGATGTGTACAAAGAGTACAATGAGTAAAACTCAGCTGGGATCCATAAAGTGGAATGATCAAAATGATGCTACATTTTCTCTTATTCTTTCAGTAGAACCTTTAAAAATAAGAAGCACAATGCATTTATGTTCAACTAGTGGCTGGCATGGATCATTATTGTCAAGGTATTCCCTTTGGTAGCTATATGACAACACAGACCTAACGAAAGCAGTTCATACACCATGGGAGAGATATATCAAGACTGGCATATCCATCCACCAGTCTTAATCTCCCTGCACTGGCGTGAGATGCTCCTAATTTACAACCCCTGGCAAAAATTATGGAATCACCAGTCTCTGAGGATGTTCCTTCAGTTGTTTAATTTTGTTGAAAAAAAAAACAGATCACAGACATGACAAAAAACTAAAGGCATTTCAAATGGCAACTTTCTGGCTTCAAGAAATACTAAAAGAAATCAAGAAAAATAATTGTGGTAGCCAGTAACAGTTACATTTTTAGAACAAGCACAGGGACTATATTATGGAATCAATCAATTCTGAGGAAAAGATTATGGAATCACCCTGCAAATTTTAATTACAAACAATAACACCTGCATCAGATTAACCCCTTAAGGACCCTGCCATTTTTCACCTTAAGGACCAGGCCATTTTTAGCAAATCTGACATGTCCCACTTTATAACTTTAGAACGCTTTTACTTATGCAGGCAATTCTGAGATTGTTTTCTCGTCACATATTGTACTTCATGACAGTAGTAAATTTGAGTCAAAATATTTCATTCTTATTTATAAAAAAAATACCAAATTTACCAAAAGTTTTAAAAATTTGCAAATTTCCAAATGTCAATTTCTCTACTTTTAAAATACATAGTAATACCTCCAAAATAGTTATTATTTTACATTCCCCATGTGTCTACTTCAGGTTTGGATCATTTTGAAAATTACATTTTATTTTTTTGGGATGTTAGAAGGCTTAGAAATTTAGAAGCAAATCTTGAAATTTTTCACAAAATTTCCAAAACCCACTTTTTAAGGACCAGTTAAGGTCTGAAGTCACTTTGTGAGGCATACATCATAGAAACCACCCAAAAATGACCCCATTTTAGAAACTAAACCCCTTAAGGTATTCAAAACTGATTTTACAAACGTTATTAACCCTTTATGTGTTCCACAAGAATTGAAGGAAAATGTAGCCAAAATTTCCGAATTTCACTTTTTTGGCAGATTTTCCATATCAATCATTTTATTCCGAGAATAAAGCAAGGGTTAACTGCCAAACAAAATGCAATAATTATTACCCTGATTCTGTAGTTTACAGAAATGTCCCATTTGTGATCGTAAACTGCTGTACAGGCACACGGCAGGGCGCAGAAGGAAAGGAACGCCAGGGCAGATTGCACTGGATAAAGTTTAAGTTGCCATGTCACATTTGATGCACCCCTAGAGTAGGAAACTCCAAAAAACTGACCCCATTTTGGAAACTACGGGATAAGTTGGCAGTTTTGTTAGTGCTATTTTAGGGTAAATACGATTTTTGGTAGCTCTATATTACACTTTTTGTGAGGCAAGGTAACAAAAACTAGCAGTTTTGGCATTGTTTTTATTTTTTGTTATTTACAACATTCATCTGACAGGTTAGATCATGTGATATTTTTATAGAGCAGGTCGTTACGGACGCAGCAATATCTAATATGTATACTTTTTTTATTTATTGAAGTTTTACACAATATTTTTGAAGCACAAAAAAAAGATCACATTTTAGTGTCTCCATAGTCAGAGAGCTGTAGTTTTTTTTATTTTTTGGGAAATTTTCTCAGGTAGGGGCTCATTTTTTGCGGGATGAGATGACGGTTAGATTGGTACTATTTTTGGTGGCATACGCTATTTTGATCGCTTGGTATTACATTTTTTGTGATGAAATGTGACAAAAAATGGCTTTTTTTAGACAGTTTTTATTTTATATTTTTTACAGTGTTAGCCTGAGGGGAGAGATCATGCAATATTTTTGTAGAGCAGGTTGTTACGGACGTGGCGATACCTAACATGTATACTTATTTTTATTTATTTAAGTTTTACACAATAATATCATTTTTGAAACAAAAAAATCATGATTTAGTGTCTCCATAGTCAGAGAGCTGTAATTTTTTTATTTTTTAGGCGATTTTTTCAGGTAGGGGCTAATTTTTTGCGGGATGAGATGTCGGTTAGATTGGTGCTATTTTTGGGGGCATACGCTTTTTTGATCGCTTGGTATTACATTTTTTGTGATGAAATGTGACAAAAAAAATAGCTTTTTTTAGACAGTTTTATTTTTTTATTTTTTACAGTGTTCACCTGAGGGGAGAGATCATGCAATATTTTTGTAAAGCAGGTTGTTACGGACGTGGCGATACCTAACATGTATACTTATTTTTATTTATTTAACTTTTACACAATAATATCATTTTTGAAACAAAAAAATCATGTTTTAGTGTCTCCATAGTCAGAGAGCTGTAGTTTTTTTATTTTTTGGGCGATTGTCTCAGGTAGGGGCTCATTTTTTGCGGGATAAGGTGACGGTTAGATTGGTACTTTAAGGGGCATACGCTTTTTTGATCGCTTGGTATTACATTTTTTGTGATGAAATGTGACAAAAAAATTGCTTTTTTTAGACAGTTTTTATTTTTTTATTTTTTACTGTGTTGACTGGGGGGTGGATCACGTGATATTTTAATAGAGCAGGTTTTTATGAATGCGGTGATACCTAATATGTATATTGTTTATTTTTTTGTCTATTTTTTTATATGTGTCTTTATGGGGAAGGGGCTTTTTTTTAGTGAAACGTTATTATTTTTTTTTTATTATTTTTTTTTTGCTAAAAAACTTTTATTTCACTTTTGTTTTACAATTTTACTTATGTCCCATTATGGGACTTTAACATTTCAGGGTCTGATCCCTGATTGAATACAGCACAATACATCTGTACATCAGTGTGAGACGCTGACAGTTGCCTAGGAGACCCAGCGCTGTGGCTGGGTCTCCTGGGCTTCCGTAGATGGCAGTCCCCGATGCCTCTGGGCAAGGCATCGGGGCTTCCATCTCAACCATCGGGCCCCCCCCCACCGCCTCACGGGGACCCGATGGCTTGAACACGTTGCCGCAATGCCTCTGTATGCCGCGGTCAGCGTGACCGCGGCATATAAGGGGTTAATCCGCCGGCATCGGTGTTATCACCGATGCTGGCGGATGCAGCAGAGGCCCGGCTGTCAGTATCAGCCGGGCCCCTGCTGAAGATTGCGGCAGCGGGCGGCAGTTGCACCTTTAAACCTAGGACGAGAATGCTCGTCCTAGGGCGTTAAGTAGCGCCAGATTAGGACGAGCATTCTCGTCCTAGGTCCTGAAGGTGTTAAATCTGCTCGTTAGTATCCAGGTAAAAAGGAGTAGTCACACCGTGGAGAGCTGTTGCAACAAGTGGACTGACATAAATCATGGCTCCAACACCAGAGATGTCAATTGAAAAAAGGAGAGGATTATCAAACTCCTTAGGCCTCATCTACATTTCCGTTTTTCACTGACGTGTGCTGTCCGCATTTTTCACGGACAGCACACGTACCCATTGATTTAAATGTATCTGTTCACATTTCAGCATTTTTCTACTGAGCGTGGGTCAGTAAAAAAATCACGGGGACATGCACTACTTTGATCCGTGATGCGGACCAAGCACGCCCATTGAAGTCTATGGGTCCATGAAAATCACTGACACAAATCCGTGTTGTGTCCGTGATGCGTCCGTTTTTCACTGATGACTAATAGGAGATTCTTTGGAAATCAATTTTCAGCTGAGCAACGTCAGTGAAATACGGATGCCACACGGATGGTAAAAACGGACACACGGACCAACCACGGATCCTTCACAGACAGCTTCACGGATGAAACACGTACGCTTTTTTTCACGGATGTGTCACTGACACGGAAATGTGGACGAGGCCTTAAAGAGGGTAAATCATCACGCAGTGTTGCACGAGATGTTTGTAATATTGGTATGGCTATATCTAACTATACAAACTACATTTGTGAGATGGGAATACTCCTTTAATAAATGTCCTTTGTCTACCAGTGGACCCTTGTGAAACCATTATTATATTGTCAATTCCTTTTCTTTGGCAGAATATATGATTTTATTTGCCCTTTTCCAGTTTTGCTTTTCTCTTCACTTGTTTATTTTTACATATTTCAGCTTTTATGCTCATTAACGCTAAGCTAAAAGTGTTTGTAATGATAATTGCCTTATGTTAATGAACTCTACCAGCAACACTGAACACTGGCATAAAAATATTGTTTAGCACTGACAAAACTGGACATTCGTATTACACCTGTACATGAAAAGTAACATTTCTACTATGCATGTTTGGTTTATCACTTGTCTTGTTAGGTTTAAATCTCTCACCACAATACAAACTGCATACTGATGAATGACTGTCGGAATGACTGCATAGTCTTTTTGTATGGTTTACCACCTGACATAGAAATAAGTATTCTGGTATTTAAAGGATTATTTCCATCTAGAACCTTTATGGCATATCAATTTGATATGTACAGACAAGACATGGTCTCCATTCATGATTTTGGGGGACATATTATGTATTATATAACTTTTCCCCTTTTAACCCTTTGGATACCGGAGGTTTTTTCGGTTTTGCGTTTTCATTTTTCTTCCCTATTTTGTGTGAAACAAACTCCTACACACAATTGATCCGGGCAGTCAGTACATACTGTAGTAATATTATGTGTGGAGACATACCAACAACACTGCACAACCACCGAAAAGCTCAATATAAATATTCTCCACACGCCAATGTCAATATAAATACTTTATTAATTGCACATTAGACACAAAAATGATAAAAGTATATTAAATCAAGTGGCAGGGGGTACCACTGGTTGAGGGACAGAAAAGGGGACGTGGCGGGGGTCATCCAACCAGTGCACGGTACACATAAGCTACTACATGCATAATGAAAAATGCGAATTGGTGCTAAAGCAACCAATACAATACTATCCAAACATGTATACCTGGCCAAAAACATGACCCGTAAGGTTGGTAGTTAGGTAGCAAACCATACAAAAAGCAAAAAGGACATGTGTGAATGTGTACCTGTGTCTGCAAAACGAGTCCCGCCGCGTCCACCACCCAACGCCGTTTCGCCTCTAAGGCTTCATCTGGGCAATGTTAACATCAGTCAAAGGACCTCCTTTTATAGCTCATATATTAACATGATCACAGACACAGCTGGTACCTTAAATCGTATGAAAATGGAGTTGCAGGGGCCATCTTCCACTCGGTGCACAGCTCGCGCCCGCTCCCAACTCGAGGCTTGATGCGCACGCTGCAGACCGGATGGGGAATTGTGCACGATTCAGAATGAGGTGTGAGGCGCATCGCTGTAATACAGCAATCACCTGACCTTTCAACATGGATGTGCGCTCCAGCATGGAACGCTTAAAGCAGGTCAATAATACCTTACATCAAATATTGTGTTCCAGCGTGAACCGCTTGGGTATAACATTATTAAAAAACACATATCGCACATTATCATTCATTATAAATATTATTATAAATTATTATATTTATTATTATTATTTCACTTTGCACATATTTGATGAACATGATGAAATATTCTTATTCACTTATTTATAATCATGTAGGTTTTATTACTTCACTGGGTGTGTTACCAGGTTTTATAATGAATGATAATGTGCGATATGTGTTTTTTAATAATGTTATATCCAAGCGGTTCACGCTGGAACACAATATTTGATGTAAGGTATTATTGACCTGCTTTAAGCGTTCCACACTGGAGCGCACATCCATGTTGAAAGGTCAGGTGATCACTGTATTACAGCGCAACCTTCCCCTCATTGTTTACCTGCTGGCCATCGACATCGCAGTGATGGGCATGTATAATTACAAGAAGCGGTCCCATTCACTTCACTCCTCTCCCAACATCATCCAGCAGCTTCTGGAGAGCTCACTCAGGAGCACCTCACCATTGTGCTTTCTGGAAATCGGTGAAGAGCGGAGGAGCGGGGCTCCGATTAAGATGGAAGTTGATGGGCTCCGTTGTGAATAGGTACAACAGTATGTCTGGGATAGACTATATGTGAACGATAAGGCACCAGGAACAGTTTAAAACGTAAATAGGGGGTGACAGACTCCCTTCCCTCCCTCATAATCTTATAGTTTGGTTTGTTACGGATGTTACGGTCTAAACATTGCCAACAGGTGTTCACTACCGTTGTGTATGGAACAAAGCCTGCTTTGAGCTTGCTACATACATCACCTGCATACTAATGCCGAACATGTACAGCACTATGTGTTAAGGGGTTAAAGGGGGTTGTCCTAGGGGACCCCACCAATCATAAGAATGAAGGTACCAACTTCTTTGAATGTATAATGGTGTGGTGGATCATGCACTACATTCACTTTTTTGGGACTGTCGGCTATCTCCGCAGTCCCATAGAAAATAGATGGAGGGGCAGCATGGATGATTAACTGGTGCTGCATTCATTTAAGGAAGTCAATATAGGCATCAAAGAGACAACGCAGGACACTCTATCCCCTAGTGAACAGACTAGAGAAGCCCGCCACAAGGATTGGCCGTGGCAACAGCTGCTATTTAGAATCTGCTCTTCAGTCACTATTCACACTTGTACTATAATTGTTTCTCTATATAATTGGAAGCATATTTTAATAATGATTATCATGAAAATAAAAAGGTTTCTCGGGGCTTTTAATATTTGCAATAATTAAAAGTATAAAAGCATATGGCATTACTTGTTATAAGTCACTTTCATAGACGGTGTTTAGGTCCCATATAATATTGGTCGCACTTATTCATAAAGCATGAAAGGCGATTCATGCTATTAGTGCTTCCATTATAATGCTTTGATCTTGCTCTATGACCCAATTCGTATGGTATGTGCTATAATTCACGGCTGGAGTTCCCATTCATTGCATTTGGCAGAACAAACAAGCATTACATGCCAGCATATGCTTTGCGTAAATTGAGCCCCCACACGAAGAGCATGAGAGTCACAGCCGCTGCCTGCATAGTCTGACAAGGCGAAACTAGTCTATTTGTAACTGAAAGTTCCCTTTACAGGAATTCTCAGCATGACTGCGGCATATTGACAGGACATTCTGTTTCATTTCATATTTTTTGTTCTCTTCAGAACTTTTTGAGATTTTACAAAAAGAAGCTGAAAGTAGCCAGAACATTATGGCATGTCAATGTCTGCACTGGAAGGCTATAGTCCTTGTTTTGTTTAATATTATCAGAAGAAGAAAAAGCATGATTTATGACTTTGGAATATAAAACTAAAAATAGCTGTTGACATATATACATCGGCACCAGGAACAGTTTAAAATATTCCAGACTCCCTTTCCCTTCCTGTATAGTATCTGTAACGTAGCATGTTCAACCGTTGTGTATGGAAACAAAGCCTTCTTCTATGGCCACCACATGTACGGGGTTGTCCTAACCCCACTCTAAGAATAAGGTACACTTCGAATGTCATCAGCACAAAAGGCTGCAGATGCAGCTCAGAAGGAGGCGCAAGGTTACCTGTTGGATTGTATCTTAGGATTACTACTACGAAGTTCCCAGCATGCAATTAAATTGATCCCAGTAGCTTATCGAAATAAACTCTAAGCCCATAAAACTGACTGCATTCACACTAACCGCTATTTTAAAGGATCTGCATTCATCTGAACTTTCTAATAATCCATATAATTCCAAATAGGTGTGATAATTATCATCCACAATGGATGGTAAATATGCCTTAGTATACCAAATTATAAAACAGCCCACTAAATTGTTGTTTTCAGGTTAGTTCAGTCAGAGTTACAATATTTTCTTAAAACCTCCAAGGACTCTATATCCTCTGGCACAGCTTCCTAGAATCAGTGAAAAACCAGATGTGAAGAATTATAGGCCTTTAAGTTTGACGTTTGATATTATTAGAGTAGGAGACAGTCTTAGATTGACTACGTGTAGATTTCCAGATCTTCCATTAATGGGCCCCAGATTTATGCAAAATCTTATAGCATGGGCAAGAATGGCTATAATGGCAAGAACACATGCAAAAATATCTTTATAGCTTTCTCATATCACAAAATATTTCACTAATAATCTTATATTGTAGCTCATATTGTCAATCTACTGTTTTTTGTACACTATATACATGCAATGTGATCTAATGATGCTAACTTATAGCCCAGCTCTAGAAGGGTTAAACAACTGCTTAAATAATCAGTATGTATGCATCTAATCATTTAACGAGCAATATTTGTTTTTCATAAGATCTTTTAGAAAGCCAATTATTAGAGCTCATTGGAAGATTATAATTTATTACTAATATTATATTTAAAGGGTTTGTCCCATCATAGACAATGGGGGCATATCGCTAGGATACGCCCCCATTGTCTTATAGGTGCAGGTCCCAGCGCTGCTAGTGATATGCCCTTATTGTCTAAGATGGGAATACCCCTTTAACATTTTTTACTTGTAAGTTGGGTGCAGCTAATGATTAAATGGTCACTGTACTTTCAGACAGCTTTGCATAAATCATCCATGCAGGCAACTATAAGAAACTTTGGTATATATCGTACTAGCAGAAGGACCCGGCTTCGCACGGGTATATTTCATCTATTTAATTTAATGTTTGTGTGTGTCATTAAAAGATATCAACAGTATCCCACATAACAGTGACCTCTACAGCACGCCGTCCCCTTAACAGTAACCTCCACAGCTCTCCACCCCTTAACATTAACCCCCCACAGTGCCCCTTAAAATGTGACCTCCACAGCAGCGCACCCCCTTAACTTTGACCTTTACAGCAGCCCGCTCCTTTAACAGTGACCTCCACAACACCCCACCCGCTCCCTAACAAAGACCTTTACAGCGAGGCATTATTGTCTTTAATTGACAGTATATAAAACCCTACAGAATTAGTATACTCTTATGGTCATATGAGTTACATCAGTCTCTACAACAATGTTGTTTATGTGTCGCAGTCGAAATCATGTTAACTCACACATAAGCTGTCTTATAATAAGAATGTCCTTCAATGCCTATAGCAACCAATCAAAGCTCATATTAATGACCTGCAGTAAAATAGAAGCTGAGCTGTGATTGGTTGCTATATGCAACCTGATGAATATCCAATCTAACTGCCACAACTGCCAACAGACAATGGCTCCTGTACTTTGGCGTTTAGATAACTAAGCATATTTTTTGGCAAATGGAAAGCACAGGGTGAAAATCTCCACTCAAAACATAGTCTATGACGTTCCCTGAGTCACATGAGTGTATAGGGTTGCTATCCTACCTTTTCTTGTCCTCCAGCAGTAAAATAGAACTATTATTAACACTCACACCGTCTAATGACATTGAAATGGCTATGCTTATTCAGGTCTATAAAGCAAAGCTGACAACTGAGCTGCAGAAAGCAAGAACCAGCAGCTTATCATGACTGCTCTAATGTGTATTATGTGAATTTTATGTATATAATTAAAAACTGTAAAAACCTTTACAGGGATTCAGAACTCAAACTAGATGCGAACACCATTCTTTGAGACTGAAACATGGAAACTGTCACGTCAGGGGGTAAGTGCAGCCCTGACTTGAACCCCACCTCTGACCCTGCGTACTTGCACGACCCGTCCTAGGCAACAGCGTACAACTGGGTGACAATCCCTAGCCTAGATACGTGCAGGGGCGTACAGGGAAAGGGAATAACAGGAGAAAACAATAAACAAAAACAGAACCACAATACAGAAATACAGAGTCGTAAAGCCAAAGTCAAACCTGGAGGACATGTCAAACTACAGGGGAAATCCAAAAGCCAAATCCGATAACAAGCTGAGGTCAAACCGAGAGATACCAGAGGAGAGACGAGAGGGTAGTTGAGTACACAAGCCGAATTCACAGGTAGCAATCACAGTGGTAACGAGCTCTGGATGAAGGACTAATCACAGGCAACCTGTGGCTGGCAGGCTGCCTGTTTAAATAGGGATCCAAGTAGGTCATGTGACGAGGTGGCATCATGTGACCTAATTCCAAAACTGAAACAGGAAGTGCTGGCTTCCCTGCCAGTACTCAGAGGTAGGTCCAGGGTTGCCAACCGTCCAGAAATTTCTGGACAGTCCGTAAAAATGGGTGACTTTTTTCCTCTGTCCGTGAAAAAAAATAGAGGTGTCCGTGATTTTTTTGAGGCTGGTGATACTTGACTAGATTATTTTGGTGGTAAATATAATCATTTTACAGCTCCCAGTAAATGCTGGCAATGAGTTCTGATCAGTATATTGAGCTATAGACCTGTATTACTTATAATATTTATCCTTCATAATGGTTTTCCAATTTGGCCGTAAAAAATGTTGGCTGTCCGTGATTTTGGGATAAGTTGTCCAGAAAAAAGAATAATTCTGGTTGGCAACTCTGGGTAGGTCACGTGACGTGGCCAGCGTTACGTGACCTATAGCACACATATTCATAGCTGAGCACTGGCCCTCCTGCCAGCACTCAGAAGCTCCTCCTGCCGGTCGTCAAGGGGATGGGGAGGATGCCGGCCGTGCTGAGACTGAACGCGCACTGGGTCCTCTCCGCCCCTGTTGTCATCTCGTCCTCGCCCCCCTTCGCTTATTTTTCTGAAGGCTATACAGATCAAAAGGTTTGTGCAGAGATTTATATTGATTACCTATTCACAGGATAGGTTATCAATATCTGGAGGGTCCGACACCCGGCATCCCCGCCTATAACCTGTTTATTACACTGCACTTCATCTTGGATGTGCGGTGTAATGACAAATCCTCACTCCAATGAAAAGCGAGTATTTGTAATTACACTACGCTGCCACTCCACAGGAGACAGTGCACAGTGTAATGACCAGGAAGCGGTGCTCGCATGGAATGCCGCCTCCTCTTCAAACAGCTGATCGGCGGGGCTGCTAGTTACCGAACCTCCGCCGATCAGATATTGATGACCTTTCCTGAGGATAAGTTGTTGCTGCACAACCCCTTTAAATTGGACCAGCATTGTCTTGTTCCGGGAATTAATGGAGTTCAAACTGAATCTATACTGATCTCATGTATATGACATGCCCCCAGCACTCTGGTGGAGACTAACAAGATTCCATGTATTATGTACTTTAAATTCTCCAAATTTGCAAATTGTCATGTAGCTGATGTTGCAAAGAAAATACAGTAGATTAAGTTTTATCTCCTGAGAAGGAGTCATATGTAAAATGTAATGTGGGATAATACACATTTCCTGTTTTTCTTTAAGGCATATGTCTGCATTAATGCTATACTCCAAATTTATAAGACTTTCATATGAGAAGATATATACAGTACTGCACAAAAGTTTTAGACAGGTGTGGAAAAAAATGCTGCAAAGTAAGAATGCTTTAAAATATGGAAGTGTTTTTATCAATTAAGAAAATGCAAGTGAATGAACAAAAGCGAAATCTAAATCACATCAATACTTGATGTGACCACACTTTGCCTTCAAAACAGCATCCGTTCTGCAGATTTTGAAGAAACTTGGCAAGGGGTTGTTTCAAACATCTTGGAGAACTAACCATGATGATGTGGGTCCTACAGAGCCCTGATCTAAACATCATCGAGTCTGTCTGGGATTACATGAAGAGACAGAAGGATTTGAGCAAGCCTACATCCACATGAGATTTGTGGTTAGTTCTCCAAGATGTTTGGAACAACCTCCCTGCTGAATTCCTTGAACATCTGTGTGCAAGTTCACCTAGAAGAACTGATGCTGTTTTGAAAGCTGAGGGTGATCACTAGAGATGAGAACATTTTTGAAAAATTTGATACGACAAAGTTCGACAAGAAAATTGATTTGCTATGAAATAATTTGTTACGAATCACTGTAAATCAGGTATCCCCAGGCCAATCTGCCTAAAAGTGGCGTTTTCAAATCTGGCGTAAAAATGGATTTCAGACGGAATTGATGAAAGAAAATGGATGTCAATGCAACAACATCCGTCTTCCATTGCAGTGTGGGTTAAATAAAACGGAAATGTTTGTTTTAAAGAACAGGCAGGCGCATCCGTCAAATAGAAGGCTAAAAACCAGCGAAAAAAATGGTGTGAACCCACCCTAAGGCATATTCTTCGCATTTGGTGGCCCAATCTTAGAGTGAAGGCTTGGAAACTTCTGTGTGCAACACAGTATTTTTAACCAACTTGGGGGCCCAATCCCAGTGTGCTAGCCAAGTGTCAAATACATTTTGTAAAAAGTAGTATAAGATAGTGGCCCCATGACAGAGTGGGGATGGTGGCAGCAGCAGCAGCAGTAACAGTGACAATAGTGGCCCCATTGCAGAGTGTACACGGCTTGTCTCCGCTACACTTACTGTACTTTTACTTTGTAAAGCGTGCAGGCACCAGTTTAGGAAAACTGATTTGTTGCTATGAAGCGCAAGAAAATTCAGATTTGTTTAAAATCAGTTTTCCTAAGCTTCGGACTGAACACTAGTGGTCACACCAAATGTTGACCTATTGATCCCAAAAGTGTCTGTGTGGGGGGATTTCAGTGCGTCTTATCAGTGCATCTTATATATTATGGTAGTGCTCATTAGTACAGTAGGATTGGGGAGCAATGAATACAGCGCTCCTTCTGCTGTCAGTACTCACCGCTCCCTGGTCTTTTTCTGTTGGCACTGTACGCTGTGCTATGACTTGTGCAGAGTGTAATGTTGTAGGCATGTTCTGTAACCTCACGCTGGTCACAGCACAGGAGCGGCGGCATCAGGAGAAAGTCTGATCTGAGGTTAGATTAACATTTGGGGGGGGGTCTGAGCTGGGGTCTAATTAACATTTAAAGGGTTTCTGTCACCAGTTTTTTCGGTATGAATCAGGCTGACATTAGAGATGTGCTAATGTCACCTGATTCCAAATATATATCTGTTTTATTTACTGGTGACCCCATTTTTTATATAAAATGAACTTTTATTTTATGCTAATAAGGCCTCTAGGTGCAAGGGGCGTTACCCCTGCTCCTAGAGGCTCTGTTGATTGACAGGACCAGGCAGAGAAGAAACACTCCATTCACCATAGCTTGCAAGGACCTTCAATGATGTCATGACCATGTGATCAGTCACATGGTTAGGATCACACAAACAGCCTGTCTCCTCCTAAACCATGTGACTGATCACATGGTCATGACATCATTGAAGGTCCTTGCAAGCTATGGTGAATGGAGTGTTTCTTCTCTGCCTGGTCCTGTCAATCAACAGAGACTCTAGGAGCAGGGGTAACGCCCCTTGCACCTAGAGGCCTTATTAGCATAAAATAAAAGTTCATTTTATATAAAAATGGGGGCACCAGTAAATAAAACAGATATATATTTGGAATCAGGTGACATTAGCACATCTCTAATGTCAGCCTGATTCATACCGAAAAAACTGGTGACAGAAACCCTTTAACATTGGGGGTCTGATATCTGAATGGGGGCCTGATTAACATTGGGGGTCTGATCTGAGGTCTGATTGGGGGTCTGAGCTGAGGTATAATCTAACATTGGAGGTCTAATCTGAGGTCTGATTAACATTGGGGGTCTGATCTGAGGTCTGATAAAAATAGTTTTTTCTTACCTTCCTTAAAACCTAGATGCATCTTATAGGCAGGTGCGTCTTATAGGGGGGAAACATACGGTAGATTTCTCTTGTGTTCGTTCATGTTACATTTTCTTAATGGATAAAAATGAACTATTAACATTTCTATTTTTGAAAACATTCTTACTTTGCAGCATTTTTTCCACACCTGCCTAAAATCTTTGCACAGTACTGTATTTTACAGCCCACATTTCTCAAGGAGTTTGCTCATCTTGGTATGAAATATGTAGCACTGGTCTACGCATGTAAACTTTTCAACACTTGTTTATTCGAGGCAGGGAGAGTCTTGGTTCAGTATCAGGAATGTAATTAGTAAACACAACATATACCTAGGGGGTGAATATTGCAGTTGCTTGAAATCTACTGGGGCAGGATGTTTACATATGCGCTTGAATGGTAGCTGAGCTGCAGTAACCCGGCACAGCTACTATACTTTAAACTGAGCTGTACTTCCGGCTATGTTCAAAGTGCAAACACTGATCCTTAGGATAGGTCTTCAATATCTGGAACCGAGAAAACTCCTTTGAAGGGGTTGTCTCACTTCAGAAAATAGCATTTATCATGTAGAGAAAGTTAATACAAGACACTTACTAATGTATTGTGATTATCCATATTGCTTCCTTTGCTGGCTGGATTCATTTTTCCATCTTGTTATACATTGTTTGTTTCCATGGTCACGACCATCAGTGGTGGTCGTGCTTGCACACTATAGGAAAAAGCGCCAGCCTCTTTGTTGGCCGGAACCATGGGACCACACATAGGCTGGTCCTTTTTCCTGTAATGTGCAAGTGCGACCTACACTGATGGATTGCAGGGTGGTCTGTAACCATGGAAACAAGAATTGTATAATGTGATGGAAAAATTAAAGGGGTTGTCTCACTTAGAACATTAACATAAATCTTAATTAGAACGCTATGATAAAGAACTTACTAATATACTTCGTCATACAATATTGTCTCCTCTTCTGGTAAAGTGTCATTTCATAGTCCTTTATACACAGCTCGTTGTCAGGGGTTACGACCACCGCTACAATGCAGAAGCGGTGGCCGCGTCTGCTCACTTGATTGTAAAGCACCGGCCTCTGTGGTGGCCGGATCGCAGGATCGAGCGCACATAGCCGCTCATGCGCAGTAGCTCCCTACCATCCCGGCCACCTCGTATACTGTGAGCTGCTCCCGGCAATGACAGGAACCGTGGAGCAGTTCAAGAGAACTTACAGCAAGCAAGTGAAGCCACCAGGGTGCTGCGCTGAGGCTGCTGTTTCACTGAGCAGACTGAAGGTGCTTTTGACTCATCTTCCTCGGGAGTGCGCACACTCAGACATGGGCAGGAGTTACTGAGCTGCCAGTCACATTAACAGAAGAGCACTGAAGAGCAGAAGAGACAAGGTGAGATAACCCTTTTAATCCAAGCAAAGGACGCAATATGGATAATAACAATACATCAGTAAGTGACTTGCATTAACTTTCTCTACATCACAAATGCTATTTGCTGAAGTGACACAACCCCTTGAATCCCTGGTTCTATTGGAATTAGCATGAACCTGCTGCTACATGGACTACTGTAAGGCTGTCACTATAAACGCTACATAACCTCTACACAACTTTGGCTGTCCACCGCCAGTGCAGGGTTTTATTAAGACCGGCATCTAAAACGTTGCTCTTAATAAATGACCCACTATGAGTCTACTACTGTTAGGCTAGGTTTACTCATCAAAATCCAGACTGGATAAATAAGTGGCAGATTCTTAACTTGTAGGATAGCAGGCCGAACTGGATGGACAGATGTCTTTTTTGGCCTTATAAACTATGTTACTACTGGAATTATTCAGTGGTTTTGGTTTTGTAATTTACTGAAGTTATTCAACGAAGCCACGCGCGACTTCTCGAAAAACTAACTTCGGCACATCGGAGCCCATACATTTTAATACTGTATGAAGATGGATCTCTCTACAGTATTAATCCGAAGTTACAAGTATTTTTTTTAATAGTATATTTTTATTGTAATTTAAGACCATTAAAAAAACATCCAAAGTTAACAATCAGAACAAACAACACAGTTACAATTCCCATAGACTCTGCCGAAATAAAGCAGTACAGTAATGCAGAATACATATTTCTACATATGACACTGTATAAGGAAAAAGCAGCAGAGTTCTGAGAATATATTGCATAGATTGATCACATACAAACAACCACTCAAACATCACATTCACACTCCTCCTCCACAGGACCCAAGGAAAAATTTCAGACCTCTACGGCATTACCATATGCACATTAATCCAGGGATCCCAAATTTTTAAGAAATCTGTCAGGGACACCTCTATTCACATAGACCAGCTTATATAGCAATAGGTCAGAGTTAACTAGCTGTACCCAGTGCTGTTTAGTGGAAATCTTGGGAGCCTTCCAGTTCAAAAGAATAGTTTTCCTTGCATAATATAATAATAATCTGTATAGCTGCCTTCCATATTTAGAGGGAACAACATCATTAACCATCCCCAGAAGACTAACACCTGGTTAGCAGACATTTGGGAAGCCAATTTTGGTGTTTATATATGAATGGACTTCAATCCAGAAACTCTGAACAACCTGGCATTGCCATACCATATTAAGAAAGCCACCCCTATCACCTCCACATCTTGTGCAATGGGGACTAAGTACTGTAGTTTATCTGGAACAATCTATTTGGAGTATATACGCTATGCAACCATTTCAGTTGTACAGTATAAGTTGGTCTCTGGCACTTATAAAGGTGGATCTCCAGGTATAACTAAGTTCTTTAGCGTGTGAGGGTTCCAAATCCGTTATGTCTTGTTGCCATCTGGAAAAGGATTTATTAAGTGGGGAATCTTGTTCCGCCATCAGAGTTGCATATAAAGTAGATACTGGTTTAATCAGATTGACTCTCCTCACTACCGCCTCTATAGACCCACATTTCAGATTTAATGGTTCTTGATTGAGCTGTACAGGCATGTCTAAGCTGCAGGTACCTATACAAACTATGTTATGGAAGGCAAAATTCCTGTTTCAGACTGTTAAAAGACTTAAATAACCCCCTGTCGTATAGTTGTGTAAGACACCTCACACCCCTCTGAGGCCAGAATTCAAAGTCTGCTAGAGAGAATAGTTCGGGGAGAGCTTTGTTTCTCCATAATGGCATATATGGTGACCATCTTTCATTATTATCTTCAGCTGAGTACACCCTCACCCATTTATTCCAGATCGATACTACAGCGGCCATAGTCAGGGTATAATGTTTTGCGAAATCACCCCTCCTATACACTAAGTTCGTGAGGGCTTCATATGAGCCTACCAGGGCAGCTTCCAAAACCACTGCTGGATTACCCACGTCCGTCCTAATCCACCATGACGCATAACTCAACTGGACTACCAAGGGGGAATGGGTCCGACATATATCCATTTACTTTAACCCTTGCCGTCGGGGATTTGTAAAGTAGTTGTAGCCAGCGAAGGAAATTCAGGGGAACCGCATTCGTTCAAGTGTAGCCCACATAAAATCCCATTCTACCGAGTCAAAAGCTTTTTCGTTATCCAGCGAAGCTAAGACTCTTCTGTCCTTATTGTCGTGTTGAACCTCTAGGTTCGTATATAAATGCCTCAAATTTATATCCGATGTCTTCCCTGGCATAAAGCCCGATTGGTCCACCCCCACTACAGAAAGGATTACATCCCTCAGTCGGAGAGCCAACACTTTAGCTAAGATTTTTGCATCTAAATTTAGTAGCGAGATAGGCCTATAAGAACTACACTGGTCTGGAGGCCTCCCAGGCTTATGTATCCACACAATAGTCACTTCTGAAAAGGAAGGAGGTAAGGAGCCACACTCGAAAGCATAATCAAATAGCTTCCGAAGTCTGGCACTATGTTTCTGGGAATAGAATTTGTACCATTCAGCCGGGAAGCCATCCAGTCCAGGAGTCTTTCTCATTGTCAGAGAATTGATCGCCAAAGCGATCTCCTCATCCGAGATCCGATCCGCTCCGCCAAGGCCTCTTGATCATTCCTATCCAGTGCAGGAAGTGAAATGCTGGACAAAAAACAGGCTATATCTGTCAAAGACCAAGAGATTTTAGTGTCATATAGATCAGAGTAGTAAGAAGCAAATCGGCAGCACACCTCCCTTGGCTCAGTCAGCAATACCCCACTATCAGATGCCACCCCTGCTACTACTGTCGGAGGAGCTTCTGAACGAGCCAGGTATGCTAGAGCTCTTCCATTTTTATCCCCGTCTGAGAAAATATTTTGTCTCTGGGCCAGAAGTTTTTTTTGAGTATATTCAGAAAGATGTAGATCACTTTGGTCTCGTATAAACTCCTGCTCACTATCAGAGACTGCTTTCTCTAATTTAGTTCTATTTATGCGCAGTTCTTTCCTATGTGTCGCTATGGCATGAATGTATGCACCCCTCATCACTGACTTGAAGGCGTCCCACTCAAGCAGAGGGTTCGAGGATCCTTCATTCTCAGCCCAAAAGTGTTCCATGGTCTCATGAGTACTACTTGTTACTGGTTAGACGTCCAGCCACACCGGATTTAGACGCCACCATTTACTAAGGGGGTCAGAGGCTGTGATAAAATCAAGAGGAGTGAGGCATGATCCGAAATGCCTCTAGGAAAATAATCACTAGTTCTAATGTGAGGTAATAGATCTCTACTAACAAAAGCTTAATCTATACGAGACAGAGAACCGGTAGAAGTCGAGTTACATGAGAATTGTGCGGAGTCTGGGTGTAAATGCCGCCATATCTCTACTAAGCCATGCTCCTCTGTCCAATGCTGAAGAGATCTATTATGTGATACCTGGGATATAGTCTGTCTCTCAAGGGATCTAGGGTTGCATTATAATCACCCACAATAATAAGAGGAGTTGCCGTAAACATTGGTACTCTACTCATAATGGTATCAAGTAAATCTCTACTAAAGGGTGGCGGTATATACAACCCTATAATCAAGTATTGCAGTCCCCGAATGCTGGTATGTAACAATACATATCTCCCCAAATTGTTTATTTGCACAGATATGAGCTGAAAGGGAAGAGTTTTGGCAACTAGAATAGACACTCTCCTTGCATAGTTTGAGTAAACCGCATGATAGGTAGGGCCTAACCAGGGACGCTTGAGAGCCATAATTTTCTGACCCCTGAGGTGCGTCTCTTGTAACACTACTATCTCAGGGCTGTACGTTTTCAAATAATTAAAAACCAAGGAGCGTTTAATCTTATTGTTTAAGCCCCTGACATTCCATGACACTAGCTTAACCAATGCCATTTAGCCACCACAGATAAAGCCCCGAGTCCCCAGGTCCCATGGAGGAGCCAACATCCACACACATGCATCCGACACAGATAAACAAACACCCAAAAACTCGTGTCCCCCCTCCCTGCCCAAACCTTCCCAACAGGTTTGAGCCTCAAACCCTAAACTTGGAACAATATGGTGTTTTCTAGCTAACTAAGCGCATGTTCACTTCACACACCTCACATAAAGAATGAGAAGAGAAAAGAAAAGCACAAGAACAATCAGAACTTCTCATCAAACAGTGCCCCTCTCATCAAATGTCGTGACCCAACCACCCATATGCATATTTTACCCCAAATAGGGGTGCAGAACATTAGGCAAAAGAAAAGGGAGAAAAGGAGGAAATACCCCTGAGAAAAAAAGATGTGAGAAGCATATAAAAAGTCTCCACATATCTACGTGCAATCCACATCAATTCAGCAACGAGGTCTCACATCCTGACGCCTGTCGATCCAGTCTGCAACTGCCTCCGGGGACTCGAAGAAACGGACAGTCTCACCATCCTGTACTCGAAGACGGGAAGGATATAACATGGCATACTTTATATTGTGCTCTGGTAGCCGAGCTCTAACATGATTAAACTACCTCCTCCGTTTTTGAACCTCTGAAGTGAAATCCGGATAAAAGGATAACCATGTATTTTCATAGGTTATATTGCCTTTCTGTCTGGCAGCCAGAAGTATAGCATCTCAGTCCCTATAGTTTAGGATCTTCACAATGAAAGGCCTGGCCGGGGCTCCAGGAGGCAGCGGCTTGGTGGGTACTTGGTGGGCTCTTTCAATGACAAAGCAATTCGATAAAGAAATAGGTTGCAGAGTATCTCTGATCAGCTGTTCCGCAAAGAATTCCGGATTGGAACCTTCTACTCTCTCCGGCAGCCCCAAAATACGGATATTATTTCTTCTATTTCGATTTTCAGTGTCCCCTGCCCTGGCTTGTAGTAGCTTGACTTGTTGTTGTAGTTGTCTAGTATTAATCTCACTTGCCCGCATCACATCTTCTACATCACTTAATATGCGCTCCAGCTCAGTGGTTCTTTCACGTATTTTGTCAAAATCATGCCGCAGGCAGCTAAGATCTGATTGAACGTTGTCGATTTTTGCTATGAGAGCTGCTTAACATGTTGCAATTGCCTTCATAATTTGAGAAGTTTCTACTGAAGAAACCATAGAAGTATCTTCTCCCTCTCCTTGCTCCGTTTGACTCATGGCGTCTGCGCATGTTTTGGTAACAGGTGGAACAACAGTTGTAATGGTTTTGTGGCCCATATAACTGCATTAATAAGTAGCGGTTCGCCTAATGTGCAGAAGTATAAGGAAATGCTACTCTCGCAATATATAAGATGAGTGATAGGAGCTATATTCAGGTGCTGTGGTTGCTGATGTCCCAACTCTTAAGGGTATAAAAATTTACAGCTGCTGCTCCCTGGTATCATGCAGTATGACAGGTCTCAAGGACACATATATTGAGACTGCACAAGGGGTGTATGGTGCAAAAAACCCCAATTTGCAACTAATCTTATGAAGAAACCTCCTTTCCCTTGCTAGTGCAGGCGCACGTTGCCGATGGCAGGATGACGCCCGCCACGTGTTTCAGTCTCTGCCTCCCGCTTCCCAGCTCCTCAAGTACCCGCTCCGGCTTCAGGGGAGACTTCGTGAGCAGCCCACTTCTTATTTCTTAATAGGTGGGTACCTTGATGTTTTCCTTGGCTACTGTATTCTACCTCTGCCCACTACACCGCTTCTCTCCCTTCCTACCTCCTCAAGGCAGGTGATTCTCGTACCTCAGCAGCGTGACAGAGCGGCTGCACTGCACAATACCTCGGGGCCCGCACACTCCTGCGGATTGGGATCCAGGTAACACGGGGTACACTTTTGCCCAGTTATGCCCAGTAGCTGTTGGGTGATCATGAGATATGGACAGGATTCTGGAGGAGCTCCGCACTCTTGCTTCCTCACACCATGCGAGCTAGGCCACCGAAGTTACAAGTATGAACAAAGCGACTTTGGATGTAACATCCAAAGCTTCGTTCATCAATACCCCTAATCTTGAAAATCTTTGAGAGTGTCATATTCTCTGTATAAAAAATATAGAAACCACCTTCACAGTTTGCCTTTTCTGTAATCTCTGTGACAAGTATGTGATTAACATGCTGAATGATTTGTACATATGTGTTTACAATGAATGAGATGGATAGTCATGGTCAGCCTCATAAAAGTTGACCACTCTGCTGGTTTCTTGATCTCACATTTAGGGAACTTGCTGCAGTGAAGTTGTACTTCAGGTCACTGGAGCTGAATGCTCTTCTAGCTGTTTCATGAGAATTTATAGTAAAACTATACTCAGTTTAAAGGGATTCTCCAGTTTCATAATTACATGTTTTATCTTTACAGATGATACAGAACACTGCATAATTGTTACTCCATATACAGATGTAGCCGAGCTAAACTTGACTCTGATAACACGTGGCATAGTGTTATCTTGGTTATCTTGTGACAAAAGCCATTGACATCTATTAAAAAGTTTGTGGCACAAAATTCTGCGACTGAAAATCAGTTCCATTCTCCTTAATGGAGCTTGCAGAAACCCATGTGCTTGTTGTCCCATTCAAATGAATGGAACTGATTGTCGCGAACTTTTCTGCCACAAAATGTGCCACGTGTAAAGGTACCCTTAGTTATCTTTTTCTTGCCATTCTTTACTTAACGCGTTAACCATCCAGTTTGGCTCGGCTGCATTCGAGCACTGTTCTTCCCCTTTTCTCAGCATCACTGCATCCTGGCAGAACTTCCTGTTTTCATCAGCTTCCTTTTGGGTTTTCTAACCAATCCCAGCATGCTTTGCTCTGTAATGTTTCTCATGGCATGCTCCACCTTCCTCATTGTTATCTCTATAGTAGTTACACCTTCCCTCTCCATGTTAGACACATCAAGCCCTATAAAACATTACAGAGAAGGCGTGCGGGGTTCAGTTAGAAAACCCAACAGGAAGCTGATGAAAACAGGTAGTTCTGCAAGTAAGCATCCTGCCCAGATGAAAGTGCTCGGAGTACTCTAGGCAGATTAAAAAATATATGAAAATCGAGAACCCCTTGAATACAACAGCAAGGCTTGTTTCACACTGCCAGCAGTAGCTCTCTGGTTCCGGCATTGCCGGATGTTACTGGAATGTCCACTGGCCCCATTGGTGTCTGGCTGAGATCCAGTCGCTAGCCGGCAAATATGCTGGGATGCAGTTGGACAAATGCCAGCTGCATATCCTTGACACTTGAAGCATTAAAGGAGTTTTCTCATCTCAGACAATGGGGGCATATCACTAGAATATGCCCCCATTGTCTGATAGGTGTGGGTCCCACCTAAGCCAACAATGGAGTGGGGAGAATGGTGGCTGGAGGACCCTGGGTGTGGGTCCCAGAGACCTGCCAGACAATGGGGGCATATCCTAGTGATATGCGGTGCCCCCATCATTTGTTATGGGAATACCCTTTAAGCGTAGATATGTGTGATATGTATAAACGCCTCACATGTTACAATTTTTTTCAGACTCTATTTAATTTGCATAAGAGTGCTGTTGGAGGTATACATCTTAGTCACAAATTTGAATTTTTTGTCCAGTTTTTCTAATAATCACTGTTTTCTGCAAAGTTGCATGAAGGTGGTTATTTGTATTAATTATTTTACAGCATGCTGTGTGCTCTTAGAAAATGTAGATTTTGGTAACATGGCAGCTGTTTGCCGTGTACAGTATAAATTTTAATACATTTATGGATGACGTCCAAATGTTACATGGTCTCTGGTTCAGTGTTAAAAGCGCAGGTTCTCAGCTTATACACTTGTGGTATTTATGAGCTTTGTACATCTTAATATATTGTTTTTGTATTGCTTTTATATGTGAACTTTTGCGTGGATGTGAAATTTAGGCGCAAATGTTTGTATTGATGATTTTTTTTCAAATAATTCCTGTTTACCACAAAGTTACATGAAGGTGGACATGGTTGTCAACCGTTTATCACTGATATCAACTTTTATGCAATTATTATGAAAAAATATTGACGTAAAGTTACTTGAAGTTGTCTGTGTGTATAAAGTGCTGAGTGGCCTACTTTGTGTCTACTTTTAGAAAATATATGGGTATCTGGGGTGAGTATTATTTTTTATTCGGTAATTTAGGTTTTATATCGACATAGCAGAACTGCAAAAACTGTCCTGGCTACCAGAGGTACGAAATGTCCAAACATCCCTGGCATGGAAGGAAAGGATACTGTATATGAACACCTTCAGGGACATTTTTTTATGATTACATTTTACTAATTTTGGGCTAAAAATATTTTTTTCAATCGGCCTTTTTCAGTTTTTGTGACAAATGGGATTAAAGATCAGTCTGTTTTCAGAATGTCACTCCTGAGTTCCATCAGCTGTTGGCTCATGTGAAGCCTTATCTCTGATCTCCTGACCTCATAAACACTCATAAAAGCTAAACACTTATAAAACTGTTATCAGAGTTAAGGCTTCACATGAGGAACTCAGGAGCGACAGTCTGAAAATAGACTGATTTTTAACTCCATGTATCACAATAACTGCTGTAAATTTTTAATAATGACCAATTTAAAAAATTGTTTTTTAACCCCGAATGAGTAGATTGTAATCATTGGGGTGCTGTCAGTTGGACCCACACCAGTCAGATATTAGTGGCCTTTGTGAGGGTAGGCGATCAAGATTGAACTCCTGGAAACCCCATTCAAGTAGTGAAAAGTGTATTTTCTACTCTGATATTGTGCTTGTATCTACCTGAAAAATGAAGAGTAAACTCTCTCCCTTTAAATATACGTTATGAAGTGCACACTTCAGGCTACCTAGTGACCTATCAGGTATCGTGGCCATTATATCGTTTGCAGCCTTATGCGGCAGTGTATAGAACATGTTGCCTGACATGACATTTTCAAGGTACTGTTTAGTGAAATAACACAAGCACAAAGCCTTTTGTCACCGATACAATGACACAGTATGGGAGTCTTTTTGTACTGGTAGTAACACACTAAGTAATGCATCATCACAAACAAATGAACTTTTCTTGCAAAAATCTGAGAAAAATAGACTTGTCATAACTATGGTTTCCTGATGAGAACAAGGATCTTTTGCGGTTTTCGACAAATATTATTCTTACCAGCAGGAAAATATCTTCAAGGGATATTGGAAATGAGCTTTGAAAACCACAAAGGCCTCTTGTGCGCACCACAAATGCACAGTACAAGTGCTGATGTATATCCCTTGTAACGTAACTTCATATACATACACATTTGAAATTCTGTGTTGACGTTACCTAGCGATTCTCCATTGCTGAATTCAATCTAAGGGAATTGTTTGTACAGAAAAGATACTTGTGAAAAGTGTCAGAAAGTATCAGAAATTTAAGTAATTGGCAATTAAAACAGAACTAATGATAGGTGCTCACTTCTATACACCCATCATGAGTAAAAGGGTAAGGAAAAAAAACTAAATCTAAAATTACTGCTCACAATTAGAGATGAGCGAATCATTCAAAATTTGCTTCGCCGAATTTCTGACAAGATTCGTATTTAAATGAACTTGAATGAACTCGTCGAATCTACGTAAAAAAAATACACGTTTTTTGTGAACATTCCTGCCCCAATTACGTACGTACAGTCAGCCTAGTTAAAATACGCAATACCTAAGCACTAGCGTACAAAAGTGCGTACGAATACTAAGTGTACTATTGACGCGTAATTGCGTCATACGCACGAGGCTAGGCCACAGCGTACAATCTTTAAAGGCAGTCCATATGAAATAGAAAAATAAGGTGCTCACTGCTGTTAGCTATTATTAAGTGAATAATTTACTAAAAACACCGTACAATAAGTGCATAATAGGACACATTGCAGTACCAGAAAAAGAATACACACAATGGACTAGAGTGCTGAACCATTAAAAACAATGTAGCTAAAATACAGAAAAGACATAGGTATGCAAACATTTTAGTGCAATCAATTTCACATTTGCAAGCATAAAAGGCTCAGATATACGTTTGAGTCTCTCCTTATGGATCCTAGTTGGCATGATAAAACACTGTCTGGAACACATATTCCAAAATTCAATTGTAAATTAATCCACGTGAGGTTAAATTGTAATCCAAACAGGTAATGTGTAATCCACATGGATAATAGAGAATAGCAGTAAATAGAGAACCTTTTTGGAAAAGGGGGCTCCCAAATAACCTGAGAAGGGGGTAAAAAGGAAAATAGGCGCACTTCGGCGCAACAGGGAAATTTCTGCAGAATGGGGGGAGCCCTGACAGCCATGCCCATCTGGGTGAGAGTCAAACGGGGGCAACACAAACTAAACATAAACAACTGCCAACTAGCTCTCACCCGTCAGGTGCAGTCCATGGTGTGGCTCCCATAGGTCCTCCTGCAGTGTCCTTGACACTGCCAGTAGTTGGGTTCCTCATATGAGGTACCTGAAGTCCTCCTCGCTCGAGCTGCTGCTGAAGCTCATCATAGGACGCTCCTGTCTCTTGTAGGCCATGCTCGCTGCGGTGGTGGAACTCCAGTGCCCTCTTCTTCCTGAAGTTGGACTTGACTGGGTCCGGGTGGTGGTGACGCACGCTGCAGCCATTTTCGCTTTTCCGGATGCTCCTGCCAGGACAGCAGGGGTAAGGACTTCCGGCTGCAGTGGTTCCAGAAAGGTTGCATCCAGGAAAGAAGCCCCAGCTTCCCCGGCTGCTGGCGTCATCTTCCACGGCAGCTGGTATTGGTGGACCACCGTGGATTGGAAGGTGAACGATAACGGGGTCAGCTGACCCAGCTGTAAGGACTGTGGTGGTGGTGCTGGCAGTCTAGGAATCAGAGGCTCTGGCTGAGGCTGCGGCTTTTCCCTGAACCGGAGGACGCCATCTGGGCACTCCTGCAGGCAGCGCAAGCATCCTGGACCTGGTGGTTCATCCGGCCACACTTCTGGTTCCATTGTAGGCACCAGAGGCTCTGAAAGGACGGTAACCCCGGTCGCAAATGGGCCTTTCAGGGATGCCATGGGGGTGTACTCCATCTGATCGCCCAAGTACAGGCTATGCCGATGTTGTGGCAGGTTCGGCCGTTTCACGACCTGCGGCCCACAAAATACTCCTTTCAATCCTCATCGTCCTGCAGGAAGCTAGACCCTCTTACAACGGAAAAACCAAATCACAGTTCCCTTTCTCCGTTCCAATGAAGGATCTCCCAGCCTAGGGTGGTTGAGTACCTGTATGACCCAGTTCTCCACTGCGGTTTTATAGTCCCAGAGGGTCTGTGCATGGGCCATCACAGATGGTGGAACAATTGGGTTCTGGTGTATGGAAGGGGTGGATCTCCTCCTGGGCAGCGAAGTGGACGCTCCAGCCGCCTCCGCCGCACGAGCCAAAGCAGACGTTCCAGCTGCAGGAGCCAAAGCAGACATTCCAGCCGCAGGAGCCAAAGCAGATGTTTCAGCCGCAGGAGCCAAAGCAGACGTTCCAGCCACAGGAGCCAACGCAGACGCTCCAGCTGCACAAGCCAAGCAGACGCTCCAGCCTCCTCACCAGTCGCAGCAACAGCAACCTCAGCAGGTGGTAAGGAACACACAGGCACTGAAGCTGGGTTTCTCTGGCAGACTTGTGACACCCTGATGTCTTGAGCGGGTGGTGGTTCAGGTAAGTCGTCTCCAATATACATCTCATTCCAATTTGGACGCAGCTGTTTTTTAGCCATGATGCTTGCCACTTGCTCTGAGGTCAGCGCTGGTCTAAACTGGTTTAGACTTCAGAGGAGGGTGGAGCACTGAGGGAGGAATCTTCACTCCCTATATGTGCAAAACAGTTAGATTCCGGTGCGCCAGGCTGTTTTTTTCCAGTTCGGAGGAGGGCGTATCTTCACTTTCCCCCTCTTGCGTGGGCGTATCGTCATTGTCCCGCCTCACGCAGAATGCATACTTTTCTTACGTTTCATACGTATCGTACATATCGTTAGCGTGTAAAATTGTGCGAAGATTTACGAATAATACAAAGTGAATCCAAAGAAATTCGGATTCGCTTCGCAGCTGAAAATTTCCAAGATTCGATACGAATCTTCGAATCGCCGAATAGATTTGCTCATCTCTACTCATTATGCTGGGTGCCAATGGCCATCTTTGTTGGAGAAATCCTGCCCTCAGCCCACCTACCATGTACCGTTTATAATTCTTGTATCTCCTATGTGGCAAAAGAACTTTGAGTGCCTTAACCCTCTATTGTGAAATCACTGTCAACATTATCCCTGCACTGTGACATCACTGTGAACATTATCCCTGCACTGTGACATCACTGTGCATATTATCCCTGTCCTGTGACATCACCATGTATATATTCCCTGTCCTGTGACATCTCTGTGTATCTATTCCCTGTCCTGTGACATCACTGTGTATATTATCCCTGTCCTGTGACATCACTGTGTACATTATTCCTGCACTGTGACATCACTGAGTACATTATCCCTGCACTGTGACATCACTTTGTATATTATCCCTGTCCTGTGACATCAATGTGTATATTATCCCTGTACTGTGACATCTCTGTGTATATTATCCCTGTCCTGTGACATCACTGTGTATTTTATCCATGTCCTGTGACATCACCATCTATATATTCCCTGTCCTGTGACATCACCATCTATATATTCCCTGTCCTGTGACATCACTATGTATGTTATCCCTGTCCTGTGACATCACCATGTATATATTCCCTGTCCTGTGACATCACTGTGTTTATATTCCCTGTCCTGTGACATAACTGTGTATATTATCTCTGTCCTGTGTCATCAATGTGAATATTATCCCTGTACTGTGACATCACTGTGTACGTTATCTCTGCACTGTGACATCACTGTGTGCATTATCCCTGCACTGTGACATCACTGTGTATATTATCCCTGTCCTGAGACATCACTGTGTATATTATCCCTGTACTGTGACATCACTGTGTATATTATTCCCGTCCTGTGACATCACTGTGAATATTATCCTAGTACTGTGACATCACTGTGTACATTATCCGTGCACTCTGACATCACTGTGTATATTATCCCTGTCCTGTGACATCACTGTGTACATTATCCCAGCACTGTGACATCACTGTGTATATTATCCCTGTCCTGTGACATCACTGTGAATATTATCCCTGTACTGTGACATCACTGGGTATATTATCCCTGTCCTGTGACGTTGCTGTGTATATTATCCCTGTACTGTGACATCACTGTGTACATTATCTTTGAACTGTGACATCACTGTGTATATTATCCCAGTCCTGTGACGTTGCTGTGTATATTATTCCTGCACTGTGACATCACTGTGTATATTATCCCTGTTATGTAATATTTCTGTGTATACGATCCCTGTAATGTGACTCGCCCTCTACAATAACCCCTTCCCGACCAGCAGCGTACTAGTACAGCGCTGGTCGGGTCTTTAAAGATGGCGCCCGCTCTCCTCATGGCCGCGGGTGAACTGCTGTTTCCTGTAGCAGACACCCGCAGCTCATGTCCGCGACCGGCAGTAATGCCGATCGCGGACACTTAACCCCTCGGATGCCGCAATCAATCCTGACCACGGCACCCGAAGGCAGCAAATACCGGAAGCGCGTTATTCCAGTGTTGCTCCGGTTCCCCCGTGTGGCGATCGGAGGAGCCGGAGCGTGCCTGCAGCAGCTCCTGTCATAGTGAATGACAGGAGGATGCTGCATAGGCTTTCCTATGCATTGGAGTCTATGATATAAGCAATCAAATGATTGCTTGTTATAGTTTCCTATGGGAACTATAAAAAAGTGTGAAAAAAAATAAATTAATAAAGTTTTTTTAAATTAAAAAAATAAAAGTTCAAATCACCCCGCTTTCCCGAAAATAAAAATAAAAGTATTAAAAAAATTTTAAAAAATACACATCATGGGTATCGCCATGTGTGAAAACGCCCATATTATAAAAATATAAAAATTTATTTCCCATACGGAAAACAGCGAAACGGAAAAAAGCGTCAAAATGGCTGATTCGCCATTTTTTGTCGCTTTTTTTTCTAAAAAAAAATTAAATAAAAAGCAATCAAAAAGTCATACACACCCCAGAATGGTATCAATAAAAAGATCAGATCGCCCCGCAAAAAATGAGCCCCCATACAGCTCCATACACATAAATACCAAAAAGTTATAGGGGTCAAGATATAACAAAAAATGGAAAATAAAAAAAATTCCAACGTTATCATTATTTTATCACTATCAAAACGCAAGAAAACATATACCGTATTTTTCGCCCTATAAGACGCACTTTTTTTCCCCCCAAAGTGAGGGGAAAATGATAGTGCGTCTTATAGGACGAATACAGGGGGAAGGGGAAAGAAATGGCTGGCACTTTGCATGTGGCCGGTACATGGCAGGCTGTACTGCATAAGGACAGCAGCCTGCGATGTACCGCACATCGATCCCGATATGTAGGTACCTGATGAAGAGGAGCCCGGCGCTTCTATGTGTCATGCCTGGACGGCAGCGCTCCTGCCCATCTGCAGCATTGAGTATATGGGCGGTGCGCTGCTCGGCGTGCTTCATTCTCACTTCGCACGTACAGTGAAGGAGGGAGGGAGTCCCTCCCTCCTATGATGCAGCCAGCACTACCCCAATGGAAAGAGCGGGCTCAGAAGCTGCCCGTGCCACTGCCACCAATGAATGAGCTGATAATTATAGGAGGAGGAGGGAATAAACTGCTGTGCCATCTGTGCTTGTGTGTGTAACGAAAAGCAGCAGCAGCCTTCCCTTCTGACTGTCCTGTCCTCCTATCAGCCTGGGCCCAAGCCCCACAGTGTACACAGCCATCAACAGCAGCCAGCAGGTATTGCCCCCCCACACTACAAGTATTACAGAGTGATAAGTCGTGGTCATGGTAAACATATGTACCAGGCAGCCAGCAAGATTGGGTTTAATGTGAGTCATTAACCCCACCTTTTGTTCAAAATATTTTTTTTTTCTATTTTCACCCTCTAAAACCTACCTGCGTCTTATGGGCAGGTGCGTCTTATAGGGCGAAAAATACGGTAGGTATCGCCGGATTTGTACTGACCAGTAGAATGAAAGTAACTGGTCAGTTTTAATGAACATCAAAAGCTATAAATAAAAAACCCATAAAAATGTGGCAGAATTGCGTTTTTTTTGCAATTTCACCCAATTTGGAATTTTTTTCCTGCTTGCTACTGGATCATATGCAATAGTAAATGGTGGCGTTGGAAACTACAACTTGTCCCGCAAAAAGCAATCCCTCATACAGCTATGTGAACAGAAAAATAAAAAAGTTATGGCTGTATGAAGGCAGGGAGCACAAAACGAAAACGGGAAAAAAAAAACTTCCGGGGTAGAAAGGGTTAAGCTTATACTATGGCATCTCCGTGTACATTATCTGTGTTATGTGACATCTCTGTGCATTGCCTTTGTATGGTACCATTACTGTGACATTATCCCTATGTTGTGACATTACTGTCTGTGTTATCACTCTGTTCTGACTTCTTACGCACATTATCCCACTATTATGGCATCACTTTTTGTCCCTCTTGTCCCCATAAAAATGCAAAATAATCTGCAGGCTGCATATTATAGATAATCACAGAGAAAATATCCCAATTGGGGAACCAAGATCCAACTCAAAGAAATTCACAGGTTCACAGAAAAGCTGGACAGTTAAAACGTAACTTTTATTATGCAATAGAACAACAGATTAATTGTTGATCATGTGACTCACCAATACTTATCACTATATATATCATGTTTGAGCACTATGTCCACTGCTTGACAAAGGCTCTATAGATGAGCTGAAACGTTGTGCTTTATGGTGTAATAAAGATCCACTTTTTCTTCACTGAAGACCGGAGAGCTGCCTTGTTCCTTTTTTTCCTATTTTATTGAGGATTTTTCATCCGGAATCCTACAAGGGGTTTAGCACCTGGCAAGAAAGTGCTGCTACATACTTCTATTGATTTGTTATCTGGATCATCTAGCCTAGCACTATGTCTCAGGATCAAGCCATTGGACCTATACACCCAGACGTCTTTTCTTACACACGGGAGGATGGAGAGGGCATACTGCGAGGCACGGTGAGAGACATTACCTTCCTTACCACAGCCTCTGTTCTTGATTTAAAAAAGAAATACGAATCTGAATCCAAAAGAGTGATTAATTTGGACTTGCATCTTGTCACATTAAGCGAATACCAGCATTTAAGCAGGATACCACGAGGCATGCGCTCCTTGCTGAGACCCAATTTTTTTCCTAATAATGTGGACTTCTGTACCAAATTTGCACAGATATCTAATAAATATTCACTTGATATCATTCTTTTGAACGTTGAATACCTACAGAAGGAAATATTATCATTAAGAGCTAGCATCCAAAATACTGAGACAGACCGGAAAAATTTGCTGTCACAGGAGGAATGTGAAAAATACTTTTCCTCCAGTACTACTCATTTTGAAAAACTTAAAATGGAGTTACAAGCCATTAAATGGAAGAAATGGCAAAGAGATATGGACAATTACGTCTCTGGCTTTGTGTATTGTTGGCGAGGTGACCAAAAGCGGAACAAAAGAACTGATAATAAGAACACTAGCCGAACTCCATTTAGATCAAGGAGATTTGAATCTGCATCATCTTCGACTACTTCTCCGGCTCCGACGTCTATGATTCCTGAAAATCCATCATCCTCTACACCCACAGCTCATTTTTTAGGCCATGGCCCGGATCCCACCGGACCAGACGAGGGGGTAGGAAACAGCAGAGATGGCGTAAGAGACAAGCCACCACGCACACAGAGGAACATGAATCTCCGCAAGAAGACAACATAGTGGTAAATATTTCCTCTTACTCATTGACTCCTTCACAATTGACTGTCCTAAGCAAAGGCTTGTCTTTTTGCCCCTCCAGGGATAGGGACTGGTTCCAATTTGAATTAGATTTACATAGACTTTATAGATCTGTCAAACTGAGGGTATGGTTTGATAAACATACTATGTCCGAACCATCTGTTATCACCCACTCTGAACTTAAACCTGCTGATTTTCAATTATATAACAAGAGCGATTTTGTTCCCCCTGTTAACCATGCTGCAATTGAGGCGTTTGTTAATGCTGTGAAATATGACATTGACAGGCTCAAGCACTACTGTGACAACACTCTTGAACATAAGAATAACCTTTCTTCTGCAGAAACCGCTGCCCTTAAAGAATTAACTCAGAGCCCTCATCTTACCATTAAACCGGCTGATGGTAGTTATGAACACTACTGATTATCTTGATGAGGTGAGTGACCGGAATGTATATAAAAAGGTGATGAATGATCCTAAATTTGAGATACTTAGACATATTCGAGATATCTTAGACATAGCAAAAGAGAAAGGTATTATCAATGACAAATTATATTCCTTTTTGCATGTTGATAAACCCAGAACACCTGTACTATACATATTGCCAAAGATTCATAAGAATCACCACCGGGACGCCCGATTGTCTCCGGAGTGGGATCCCTCTTCTCCCAAGTTGCCATCTTTTTGGATAAGGTTTTATGTCCTCTTGCTTGTTCAGCCAGATCATACATAAGGGATTCTACACATTTTCTTAATATCATTAAAGAAATTCACCTTCCTGAACATGTTATTCTTGCATCAGTAGATGTAGTCAGTCTCTACACATTGATTTCACACAGTGGTGGTCTCAATGCAGTTAATGATGCTCTTTCGAGGACTGATTATACTCCAGAATGTGGGCAATTCATTATGTCACTACTGGAGATTGTCCTCACTTGGAATTATTTTTATTTCAGGACGATTATTATATTCAATTACATGGGAACCTCAATGGGGTCCAACGTGGCACCAAATTATTCAAATATTTTCATGTCACACATGGAGGAGAGACACAACTATGTGAGCCACCACTTCAGACATGTTCTGGGGTGGTGGCGTTACATCGATGATGTCTTCCTCCTGTGGACTGATTCAGAAGACAGTTTGATGGAATTTGGCAATTTTTTGAATGAAATTGATCCCACAGTCAAATTTACATTTACATCTTCTGACCGTGAGATCCATTTCTTAGACATACTAATCAGAAAAACTGGAGATAGACTGAGTACCAGAGGCGTAGCTAGAGGTTCAGCACAGGGGGGCGAAACATACTTGAGTGGGCCCCCCCACTTAGTGGCTTCCCAAACACACGTTTCTAACTTCACAGGCACATACTACTAGTTGTGGTTATAATATGCCTCCCACCTGAAGGTCTACAGTGCAGAGGTTGTGGATGGGAGCTCAGATCAGCATATTGTGCCCCCATCAGAGCTCAGATCAGCGTATTGTGCCCCCATCAGAGCTCAGATCAGCGTATTGTACCCCCATCAGACCTCAGATCAGCATATTGTGCCCCCATCAGACCTCAGATCAGCATATTGTGTCCTCATCAGAGCTCAGATCAGCGTATTGTGCCCCCATCAGACCTCAGATCAGCTTAATGTACCCCCGTCAGAGCTCAGATCAGCGTATTGTGCCCCCATCAGAGCTCAGATCAGCGTATTGTACCCCCATCAGACCTCAGATCAGCGTATTGTGCCCCCATCAGACCTCAGATCAGCGTATTGTGCCCCCATCAGAGCTCAGATCAGCCCAATGTGCCCCCATCAGACCTCAGATCAGCAGAATGTGCCCCATCAGACCTCAGATCAGCAGAATGTGCGCCCATGAGACCTCAGATCAGCTTAATGTGCCCCCATCAGACCTCAGATCAGCGTATTGTGCCCCCATCAGACCTCAGATCAGCTTAATGTGCCCCCATCAGACCTCAGAGCAGCGTATTATGCCCCCATCAGACCTCAGATCTGCTCATGGGGCCCCCATCAGACCTCAGATCAGCCCACCCAGCCACACCCAGCTGCGCGTCCGGTCATAGTGCGCTCCGGCCAGGGAAGACAGTGGAGCGCCGGACCGGAAGGCAGCCACAGCGCAGGACAGGTAAGAAAGCTTTTTTTATTTTAATCTTATGTGGCTGGGTGGGCTGATGGGGGTCCCTACATACAAGTGAGCGCTTCCTTAATGGAAGCGCTCACTTGTATTGGCCATCCCTGCTGGGCCCCCCAGAGGCACGGGGCCCGGAGCCGTCGCCCCTCCTGCCCCCCCAGTAGCTACGCCTCTGCTGAGTACCGATCTATATGTGAAGCCTACGGATAGGAATACCCTTTTGATGTACTCTAGTAATCATCCGAGACCATGGTAAGGTCATTACCACGTAGTCAGATGCTCAGGGTAAGGCGAATAATTAAGAGTGAGGATATTATTAGAACCAGGTTATTCGTACGGGTCAGTGGAGAAGGTAGGATGATACTGGTGTTTATTTCCCTGTGTGCACTCATTGATATATTTCTATATGGTTCATATGTGAATGCCTCCCTATATATATATACCTACATTGATATTGATACTGTGACTGTCGACCTGTTGGGGAAAGGGGATGGTGGTACCCAGGGATATATGATTATTTATACTACTTCTCTCTACCGTCCTGTTTTATTAAGTATACCTGATGTGTAACTACGCCACCACCAATTAATTGGTGTTTGTACTATTTATGCATTTTATGTACGTGTTTTAGCTGATGAAAAGAAATAAAGTATTTGGTTATATTTAGTCTCCCTGTTTATTCTTTTTTGGTAAATTGGATATTGAGCTTCAGATGGGGCAATTACTTTGATGTGTAAGCTCATTACTTTGTAGGTTATCATAATATAGGAGATAACAAGTAGACCGTAGTGGAAAATAATTGTCCCAAGGTTAGCATATTATTGTGGGGAAACATAAGCCTACTAGGTACATAAAGAGAGAGTTGTGCTGTTTAAAGAAACCTGCAGTACTCTTTCAGCCCACTAGATGTCGGTAAATACAAAACAAGCTCATGCTGTTGGAAACAGAAATACAGTTATAGCAAGAAACAGCTACTGCACCTGTGGAAGTGGCGTATCACCTTAAATGGCTATTACAAAATAATAGCATTTAGTTTGCTACACTCACATGAGTATGCCTGGTCTCTAATATAAGATTCATTTGGATTGTTTTATCTGCATACAAATGAACAAACTACTGTGTCAATCAGGTAGACGGGTTGGAGCTGAGGGGTATGGCTTAGAACTGGCTTAGTTGCCCATTGAAACCAATTAGATTAACCTTTCATTTTTCAGATCTCCTTTGGAAAATGAATGGTGAAGGTGAAGACCAGGGGGGTCATTGAACAAACTGGTGTAAAGTAGAACTGGCTTAGTTGCCCATAGCAACCAATCAGATTCCACCTTTCATTTTCCAAAGGAGCTGCCCAAAATGAAAGGTGGAATCTGATTGGTTGCTATGGGCATCTAAGCCAGTTCTACTTTACACCAGTTTGATAAATGACCCCCTAGGTGTGTAATTAAGAAAGGATTTAACGGGGTTGTCCCAAGGTTTAAACTTAGCACCCATTCACAGGATAAGGGATATGTGTCTGATCAGTGGACGTTTGACTGCTGGGACACCCACCGATAAAAAAAAAAAGCAGAAGTACTGTATCCCCTGTATGAATGGAGCAAGGGTTGAGTAAGCGGGTATTCATTCTCTATGGGATAGCCTGAGATAGCTGAGCACTGTACTCAGCTATCTCCGCAGTCCTATAGAGATGAATGGAGCAGCAGTCCACCTGCTCGACGCTGCTACATAAAAGGGAATCTGTCACCGATTTGTACCTATGAAACTGGCTGACCTGTTACATGTGCCCTTGGCAGCTGAAGGAATCTGTGTTGGTCCATGTTCATAGGTGCCCGCATTGCTGAGAAAAATGATGTTTTAATGTATGCAAATGAACAACCAGGACGTTGTCATTACACCTACAAGCTCTGTTCTCTCTGCTTCTGCTGCACCCTCTTTGATTCACAAGACCAGGTAGTATAAACGTCATCATGCCTGGCCTGTCAATCCAGGTGCATGGTAGTTGCAGAGAGAGCTGAGCCTCTAGGAGTAATGGCAACGCCCCCTGTTGCTCCTAGAGGCTCATTTGCCTACATTAAAACATCCTTTTTCTCAGCAATGTGGGCACATAAGAACATGGGACCAACACAGATGTCTTAAGCTGCCAAGCGCACATGTAACAGGTCAGACGGTTTCATAGGTACAAATCTGCTGACAGATGCTTTTTAATATGGTGGGGAAAAAGACCCCCAATCTTGTAATCAGTGGGGGTCCCAGTGTAAAGACCCCTAATTGAACAATTATTAATTAAAAACTTGCACTAAAAGTGCTGTTTGACATTTTGCTCCCAGGCAGCGCAATCATGCGATCACACTGACATACTATACATGTAAATCAGCATATGGAAATGATCTCACAATAAGGTCTCATGCATACGACTGCAAGTGTTTTGTGGTCAGCGAAACACGGATACTGGCCATGTGTACGGTGCATCACGGGTACGTCGTCTGCATGTTACAGCAAAGTATTGTACATGTCCTATCATTTTCTGCGTGACCATACTTATACGGAAGAACCATCATGCCCCGTACACATGGCCATGCGGATCCGAGATTTGTGGACCACAAAACATTTTTACGGTCGTGTGCATTAGGCCTTATTATATGCTTGTATGTCCATTTATGAATAGATGTAAAAAGGTAATAGTTGCATCTTTATATGAATGTAATTAAGGTTAAAAGTGGATTAGGCCCAGGTAGTGGGGGCTAGAAGTACGGCTGCACCTTTCTATGTCTTTCTTGGATGGCAGAATGGCTTGTCCTATCACCGATTCAAATAATCCTATTTGCTGGAACGAATCCACACTCTTCGAGATATCAGATGGTTCAGCTTGTATGACAACTTCTGATTGCTAAAATCCCTTTGCCCATCTCTGTGCCAGGCCACATTGTGAATGAAATAAAGTTTATTGTTATCATGGACCAAGGCTGAGGTACAGTACCCAAAAGTCTCTGATTTCTTTCACTGAGCACCAAATGTACAAAAACGTAATGTAAACTTGGCTCTAGCTATTGCATCTGATACTTGAAATGCCGTAGCTAAGGCTGTAGACATTGTTATTTTGGCATATATGACACCAGACATGGATTATCACATCACTCTGGGTAACAGATATTATTTCGTTTTATTTGCCTGGCACCAGATGTTTCAGCATATGATACTACCTAAATCTTTATGGCAGTACACATGCTCCTAGCCATTGAAGCTGATGCTTGGATTTGTAAAAAAAAAATCTATTTTTTTTTTGTCTTTACCCCTGGAGTTTGTGCTGCTTTTCATATCTTGACCCAGTCAATACATGGTGCTGTGCAAAGGTTTTAGGCAGGTATGGAAAAAATGCCTCAAAAGTAAGAAAGCTGACATACTGTACGCAGGAGCATGGCGTTCTATCCAAAAGCTGATCAGAGGGGTGCGGAAGTCGGACACACTGTGATCATATATTGATGACCTATTCTGAAGATAAGTCATCAATATAGAAAACTAGACAACTCCTTAAAGGACATCTGTCAGCAGATTTATACCTATGAAACTGGCTGACCTGTTACATGTGCACTTGGCAGCTAAAGGCATCTCTGTGGATCCCATGTTCATATATGTCCGCATTGCTGAGAAAAATGATGTTTTATATATGCAAATACTCTCTCTGTAACTGCTGTACCCTCTCCAATTTGATTGACAGTGCCAGGCGTGATCACTAGAGATGAGCGAGTAGTGAAATATTCGAAAGTTCGAAATTTGATTCGAATAGACCGCGAAATTCGACTATTCGACCGAATATCGAATCCCATTAAAGTCTATGGGAAAAAAATGCTCGCCACTTGGAAATCTCAATTCGACCACTTGGAGGTCACCAAGTCCACCCTGAAACCTCAGAAAAGGATGCCAACACTGCTGGAATGCAACTGGGACAGCAGGGGAAGCATGTCTGGGTGCATATAACGCGCCCAAGTCGCACTATTACGCCACTATCACAGCCTCTCAACAATACACTCCAAAGACAATGTAACCTCTCTGTAAAGTGAGACCATACAAGGAAACCTTCTTTCCTCTACATTGCCATGGACCCCAAGCCAAACTAGACAAAAAAGAAGATGAAATTCTGCACCCCTTAAAATCACGTTGCCTATGACAACCACAGATGGCATAGGCAAGGGGGAAAGCAAATAGACCCCACCCCTAATTGTCATTGTGTGTGTGTGTGAGATGTGGTCAGACATGTCTTCTTTAAAATGTAAAAACAACTCAAACACATGCAGAAGCCTTAAAATGCCCAAATTGTTGGCGCTAGAGATGTCAGTGACCCGACCTGGCCCAGTGTCATGTCTAGCAGGTAAAGCAGTGGGGATGTTGAGGGATGCGTAGGACCGCAAAAGGCAGGAAGAGGCCGTGGGCTGGCCAGAGGCTCATGGAAAATTTTGTGGAGGCCCAAGAGGTGAGACGTCTTAAAAATTGTGTGGAGGCTAAAGAGGTGAGACCTCTTAAAAATTATGTGGAGGCCCAAGAGCTGAGACCTCTTAAAAATTATGTGGAGGCCCAAGAGGTGAGATCTCTTAAAAATTATGTGGAGGCCCAAGAGGAGAGAACTCTTAAAAATTGTTTGTAGGCCCAAGAGGTGAGACCTCTTAAAAATTATGTGGAGGCCCAAGAGGTGAGACCGCTTAAAAAATTATGTGGAGGCCAAAGAGGTGAGACCTCTTAAAAATTGTGTGGAGGCTAAAGAGGTGAGACCTGTTAAAAATTTTGTGGAGGCCCAAGAGGTGAGACCTTGATAAAATTTTGTGGAGGCCCAAGAGGTGAGACCTCTTAAACATTTTGTGGAGGCCCAAGAGGTGAGACCTGTTAAAAATTTTGTGGATGCCCAAGAGGTGAGACCTTGATAAAATTATGTGGAGGCCCAAGAGGTGAGACCTGTTAAAAATTTTGTGGAGGCCCAAGAGGTGAGACCTTGATAAAATTTTGTGGAGGCCCAAGAGGTGAGACCTCTTAAACATTTTGTGGCGGCCCAAGAGGTGAGACCTGTTAAAAATTTTGTGGATGCCCAAGAGGTGAGACCTTGATAAAATTATGTGGAGGCCCAAGAGGTGAGACCTGTTAAAAATTTTGTGGATGCCCAAGAGGTGAGACCTTGATAAAATTATGTGGAGGTCCAAGAGGTGAGACCCGTTAAAAATTGTGTGGAGGCTAAAGAGGTGAGACCTCTTAAAAATTGTTTGTAGGCCCAAGAGGTGAGACCTCTTAAAAATTATGTGGAGGCCCAAGAGGTGAGACCGCTTAAAAAATTATGTGGAGGCCAAAGAGGTGAGACCTCTTAAAAATTGTGTGGAGGCTAAAGAGGTGAGACCTGTTAAAAATTTTGTGGAGGCCCAAGAGGTGAGACCTTGATAAAATTTTGTGGAGGCCTAAGAGGTGAGACCTCTTAAACATTTTGTGGAGGCCCAAGAGGTGAGACCTGTTAAAAATTTTGTGGATGCCCGAGAGGTGAGACCTTGATAAATTTATGTGGAGGCCCAAGAGGTGAGACCTGTTAAAAATTTTGTGGAGGCCCAAGAGGTGAGACCTCTTAAACATTTTGTGGAGGCCCAAGAGGTGAGACCTGTTAAAAATTTTGTGGATGCCCAAGAGGTGAGACCTTGATAAAATTATGTGGAGGCCCAAGAGGTGAGACCTGTTAAAAATTTTGTGGATGCCCAAGAGGTGAGACCTTGATAAAATTATGTGGAGGCCCAAGAGGTGAGACCTCTTAAACATTTTATGGAGGCCCAAGAGGTGAGACCTGTTAAAAATTTTGTGGATGCCCAAAAGGTGAGACCTTGATAAAATTATGTGGAGGCCCAAGAGGTGAGACCTGTTAAAAATTTTGTGGATGCCCAAGAGGTGAGACCTTGATAAATTTATGTGGAGGCCCAAGAGGTGAGACCTGTTAAAAATTTTGTGGAGGCCCAAGAGGTGAGACCTCTTAAACATTTTGTGGAGGCCCAAGAGGTGAGACCTGTTAAAAATTTTGTGGAGGCCCAAGAGCTGAGACCTCTTAAACATTTTGTGGAGGCCCAAGAGGTGAGACCTCTTAAACATTTTGTGGAGGCCCAAGAGGTGAGACCTCTTAAAAATTATGTGGAGGCCCAAGAGGTGAGACCTCTTAAAAATTATGTGGAGGCCCAAGAGGTGAGACCTCTTAAAAATTATGTGGAGGCCCAAGAGGTGAGACCTCTTAAACATTTTGTGGAGGCCCAAGAGGTGAGACCTCTTAAACATTTTGTGGAGGCCCAAGAGGTGAGACCTCTTAAACATTTTGTGGAGGCCCAAGAGGTGAGACCTCTTAAACATTTTGTGGAGGCCCAAGAGGTGAGACCTCTTAAACATTTTGTGGAGGCCCAAGAGGTGAGACCTCTTAAACATTTTGTGGAGGCCCAAGAGGTGAGACCTCTTAAACATTTTGTGGAGGCCCAAGAGGTGAGACCTCTTAAACATTTTGTGGAGGCCCAAGAGGTGAGACCTCTTAAACATTTTGTGGAGGCCCAAGAGGTGAGACCTCTTAAAAATTATGTGGAGGCCCAAGAGGTGAGACCTCTTAAACATTTTGTGGAGGCCCAAGAGGTGAGACCTCTTAAAAATTTTGTGGAGGCCCAAGAGGTGAGCCATAAATATATAAATTTTTCTTATTTACGGAGCAATTCTACGGCGGTTAAGGAGGAGGAGGAGGAGGTGGAGGAGGAAATGGCACTTCATACAGATGGCACTTCACTTTTGGCTGCTTTCCACTGTTGGAGAAGCAAAGTCCGGGTCAATCCACTTGCTGTTCATTTTGATTAGCGTCAGCCTGTCGGCACTGTCGGTTGACAGGCGGCTGCGCTTATCGGTTATAATGCCCCCGGCTGCGCTGAACACCCTTTCTGATAGCACGCTGGCGGCAGGGCAGGCAAGCACCTCCAAGGCGTACAGGGACAGTTCCAGCCACGTGTCCAACTTGGAGACCCAGTAAGTGTAGGACGCCGAGGGATCGGGGAGGACAGGGGTACGGTCTGCCAGGTACTCCCGCAACATCCGCCGATACTTGTCCCTCCTGCTGATAGCGGGCCCCGCAGTGATGGAAGTTGCACGAGGGGGTGCCATGAACGTGTCCCACACCTTGGAGAGTGTTCCCCTGGTGGCTGTGGGCCTGATTGATGTTGTGGGACTCTGGGAGACCCTCTCCTCTCTGCCGCCAGCGATGGTGGGTGGGAAAATCTCCATCATGTTCTGCACGAGTTCCCTCTGGTATTCCAGCAATCGATTCGTCCTCTCCTCTACCGGAATAAAAGAAGAGACGTTATCTTTATACCGGGGGTCCAGGATTGCGAAGACCCAGTACAGTTTGTTCTCCACTATCCGGACAACACGTGTGTCCCGGGAAAAGCAGCCCAGCATGAAGTCAGCCATGTGTGCCAGACTCTGAATAGGCATGACCTCACTGCCCCTACCAGAAGGATCACTTGCCATTTCCTCCTCTTCCTCTTCCGCCTCCTCTCCGCCCCATCCGCGCTGAACCAATGGGACGCACACAGCCTGACTGCTACCCTCGCCGCCAGCATCCTCCTCCTCTTCCACAGCCACCTCCACGTCGTCCTCCTCCTCCTCATCCTCCTCCTCCTCCTGCAACTGCCACCGAGAAGCAGACAAAAGTGTGGTCTGACTGTGTAGCTCCGTTGCGTCTCCTCCTACCCCGTCTCCTCTGCGTGCAATGCGTTCTCCCTTATTGCGATGAGCGATTCTTTAAGGACGCATAGGAGCGGGATGGTTACGCTCACTATAGCGTCCTCGCTGCTGACCTTCTTGGTGGACTCCTCAAAGATACGCAGTACATCGCATATGTCTGCCATCCATGGCCACTCGTGGTTGGCAAACTGAGGGAGCTGAGTTGGAGGCACGCGTGGATTCATAATCTGGTACTCCATCAATGCTCTCTGCTGCTCACACACCCTGGCCAACATGGAATAGGTGGAATTCCAGCGAGTCGGCAGGTCGCACAACAGCCGATGTTCAGGCAAATGGAGGCGTTGCTGGAGTTTTTTTAAGCTAGCAGCAGCTACAGTTGACTTCCGAAAGTGAGCGCACAAGCGCCGCACTTTCACCAGTAGCTCTGCCAGGTTGGGGTAAGTCTTTAGAAATTTTTGGACTACCAGATTAAAAACGTGGGCCAGGCATGGTACGTGATCGAGTTCGGCAAGCTCCAGAGCCGCCACCAGGTTACGGCCGTTATTGCACACGACCATGCCTGGTCCTAGCTGCAGCGGCGACAGCCACATCTCCGTCTGCTGCAATATGGCGTCCCTCACCTCTGGGGCGCTGTGCTTCCTGTCGCCCAAGCTGATGAGCTTAAGCACCGCCTGCTGACGTCTCCCCGCGCCAGTGCTGCAACGCTTCCAGCTAGCGGCTGAGGGCGATGTTAAGGCAGAGGAGGAGGAGGAGGAGGAGGGGGGTTTATCAGAACCCATGCTGGCAATCTTGGGCGGGGGTGGTAGGTAGGCCGTCTCTGTTTGCGACCCCGTCCCCGCTTCCACTACATTCACCCAGTGTGCCGTCAAAGAAATGTATCGTCCCTGGCCGCAAGCGCTTGTCCACGAGTCGGTGGTCAAGTGGACCTTTGCGCTGACTGCGTACCTCAGGGCCCGCCTGATGTTACGCGACACGTGCTGGTGCAAGGGGGGGACGGCACTCCGGGAAAAGTAGTGGCGGCTGGGGACGGAATTGCGAGGTGCGGCAGCCGCCATCAGGTCGTGGAAGGCCTGCGTCTCCACAAGCCTAAACAGCAACATCTCCAGGGCCAGCAGTTTGGAGATGTGGCAGTTTAAGGCTTGGGCTTGGGGGTGACTCGAGGCGTACTTCCGCCTGCGGTCGAACGCCTGCGAGATGGACAGTTGTTGGGACGAGGAGTGTGAAGGTGCAGGCGAAGAGGCGGGGGAAGGGGAGGCTGAAGGAGAAGGCCCCAAAGTAGCCGAGGCAGAGGCAGATGTGGAGGTGTCCTGGCTGGAGGTCTGGACCGCAGTGGCAGCACACAACACAGGGGAAGAGGCAGTGGCAGCAAGACCGGGCGCAGGTTGTATTGCGTTTGCTCTCTCCCACTCAGCCCAGTGCTTGGCTTCCAAGTGACGCCGCATGCCTGAGGTGGTCAGATTGCTCTTCTCAGAGCCCCTACTCAGTTTTGAGTGGCAGAGTGTGCAAACCGCGCTCAGTTTGTCATCCGCACAAACATTAAAAAATCTCCACACCACAGAAGTATGAGGCCTCGATGGGGGAGCTTCGCGCGACTGCCTGCTGCCGGGAACAGCTTCGGCCCTGCTGGCTGTGGCCTCACTTCTCTGTCTGGACTGTCCTCTGCCTATGGACATCCCTCTGCCTGTGGACATCCCTCTGCCTCTGGACATCCCTCTGCCTCTGGACATCCCTCTGCCTCTTGCTGCCTTTTTCGGTGCTGCGCAGACCACCACCTCTCCACTGCTTTCCTCGCTGGACATCACCCCTGGCCAAGTGGGGTCGGTCATTTCGTCATCCACCACCTCCTCTTCCACTTCCTCACTCTGCTCCTCCTGCTGCCCACTGGACATTCCAACAGCCTCCCTTGATGGCAACTGCGTCTCATCATCATCATCGCTCATGATAACAGATGCTGGCTCAGGGTCCACATCAGCAGGAGATGGCGAAAACTCAAGTGTTTGGGCATCACTACAAACAAATTCCTCTGCTAGCTCCTGGGATTCTTCCGGCACATCTGAAAAAGGACCCGAAAAGAGCTCCTGGGAGGGGTCAATGGTGGGATGACTCTGTTGGCCAGGTGTGGAGGAAGGAGGGTCAGAGTGAGACTGTGTGGATGACTGGCTGGTGGACAACTGTGTGGAAGCGCTATCGGCTATCCATTGCACCACCTGTTCAACCTGCTCAGGTCTCAACAGCGGTGTAACCCGCCCCCTGCTTAACTGTCCCATAAAGGCAGGGATTCTGGATGAGCGGGATCCTGGCTGACCCTCACCAGCACGCATTGTATCCCCACTGGCTTCAACAAGGCCCCCAACAGCATTTCCGCGCCCCCGTCCTCGTCCACGTCCTATTCCGCTAGCCCCCCTCTGCATTTTATTTTTTTTTGGCACAGTACAGTTGCCAATTATAAGGCCTATATATTTTATAGTTCAAGGTACACAGCCGTGTACTAACTTTTCAGACGGTGGGTATAAACACCAGGTATTTAAATAATTTTGCAAGAGAACGCACAGTACAGTTGCCTAGTATAAGGCCTATATATTTTATAGTTCAAGGTACACAGCCGTGTACTAACTTTTCAGACGGTGGGTATAAACACCAGGTATTTAAATAATTTTGCAAGAGAACGCACAGTACAGTTGCCTAGTATAAGGCCTATATATTTTATAGTTCAAGGTACACAGCCGTGTACTAACTTTTCAGACGGTGGGTATAAACACCAGGTATTTAAATAATTTTGCAAGAGAACGCACAGTACAGTTGCCTAGTATAAGGCCTATATATTTTATAGTTCAAGGTACACAGCCGTGTACTAACTTTTCAGACGGTGGGTATAAACACCAGGTATTTAAATAATTTTGCAAGAGAACGCACAGTACAGTTGCCAATTATAAGGCCTATATATTTTATAGTTCAAGGTACACAGCCGTGTACTAACTTTTCAGACGGTGGGTATAAACACCAGGTATTTAAATAATTTTGCAAGAGAACGCACAGTACAGTTGCCTAGTATAAGGCCTATATATTTTATAGTTCAAGGTACACAGCCGTGTACTAACTTTTCAGACGGTGGGTATAAACACCAGGTATTTAAATAATTTTGCAAGAGAACGCACAGTACAGTTGCCTAGTATAAGGCCTATATATTTTATAGTTCAAGGTACACAGCCATGTACTAACTTTTCAGACGGTGGGTATAAACACCAGGTATTTAAATAATTTTGCAAGAGAACGCACAGTACAGTTGCCTAGTATAAGGCCTATATATTTTATAGTTCAAGGTACACAGCCGTGTACTAACTTTTCAGACGGTGGGTATAAACACCAGGTATTTAAATAATTTTGCAAGAGAACGCACAGTACAGTTGCCAATTATAAGGCCTATATATTTTATAGTTCAAGGTACACAGCCGTGTACTAACTTTTCAGACGGTGGGTATAAACACCAGGTATTTAAATAATTTAGCAAGAGAACGCACAGTACAGTTGCCTAGTATAAGGCGTATATATTTTATAGTTCAAGGTACACAGTCGTGTACTAACTTTTCAGACGGTGGGTATAAACACCAGGTATTTAAATAATTTTGCAAGAGAACGCACAGTACAGTTGCCTAGTATAAGGCCTTTATATTTTATAGTTCAAGGTACACAGCCGTGTACTAACTTTTCAGACGGTGGGTATAAACACCAGGTATTTAAATAATTTTGCAAGAGAACGCACAGTACAGTTGCCTAGTATAAGGCCTATATATTTTATAGTTCAAGGTACACAGTCGTGTACTAACTTTTCAGACGGTGGGTATAAACACCAGGTATTTAAATAATTTTGCAAGAGAACGCACAGTACAGTTGCCTAGTATAAGGCCTATATATTTTATAGTTCAAGGTACACAGCCGTGTACTAACTTTTCAGACGGTGGGTATAAACACCAGGTATTTAAATAATTTTGCAAGAGAACGCACAGTACAGTTGCCTAGTATGAGGCCTATATATTTTATAGTTCAAGGTACACAGCCGTGTACTAACTTTTCAGACGGTGGGTATAAACACCAGGTATTTAAATAATTTTGCAAGAGAACGCACAGTACAGTTGCCTAGTATAAGGCCTATATATTTTATAGTTCAAGGTACACAGCCGTGTACTAACTTTTCAGACGGTGGGTATAAACACCAGGTATTTAAATAATTTTGCAAGAGAACGCACAGTACAGTTGCCTAGTATAAGGCCTATATATTTTATAGTTCAAGGTACACAGCCGTGTACTAACTTTTCAGACGGTGGGTATAAACACCAGGTATTTAAATAATTTTGCAAGAGAACGCACAGTACAGTTGCCTAGTATAAGGCCTATATATTTTATAGTTCAAGGTACACAGCCGTGTACTAACTTTTCAGACGGTGGGTATAAACATCAGGTATTTAAATAATTTTGCAAGAGAACGCACAGTACAGTTGCCTAGTATAAGGCCTATATATTTTATAGTTCAAGGTACACAGCCGTGTACTAACTTTTCAGACGGTGGGTATAAACACCAGGTATTTAAATAATTTTGCAAGAGAACGCACAGTACAGTTGCCAATTATAAGGCCTATATATTTTATAGTTCAAGGTACACAGCCGTGTACTAACTTTTCAGACGGTGGGTATAAACACCAGGTATTTAAATAATTTTGCAAGAGAACGCACAGTACAGTTGCCAATTATAAGGCCTATATATTTTATAGTTCAAGGTACACAGCAGTAGTGCCAAATATAGTTTGGTATGTAGCAGAGCACCTAATACACCACTAATTCCTCTCTCTGTCCCTACTCCAGCAGCTATCCCTGAATACAGCAGCCGTTCTCTGTAAAGTCTATATTGTAGTAAAGCTATCACTGTACTGCACTATAGTAGCCCTGATAAGGGCTTTTAATCACGCTCCTGCCTGTCCAACAGCTAAAACCTGTCTCTCCCTTCTCCAGCCTCTGTCCCTGACTAAGTTCACGCAGCATATGCGTACGAGCAGGAAGAGCTGAGTTTTTAATATTCGAGGTCACATGGTTTTTCCAGCCAATGCATGTAGACGCCGTTTTCGCGCTGCCAGCGTGCTCAGCGTGCCTGTCATACCCCCCCTGCATGGTGATTGGTGGAAAAAGAGTACCAGGAAAGGTGGGAGGGGAAACGAATTCTAAGTGCGCCATCGCCGTTATACTCGAACGAAATCGAGTATGCCGAATAGCGTAGTATTCGATCGAATACCAGCTCGATCGAACACTACTCGCTCATCTCTAGTGATCACGTTTACACTGTCTGGCCCTGTCAATCAAATTGCAGAAGGTGCAGCAGTCGCAGAGAGAACAGAGCCTCTAGGTGTAATGACATCTGACCATGTTTTGCCTTCAAAACAGCATCATTTTTTTCTAGGTGAACTTACACATAGACTTACACATAGCACCCTGCAGCAGCTGTAATATGCACTAGAGTCAGCATGACTCCAAATATCTGTGACGACCTACCAGACCCTTACTAAGTCACTCCCAGCCTGTCTAGTTGCTGCCCGTGCTGCACACGATGGTTACTCTGGATATCAGCGGTCATAATAATATGACTCACTCCTGATTTTAGCTTCCAAAACTTCATGCAGAAACCTGACCGTGTGGTCATACCCTAGGAGAATGAAGTGGCTCACTCCTGCAGACATAGGGTGAAGTGATGTATGCAGAGGAATCCTTTGCGCCTCATCAGGTTCTAACGCCCAGATACAACTGCAACCATGTCCCTAAAATTACACAGTTTGATTATGGGATGTGTAAATGGGGTATAGGTGCTTATTACAAGAGGATAGTTTGAGGAAATACTCCTTTTTTTATAGGTTTAATAGGTTGATAATCTGATTTCATAGAAGTATTTTGTTGTTTAGAATGAAAAGAGATTAGAACAGTATTTAGGTTATCCAAAGCCTCCTTTAGACCATTGACATTTAGTTGGTGGCCCTCATTTACTGATTCAGCCTTCTGTGGGGATAGCAAGGTCTCCAGCTGTGGTTGAAATGGACACCTAACCCGCCAGACAGGTGTTCTCTGCGAGTATGTAGAGAACATGACCAAGTAATTAGAGACTACAGCCACTTGTTGATTGTCAGGGATAGGGTTGGGTAGTTATAAAACATAGAGTTGGCAGTCAGCTGAGGTTAGACAGGCAGACAGTGAAGGACAGGGAGGTACTGTAGATTTTTGGCTAAGGCAGATGAGAGGTAGATAAGATGTAGGTGGGCAGTTAGACACAGTTCACTTGTCCAGGTGTGATGGGGATCTGAGTACACCTTTTGTGGTTGAGTTGGGGCCCTGCACATCCCTGGAGCAGGATCTAGAGCAGCAACTCGCCTCTTTTCATACTCCCAGAAGATCAGGCCATAAATGGGGTCACTGGGCAGAAGAAACCTGCTGACAAGCTCTCTCGACACATTACAGCCAACCAATCACAGCCCCCAGTACTGCTGTGAGTCCTGGAATAGTAGAGCTACTAGGGCACCAAAGGAAAATCTACCTGTATAGCTGCCTCAATGCTTAGCCAATATAAAAATGAACCATATGTTGGCCCCCTTGTGTCCTCCCCTGCTGAAGATACTGATCAGTCATGACTGCTCCTGTATGCTGTGTGCTCTGCTCAACCATAAAGAACAGAAGAACTTCTATAATCTATGTTTTATGTACTCTATGTGTTATCTTTACCATCTTCAAAAGCTGTGTTGTGTACGTGTATCTATGGATGGACTTGCATGCTTTCTTTGTTTCATCCATATGTAGTTTGCTAAAAACAAGAATAGATTTTGGAAAATCTGCATTGGAAATAGTTCAATCTCCAGAGCTGAGGTGAATGTGTTTCTAATCGGGGAGAGGACAATGCCACTGCCCAAAACTTCTAGCTGGGATTTATCTTCCAGTAGGACTAAAGGATTGGATGTTGAAATTTAGTGGGCTTCCCCAACCCTTGCTTCCCCAATATCATCTGTCACAGAAAGTTATGACCTCCCCATACACATTAAATTGTCAACTAGTCCTGAACTAATCTTGTTGAAAATGGTATATGGGAGCTTTAAGAGTGTATGGAGGGGTGCAGACCTTCCCCCAACAGATGTGAAAGGTAAGAAGGATCGGCATGTTAGATTCAACTTTGTTCTTGAAGGAGATAAGCCACCACCCGAGGTGTCTGTCAGCGGCTTACTCCCCTCTCCCCATTGAGAACACAGCTGTGCTTAGCATGCATGTGTGGGGGAGTCAGGAAGAAGTGAAGGTATATGGGCATGCTGTCAGAAGTATCATGAACAGAAGGATACACCGTACAACATTTTAGTCTTCATTTATTGTTTTTTTTTACATAAAATGCATTCATCTCTAAGTATTGCTTTGTTAACAAAAATGAATCAGTCTGTAGATCAAGAAATACATTTGATCTATAGCTGTAATAGTAGAACTTATAAAATATGCATTCACAAATTGAGGAAATATATATATATATTTCATGGTAATATCTCTCCCGCTATGTTTGTCTTTAGAATGAAAGACATAGCCTTTACCACTTTACCATATTTCTCATATCCTGTTTCTGTAAGGCTTAAGCTCATGGATAACGTTTACTTCATGGACATAAAGGTGGTCATTTGATTAAAAATCTTTTACTACTGAAAATGTATATAATAAAAAGTATTTTATATCTTTGGACAATTCAGATTTATCTTACATGCTTCCTTCAGTTTTTACAAAATATAATCTGTATATCTTATACACACCTCTTATGTCATCAAGAGATGGCAGCTCCTCCTCTCATGGGGACAGAAGAGCAATCTAGATCTATGTATTTAGCTATGTGCAAATGTCATGTAAGGTCAAGTTCACATGTAGCAGATTTGTTGCAGAGATTGCTGGGAATGTTCCATACATCGGAATGGGTTTTTATGCAGCATGTGCTTGGGTTTTACAACCCCCATTCAGATGTATGGCATTGTCACAAATATTTCTGCACAAATCTGCCACCTGTGAACTGTAGAAGATAAGGCAAAGTCCTTTATAAAAAGTGACTAAGATATGAGGACTTTTAAAAATGTAGCTTGTATCTTTCAAAATAGAATAAATTATGGTTTTTGGAATTTTATTGTAATATATCACTTAAAAATAAGTTAAAATTCATTTGTATGATTCTTATTATCTTTAATGTCTTGTTACCCTGGATCTGTCATCTCTCCTCTTTTACTAAATACTTACATTCAACATAAAATATCAACTGTGGACTTTTCTCATGACACTGTGCTGTGTTGGTGCTCTGTTATTTCTCCTAGAAAGGTATGACTAAATAAACAACTGGGCGTACCCATTCCTTGTGTCAGTAAGATGTGTCCCATCACAGTCCGATACTGTCATAAGCTGTAGGCATACAACTTATTGACAAGAGGAATATCTAGTTCTTTAATTTATTAAGAGATTTCCAAAACAGAATACCATAATTCAGTGACAGATAAAAAAAGAGCTTCTGCATAATTTTTATAGGGAATTAAAAGAGCACTTAAAAAAAGAACCCATACCTATAACCAGCGCTTCATTTTACCTTGTAATTCATTTGTCTAGCTCCAATGTGAGCCTACAGCACACTGAGAGTAACATGGCGCCTGATCTTCCCTCACAAAACTACAATCCCCAGAATCCCTAGCTTTCCTGCTGTGAGTGTTCATGTTTATTGATTGGCTGCCTGATATACAGTCCGGTCACGTCCCCTCTACTCACCAATCACCAGCACACTGACATTTAGCTAGAGAACTGATAGCAACATACTGAGCATACTCGACCTAACAAAGGCTCAGAACTACAGGTCAATGCCATGGTAACTTATGAGGAACACAGTGGGTAGCAGAGGAAGAAAATTACTTTTAGAACTACTGAACGGTAAATATGTGAAATTGACATTATATTAGGTAATTATTGATGATGAATTAGTCTAAAACATAAGTTATATTTATGCTAACCGGAATACCCATTTAAAGGGATTGTCCAAGATACTGGAAAAAACAAGCTTAAGTGTGTGTGTGGGGGAGGGGTCTGGAGCTTAATTTGATGAAAGAACCAGTACCAATTAGATTCCTGCTCCAGCAAGCCCCTCGGGTGCTTCTTGCCAGGAGGTCCCTTGGCTGCAGTGATGATGCACCCATATACCCATGTGACCATTGCAACCAATCACTGGTCTCATTATTTTCAAGCCATACACCACTAAGGCAGCACAAATCTGTAAGCTATAAGTTCACATCTGCGTCAGAAGCTCTGTTAGGTGAAAGCAGCCTAATGTGTATGGCCAGAGAAGTAAGTGACAAACCAAGGTAGATACAGTTAGAGGCAGATAGCTGTTTCAATGAAATGAAAATAAAATCTATACCTACTTATAGCTTACAGATTTGTGCTGCCTTTTGCACTATTTTCTGCCTTATAACTTCATAAATGTATCAGAAGGATGCCACGCCGCTTCCCAACTTACCTTACCCACTTTTCAAAAGTGACAAAAGGCGATAAGAGTCACAAATTATAATTCAAATATGGTGTGTGCCATAATTTTCAACTTCAGGACATTCCAGTGGAGTACTCTGTATGGTTATGTATGCTCTGTCTGAATGTTTGTATGTTCCTTTTTCTCGGGCTACATTCACACGACATTCAGCCTCCGAGCCGCATATTATTTCCATGGGGCCGAATTTATTTATTGTCCTCTATACCGCGGCCCCGCAAGAAGAATAGGCATTTCTATGATAGACACAAATTGCGAAATGCACATGGGCCGGTATCAGTGTTTTGCGGATCTGCAAAACACAACGGTCGTGTGAATGTAGCCTTACTCTTTTCATTCTTAACTGCCTATTAGATTGCATGATTATTATCAAATTATCGCAAACAGTCATAGGAACGCTTGTTTGCGATAATTGGCCTGTATAATCAGGCAGCTGATCAGCCAATGAAAGATGTCGGATTATTGACAGCACATATTCGCTACTGATAATGAATAGAACAGAATCAGGGAGGAAGGACTGTGGTAGCCATCGTTCCTCCAGCATTCTGTTTGCATTGGCCTGTGTAATCAGGCCGGTGCAAACATCCACCAATGGATGTGTTCTCATCCATCAACTCTCGCATTGCCCGTACATTAGGCTACATGCACACGTAGCAGAATTCTGCAATTTCTTAAGAATCTGCAGTGGCAAATCCACACAAAAGCATGTGAATTTTGCTGTAGCTTACCATTTTGTTGCAGTTTGTTGTTTGCTGTTTGTTACCACCGGCTGCCATTTCTTTGCACATATTCCTATATGTCATTGTCACTTTGACACAGGGGCAAAAACAAGAGAAAAATCGCTGCACTCCAATGTTTTTATTGCAAATAAAGATATAATTTATTGTCCTTTACACAGGGGCAGACAGGAAACGTAAAGTGCCCCTGGAGAACAACCTAAAACTGGCCCCATGTTGAGGTGGGACAAACTGCCACAAAGCGGGCCAACACAAGTAGGCAGGGACAACAGAAGTAAGTGGGGCTGGTAACACTGTAGTGCAGTACAAAATACCGCCCCAGCAGACCCAAATACCACAGCGCAGCACAAAATACTGCTGCCCCACTGCAGTATTCAACTGTATCGCCATCCTTAATTGAATTTAAGAGGGCAGGTGCCTGCCGGGTGCATAAGTAGCTGATGCTTCTAGCATTAATGATTGCTGAGAGCATTAGATCATTGTGTAACTGACCAGCGGCAGTGAGAAGGGCTTGGGTGGCCCCCTGGACATCGGCCTATTGGGAGATTTCCCTTTAGTGTACATGGCCAGTCCACCCCTGGTTTGACATTACTGATGCTCGCTTGGCTTTACTGAGCTTCATAGGGGTTGCATACAGTCCTAGGAGTCTTCAGAGTGTCATATACAACTTTTCAGGGCAGTTGAGGCACTTTTGATTTGGACATGACACAAGTTTTGGGAAATTTGCTCGTCACTATTTAGGACTTTGGATTTTGTTGCGGATTAGTGTCAATGTGTGAATTCACTATCATGTTACTGGATTCAGAAACCTGTGCAGCATACACACACAAAATATGCAACATATGGATGTGACGTTAATGATCCTGTACTCCTGTACCGACCATACCAGGAGGTCTTGTATGTCTTTAACAGAGAGAAATATTAGGCCTTATTCACACATCCGTGTCTGTGATGACATCAGTCACAAGATGGTCAGTGGTTTATCTGTGAAGATGCTCATGAAGAATCCATGTTTGGTCTGTGCATCCATTTTTTGCCCTCCGTGTGTTATCCGTATTCCATGGACACTGTTAGGCTGAAAATTAATTTCAATAGCATCTCCTAGCAATGATCCGTGAAATACAAACAAAACATGGATGCCATCCATGTTGTGTCAGTGTTTTTTCATGGAAACAAAAACTATATTGGGCGAGATGGATCTGTAGACAGGGACAAAAATAGGGCAGGCTTTGGTGGTGTAACCATGGACCATGGAAACAGTAAAAATACAGAACATGCTACTAGAGCTACTAGAATCTCAAGCCTGTACAGAGAAAGGGGCTCAACATTTTTAATAAAGACTAATTGAAAAAATGATTTTAGCTCAAAATGAGTACAATGTAATATTAAATAAGGCCCACAAATGTGTACATGGCCTTTAATATCAATGAGTTTGTGTGCTGTCCATGGAGAAGACGTGACGTCTGAATAAGGCCTTACTTATTAGAATATTCATCCTGGATAAATGTAGAATTGCTAATGTGGGACCCCATCCCTGAACCCATATGTGTGTATTAAGATCTGACCAACATTTCTAACCAAAAGCTTTAACTAGCACTAAATGGATCCATAAGTATAAGTTTAACTTAATTAGTAATTATCCCAGTTACAGTGAAATGTTTTAAAAGCAATATGTTTGAAGGGTACCCAAGGAGACATGTCAAACTGCGCTTAATCTGATACAAGTTCTTAAATGCAGAGTGGCAGGAAACTTTGCTTGGCAATGCTTAAATGGCTTGCTTTTTGTGTATGCACTCTTTAAAACAGTGGGAAATGTCTACAGATAATCTCTCTACACATATTTCTAGAAGGCCCGGGCTCCTCTGTGTAACATACTCGTAAGCTGCAATTTTTTTTGCATAATATAAAATGTAATCCATCTACTGCTGAAAAGATCATTTTCATAAAAATCATATTGAAAAGTAGAAAGCGGTGTCCTGGAAGTTGTAGCAACTAAAAGACATAAGTACTCGTAAAAATAAGGTTGTCCTGTTACAGGTAGGGTCCTAAATAATGTCTTCAAAATCCAGCTAAACACGTCCATTAAAAACAAGCTGTGCTCCTCCATTGCTAATGTTTTCAATGGTCTCCTGTGAAAAGAAACAGAAACATTTATGAGTTTCAGATAGAGACATAAGTGAAATTATTTTCTTCAAATTAGGAAAAAAATACCATACAGATATATATATATATATATATATATATATATATATATAGATATGTTATTTTTTATTTTTTTCCCAATATATTATAAATTACACTAGGGCTAGTGTCAGATGAGCACATTATGGGTGCATGTATTGAAATTCAGACATCGCTATGATGCTGAGTTCTGGTTAGTGAACCCACAGTGGGGGCTTGTCTGTAACACACTCATCTGAAACTGACTCGCCTTTCCCTATCAAGGGAGCCATAAACCATAGACTATAATGGGGTGTGGCGGGAATCCGGCCAGTACCTGACATTTATGCTGGTATTCGGCTGGACAGATGTAGCTATGCGCAACAATTTTTGGCTGAATCTCGCCAGATCCCTTTATAGTCTATGGGGTCCAGCAGGCACACAGCACTATCCAGCTATGCCGGATCTGGAGACCTCCTGCAGGCTGTTCTCTGCAGGGTTACCCTGACGGATTGCTCTGCTGCCTGTGTGAAACTAGCCTAATTTATCCAGAGGGTAATATATGAAGTCACTTTTACAAAGAAAATTGCTAGACCAGAAGTCGGCAGGGGGTCCTAGTTTAGCCGTTCCAAGACTAGACCATTAATCAACTGTCCTTACTCCCTGACCAAATACATCTTTTGTCATTTTAGTACATGCGTCTTCAAAAGCTAGAACTTGGCATTTACTAGCTCTGGTAAGCTAGGAAGCTCTCTTACATTTAGAAACGGTGGTGGATCCGCCAAAGTTATGTAGAGGTCGGCGTCTGTACCTAACTCCAATGCAGGGCCTTATTAAGACCAACGTCTAAAACGCTAGTCTTAATAAATGTGCCCCATAGTGTATTTCTCATACATTCCAATGCTAATGCATTGGAGTGTTTGAGAAAGAAGCGATCTAATAATTCCTTGTTATAGTTCCCTATGGGAACTTTAAAAAAGTGTAAAAAATAAATGTTTTAAAAAAATAAAACAAATTTTAAAAATTAAGAATTCAAATCACACCCCTTTCCCCAAAATAAACAATTAAAAAAATACACATCATGGGAATCACCTCATGCAAAAGTGCCTGTACTATTAAAATATAAAAAATATTTTTCCTGTATGGCAAATGGCAAAATGGAAAAAAAGACAAAAACAGACGATTTGCCATTTTTTGGCCACTTCACCTCCCACCTTCATTTTTTGGTTGCTTCACCTCAATATTAAATTGCAAGAAAAACTATATATATGTGGTATTTCTGTAATTGTACTGACCCGGAGAATGAAAGTAACAGGTCAGTTTTACGGGAACGCTGTCAACACTAAACTCATCAAACTGTTGCAGAATTGTGTTGTTTTTCCAATTTCACCCCATTTGTATTTTTTTCCAGCTCTCCACTACATTTTATGCAATATTAAATGGTGGAAATGATGGCTATGTAAACAGAAAAATAAAAAAGTTATAGCCCTGGAAAGGCAGGGAGTGAAAAATTAGAACACAAAAACGAAAAAACCCTCTGGGGCTTGAAAGGGTTAAAGGTCGTATAAGACCGTAGTCCCCAGATGTTTTACAAAGGCTGTTTCACCTGACTGCAGACCTAAACTTGTTCTGCTAAGAGCCATCAGATCCTGCAGTTACCTGACATGACAGCTGGGACTAGAGCAGGAAGTGACATGGAAATGTATATATTATGATGGGGCAGGCAGAGATGGTAAAAGACCATGAGCCTGGCCATTACTGACATCTTGCTCCCCGCTCCAGCAGCTGCTAATTTTGGAAGTACTTCCAAAAATATCTATGCCCAGTTAAATACTATCCGCCTAAAAGTATAATGTGCAAGTAAAACATACTACGTAACTACAAACTGTTTGAGGAAAAGGAATGTGAATATGTGGCTCATAAGTACTTTAACATTGAAAAGGCGAATTGCAAGCCATCTCAGAATTACAAGTAGCTATTCATATATCATCACCATAGCTTATTGTCTATGTGTTTGCAGTTGCAAAGGTTCTGACAATCCCCAACAATCCAAGAAGTCAATGAGCCAGAAAATATACCGCCGTCATTCAACCTTGAGAAGTAATATAAAACAATAACAATGTCTACATGGCTCATCCCATTGGTTTGGCCCCAAATTGATAGAGCATAATACATTGGTCCCTCAAGTTACAATATTAATTGGTTCCAGGATGACCATTGTAACTTGAGTAATTGGCCCCAAAGCCCCAAAATGTTATCCAAGAAGAGAGAAAATGAAGATTTAAGAAAAATAAGCAGATAACTAAGACAGATAAAACAAGTCCATACATATAAGGCTAGGGCTACATGGCGGCCAGGGTCACTGAGTAGCGGGGATCCCATAGAAATGAATGGGATTTGTCTGGTTTCTGTTATGCAGGATGGAAAACAAAGTCCGGTCCTGCATAACAGAAACCGGATGGATCAGTTTTGCTGCCCATAGACTTCTATTATGACGGAATGAATAACAGAATGCCTCTTAAAGGCTTCCATTTTGCATTCCATCATAGAATTCCGCTATATTCCGTGCTAATGGAATCCATAATAGAATTCCTCCACCTCTCAAATGCCGAACCCAAAACCGTACATGAAAACATCAGGTTTGTTCATACCTACAGGTGAGTATCCTTTTTTTTTTAAATGACTTACATTTTTAAAATTGTGACAACCCCTGGACAACCCCTTTAATCTCTTGTCGTTCTAATGACAAAACTCTATAAAGTAGTAATAATAGAGATCCCCTTTATACAGAATACTTTCTCATTCTGATTAGTTTTACATCATTCAATATCTAAAATGTGTGACAAATATATACTTCGACCTCATTTTATCTACAAATGTTAACCTGTAAACCTATGCTGCTCATATGAAATCATTTGCAAGGGAGCTGAACGCATGCAAAAGTCTCCCTTAGCTATAATCTTTTGTCCCCATCCCCAGGTAACTTTTACATTACTATTTGTAGCATATAATTTAATTTCTACTGCACAGAAAAGGCATGGCATTTCTGAACTTTTAACTATATACCAAAGCAGAATATTAGTCATATAATTTCCATTTCTTTTCTGTTGCTGCTAATTGTATGCTGCAGAATACAATGTGCAGTTCATTGCTATTGGCAGTGGTAATGCCGTCCTGTGATGCTGGCATCTGGTATTAGTATTTCTATAGTAAAAATAAATAGTAATTTTATTTCAGATACTCATTGCACATTGTCAGCATATTCCTAATTATATCATAAATAGCTTTAGGTTTTACAGAGATATGACTTGTTAATAGTAATTAGCGTTTCGTTTTTTTAAGCTCTTGTATCAGTATTCTTCAGGCTTCCTGTATAGTGGCACACAGGATCTCTACAGTTCTATACTTTGGAATGAATCTATGCATGCTTCTGTGTGAAATTGGAGGGATACATAGACAAAGAAGTACAGGGCCACATTGGCTCTGTCAAGTACACTTTTATGATTCGGTAGTTAACTTCAGCAAATGGCATGTATTATGCAGAGAAAGTAATACAAGGCACTTACTAATATATTGTGATTGTCCATATTGTTTCCTTTGCTGACTATATGCATTTTTCATTCACATTATACAGGTCTCATTTCCAAGGTTACGACCACCCTTCAATCCAGGATTGGTGGCTGTGCTTACACACTATAGGAAAAAACAACGGCCTATGTGCGTTCCTATGGACCCAGCCACCAGAGAAGCCAGTGCTTTTTTTCTTTAGTGTGCAAGTACGACCACCGCAGCTGGATTGAAGGGTGGTCATAACCTTTGAAACAAGACATGTATAATGGTGGCCGTGCTTGCACACTTTAGAATAAATTACCAGCATATGTGTGTTCTCATGGTCCCAGCCACCAGAGAGGCCAGTGCTTTTTTCTTTAGTGTGTAAGCATGGCCACTGATGCTGGATTGCATGGTGATCATAACCATGGAATCGAGAAGTGTATAATGTGATGGAAAAATTAGTCTAGCCAAGCAATATGAACAATAACAATACATTAGTAAATGCTTTGTATTAACTTTCTCTACATGATAAATGACACTTGCTGAAGTGAGACCACCCCTTTAAGTCATGTGCATGAGACCTAAATAGTTGTCTCAGACATTGGTGGCATATCGCTGGAGGTCCCAACTCTGTGTCCTATCTCCAGAATGGGCACTCCAAAGTGAAGGAGAGAGCAGTTCACAAACACGGACGCTCTCCATTCACTTCTATGGGAGTTCTCAATTAGCCGAGCACTAGCTCATCTACAGTGCCTACAAGTAGTATTCAACCCCCTGCAGATTTAGCTGGTTTGATAAGATGCAAATAAGTTAGAGCCTTCAAACTTCAAAGAGCAGGATTTATTAACAGATGCATAAATCTTACAAACCAAAAAGTTATGTTGCTCAGTTAAATTTTAATAAATTTTAAACATAAAAGTGTGGGTCAATTATTATTCAACCCCTCAAACCACCAGAATTCTGTTTGGTTCCCCTAAAGTATTAAGAAGTAGTTCAGGCACAAAGAACAATGAGCTTCACATGTTTGGATTAATTATCTGTTTTTCCAGCCTTTTCTGACTATTTAAGACCCTCCCCAAACTTGTGAACAGCACTCATACATCAACATGGGAAAGACAAAGGAGCATTCCAAGGCCATCAGAGACAAGATCGTGGAGGGTCACAAGGCTGGCAAGGGGTACAAAACCCTTTCCAAGGAGTTGGGTCTACCTGTCTCCACTGTTGGGAGCATCATCCGGAAGTGAAAGGCTTATGGAACTACTGTTAGCCTTCCACGGCCTGGACAGCCTTTGAAAGTTTCCTCCCGTGCCGAGGCCAGGCTTGTCCGAAGAGTCAAGGCTAACCCGAGGACAACAAGGAAGGAGCTCCGGGAAGATCTCATGGCAGTGGGGACATTGGTTTCAGTCAATACCATAAGTAACGTACTCCACCGCAATGGTCTCCATTCCAGACGAGCCCGTAAGGTACCTTTACTTTCAAAGCGTCATGTCAAGGCTCGTTTACAGTTTGCTCATGATCACTTGGAGGACTCTGAGACAGACTGGTTCAAGGTTCTCTGGTCTGATGAGACCAAGATCGAGATCTTTGGTGCCAACCACACACGTGACGTTTGGAGACTGGATGGCACTGCATACGACCCAAAGAATACCATCCCTACAGTCAAGCATGGTGGTGGCAGCATCATGCTGTGGGGCTGCTTCTCAGCCAAGGGGCCTGGCCATCTGGTCCGCATCCATGAGAAGATGGATAGCACGGCCTACCTGGAGATTTTGGCCAAGAACCTCCGCTCCTCCATCAAGGATCTTAAGATGGGTCGTCATTTCATCTTCCAACAAGACAACGACCCAAAGCACATAGCCAAGAAAACCAAGGCCTGGTTCAAGAGGGAAAAAATCAAGGTGTTGCAGTGGCCTAGTCAGTCTCCTGACCTTAACCCAATTGAAAACTTGTGGAAGGAGCTCAAGATTAAAGTCCACATGAGACACCCAAAGAACCTAGATAACTTGGAGAAGATCTGCATGGAGGAGTGGGCCAAGATAACTCCAGAGACCTGTGCCGGCCTGATCAGGTCTTATAAAAGACGATTATTAGCTGTAATTGCAAACAAGGGTTATTCCAAAAAATATTAAACCTAGGGGTTGAATAATAATTGACCCACACTTTTATGTTTAAAATTTATTAAAATTTAACTGAGCAACATAACTTTTTGGTTTGTAAGATTTATGCGTCTGTTAATAAATCCTGCTCTTGTTTGAAGTTTGAAGGCTCTAACTTATTTGCATCTTATCAAACCAGCTAAATCTGCAGGGGGTTGAATACTACTTGTAGGCACTGTATTTCTAGCAGTAATGGAGTGGTGGCCATGCATAGGACGTCCAAAATAGCTAAGTGCACTTGCATGGTAATTTTTGGAACTCCCATAGAAGTGAATGAAGAGCGCGTTGCACATATGTGGTGTGCCCTCCTTTGCTTTAGACCCACCATTCAGATAAAAAAATAGTTGCAGGTCCCAGAGGTGGGATCCACACTTTTCTGACTTTGGTGGCATATTCTAGCAATATCCCACCAGTGTCTGAGATGACAGAAAGGTTTAATGGACTAAATTACAACCATATTCTTTAATTTGAAAATGAAGATTTTAAAGCAGAATGGAGATCCTCGAGTCTTGTGTATATATTGGTGGTGTAGGTGTACATGTGTGACCACTGCTCCATTCACTTTGATGGGACTTGAGAGTATCACATACACAGGGGACTCAGGGACCACCATTGTCATGATCAGCAATCATATGTTTATATCCAATCTTGTGGATGATACAAACTGTTCATGGGAGACCCCTATAACTGGTCAGTCTAACAATGTTACCCCTAGATGATATACCGATGTATGTTTAGTTTCTTAAGCTAGTAGCCTCAGACTATTGATTTCAAAGATATTACCCTCTAAACCTGTGCTACAAGTGAAGTAACCAAGAGTATATCACCTGTCTGGAAAACATGATACAGTATTAGTATTCATGTACCCTGTCCTACCACAGTTGATCTATGACCGCAGTCATATATGATGGAAGAAGAAGCTGAATGAGACCTGTAACTTCTAAGGAACATACACACAGATGTATTCACTGATGTGAATAGGAAAGGCCATCTATATTGTGCACCTAAAAATCCCCTTCAAGTCTGGGTTTGCAGGATACAATGTTCACCACAATCAGACTTGGGTCTGAAGCATATAACCATATTCCAGCTTCCTACAAGCTCCATAATATGGCACTTATGGAGGAATATAAAAAATACTGTGCCTCTGTATACCTACAATTTCAAAGAGGCATCCACATACTTACCAACTTTCTTGTTGGGAGAACACCCACAAATATGGCGGGACCTTCCACCTATGGGTGGGGCCTACATAAGCCCCACACATTTTTGGCTGAGGACTACTGAGCCTGTACTGCCAGTACTGCCTGAAAATGAGCGACAGTGCCTACAAATTCTGGACTGTTGGTAACCATGTGTCGAGAGGTTTCTTTTGTCTGATTCATACAGATTCTGAAAAATAATTGAGCTGTGTTCCATCAGTTGCCATATTACAGTGAATACCTCCACAATATGGTGGTATAGAAAGGCACTACACAGCATTAAACCCAGATCCACTGGCTCTGTAGAACATGCCAAAAGTCATAGAGGTCCATTGTAGTGACTGATTCTTTTAGGACACTGGGCTGATGGTGGGCAATAAATGAGTGTCAATATACAAGTCTTTCAGTGCTCTTTTAAAAGGCCTTTCACATGGCCCAATGAAAAGTAAAAGAGGAAGGGACATTCATTATTATGATCCTTTATCCTCCATTTGTTTTTTATATAGTCGCCAGTACATCTTCTGTTTGCAGAGGACAGTGTCAACAAACAAGGATTTTTGGTGCCGCATGAAGGATATGACTACCTATCAAGTGGGCTTTTTGGTGGGATGTTGGGTGATTGGTGGGACCTTTACTGACCAATTGTAAGTTATAGGAATATTTGTTCTAGATAATTGTCTCGTTCATCAATGGGTGTAAAAGATTCCTTAAACCCATAACCCATATCACACATTGGTGGCATATTGCTAGGATATGCCACCAATGTCTCATAGGTGCAGGTTTCACCTCTGGGACCCGCATCTATGTCTAGAATGAAGCACACAATGTGAAGGAGAGTGGACCCTGCATTCAAGGCTGCCCTCTATTAATTTCTGTGGGACTGCTAAAAATAGCCGAGCGGCATGCTTGGCTGTTTTCGGCAGTCTAATAGAAATGAATGGGAAGCGCATACAGCGCAAGCGCAGCCTAGGCTCCATTCCCTTCTTTGGGGCTGACGGAAATAGCTGAGCTAGAGCTTGGCTCATTTGGCTCCATCCATCTTCCCATCAATTTTAACCATCTTCCCTGTCCCGGCTGATGAAAAGCAGGCCCAAACCATGATGCTGCCACCACCATGTTTGACAGTGGGGATGATGTGTTCAGGGTGATGAGCTGTGTTGCTTTTACGCCAAACATATCATTTTGCATTGTTTCCAAAAAGTTCGATTTTGGTTTCAGCTGACTAAAGCACCATCTTCCACATGTTTGGTGTCTCCCAGGTGGCTTGTGGCAAACTGTAAACAAGACTTTTTATGGATATCTTTGAGAAATGGCTTTCTTCTTGCCACTCTTCCATAAAGGCCAGATTTGTGAAGTGTTCGACTGATTGTTGTCCTATGGACAGACTCTCCCCCCTCAGCTGTAGATCTCTGCAGCTCATCCAGAGTGATCATGGGCCTCTTGGCTGCATCTCTGATCAGTCTTCTCCTTGTTTGAGATGAAAGTTTAGAGGGACGGCCGGGTCTTGGTAGATTTCCAGTGGTCTGATACTCCTTCCATTTCAATATGATCGCTTGCACAGTGCTCCTTGGGATGTTTAAAGCTTGGGAAATCTTTTGGTATCCAAATCCGGCTTTAAACTTCTCCACAACAGTATCACGGACCTGCCTGGTGTGTTCCTTGGTCTTCATGATGCAGAACCCTGAGACTATCACAGAGCAGGTGCATTTATACGGAGACTTGATTACACCCAGGTGGATTCTATTTATCTTCATCAGTCATTTAGTACAACATTGGATCTTTCAGACATCTTCAATGAACCTCAGTAGTGAGTTTTCTGAACTGAAAGTAAATGGGCCGAATAATTTGGCATGCCCAACTTTTCAGTTTTACTATTACAAAAAAAGTTTAAATGATCCAATAAATTTCTTTCCACTTCACAATTGTGACCCACTTGTTGTTGATTCTTCACCAAAAACTTAAAATGTTATATCTTTTTGTTTGAAGCCTGAAATGTGGCAACAGGTTGAAAAGTTCCAGGGGGCCGAATACTTTCGCAAGGTACTGTATCCAAGTGATGTATGGGATGTGCCAACCCCTTTAAACTAGTAATACAATATATATAGTAAGCAACACAAGCAATAAAATAAGAAGTCTTTACCCGAGTCTTTTACCTTTTCTGTCATTTCATGAGAGTGATGAAGCGAATGTTCTCTTTCTAAAAACATCCTCCTTTGCTCATAGCTGGCTAGGCGACAGGTAAGCCATGTAGATATAGTACAGACACTGATGCCAATACAAGCAAGGGACAACGAGGCGACGTGCAATGAGGATCTTTTGGTGAGGGCACGTAGAAATTGGATGTTTAGGATGCCTCCGATGAGTCCACATATGCAGCAGGCAGAGAAAAGAATCATCTGCATAGCAGAAAGAAATGACACAAGGATCAGTACTTTTCTGCAAGACCAAAATGCAGCCAATAGAAGAACAGGATCAATGATATTACATTGTAATTTGTAGTTATTTACTAAACTATCAAAACTATTCCTTTTAAGGGATAGTTTGAGAAGAAACAGAAACAAGTAGAAGAAATAGATTTTTTAACAAGTAGAATATAGCTCCACAATATCCATGTACTGGTGATTTGTCTCATTTTTGAGAAAATGTTCCAAAAAGCTACTGCCACGGTCAATAAAATCATAGGTTGCATAAAAAGGGCCATAGATGCCCGTGATGAGAACATAGTCCTGCCACTTTACAAATCACTAGTCAGACCACACATGGAGTATTTTGTACAGTTCTGGGCTCCTGTGAACAAGGCAGACATAGCAGAGCTGGAGAGGGTTCAGAGGAGGGCAACAAAAGTAATAACTGGAATGGGTGGACTACAGTACCCAGAAAGATTATCAAAATTAGGGTTATTTACTTTAGAAAAAAGACGACTGAGCGGAGATCTAATAACTATGTATAAATATATCAGGGGTCAGTACAGAGATCTCTCCCATGAATTATTTATCCCCAGGACTGTGACGAGGGGACATTCTGTGCATCTGGAGGAAAGAAGGTTTGTACACAAACATAGAAGAGGATTCTTTAAGATAAGAGCAGTGAGACTGTGGAGCTCTCTGCCTAAACAGGTGGTGATTAGGGTTTGAATGCTGTACAGAGATAGAGACCATCTCCATACAGCCTTCAAATGTATGCGCTTTACGGAGATAAAATTCGTGAAGAACGTCGGCATTCGATTATACAACTTGAAAACCATTTTAAAACTGCAATTTGCAATCTACCAGTCAGTACCTTAGCCGACTTCGGACCCCAGTTTAAAATGGTTTTCAAGTTGAATAATCAATGTTCAAAGTTATTCAATGAAGGATTGTGAGACTTCGGGCGAATTTCACCTCTGTGAAGCCCATACATTTGAATGCTGTATGGAGATGAATCTCCATACAGCATTCAAATGAAGCAACTTCGGATCTATGATCTAAAGCATGCATCACTGAACTGTAGTGGTGATGGTGAACTTACTATAAGAGTTCAAGAGGGGCCTGGATGTATTTCTGGAGTGTAATAATATTACAGGCTATAGTTACTAGAGATGGGTCGTTGATCCAGCGAATTATTCTGATTGCCTAATTGGAGTCGGAAGGAAATTTATTCCCCTAAAATAAGAAAAATGTTGCCTTCCTCTGGATCAACATTGCAGGATAACATGCTGAACTGGATGGACAGATGTCTTTTTTCATCCTTATCTCAACTATGTTACTATAGTTAACCATGCTCAGTAACACTGCAGTAGTGAGCAGGTGTAATTACAAAAAGCCGTACCATTCACTTTAGTGGGACGACTCTGTAGTATTCAGTTGCATAGTTGTTATTACACTTGCACAACGCAGCAGTTGTGACCGCAAGAAGGTAAACAGTGAAGAGAATACAGCGCTCATACCAGCTCTGCATTCTCTTCAAACATTGGATCAGCTGAGGTGCCGGCAGTTGGACCCCCACCGATCTGATCATTAATAGATCATTAATATAATGATCATTAATATAACAAAGCAGAAAACCTCAATAAAATGATATCTGTCTTGTGAAAATCAGTTGATCCTTTCCTAGAAAAAAAGTCTTTTATAATTTTTGCAAAGGAGGGCTTCCACGTCTAGCCCCTCAGCGCACCCAGCTCCTCTGCTTTCCGGTGCTGGCCATATCCCTCGGTGCACTAAAACCTTCATTTACATAGAGAATAAAAATCTTTTCTCAGCGACGCCACAACTGATCTTCATAAGACAGGTGACATTTTAATCAGCAAGATGAACCCTTCTGGGTACCATACCTGGTTTAACAGGGTTGATCCTGCTGACAGGTCCTCTGTAAAAGCACTGATAATTTTGACTTTTGAGCTCTGTTTTTTTTTTATTCTTCTTTTTTAATTTTTTCCCCCTGATGTTTGCGGTTTATGATTTTCTTTTGTATATAAAGTATAGTCTTGGGAGCTTTTTTAAAGGGAATGTCCCGATCAAACTGTTTGCATAGACACATAGCTCTGGATCGCCTAATTAAAGCGCTGTTTTTTTGTTTGTTGATCCAGGGCTCCCAAGTTTTGATCGACAGGGCCAGACAGTGGCATGGCAGCGAGGGAGGGGGTGGGCGCAGAAAAAATCCCAGCTTGGGTACAACAAGAGCAACTGTACCATAGCTCAGGAACAGAGCCTCAGATCAACAAAAGAATAACATCGTTTTTCGTTCACATCAGGTGAACCACAGCTATGTGTCTATAGAAACAGTTTGATAGGGAGGTCACTGGTGACAGATTCCCTTTAAAGGGAACCTGTCATCTCCGAAACACCCCCTGAACTAGAGTAAGCGTTGTATAGTGTAAGTGATGCTGAATCCGAATATGTAAGTTTTATCTTCATACTCACTTCCATTCCGATGCTGTGCTCCCACAAACCAGCAGTAAAATACACTCACTGGACTCCAGTGCTCACTCACATAATGGAGAGGACTCAAAGAAGAGTCCTTTCAATGCATTTTAATGCTGGTTTGTGGGAGCACAGTGTCAGAATGGAAGTGAGTATGAAGATAAAACTTACATATTCGGAATTAGCATCACTTACACTATACACTGCTTACGCTAGTTCAGGGGGTGTTTCGGAGATGACAGGTTCCCTTTAAGAGCAGGACCATCACTACTACTGGAATTATCCATCACTATGCAAAAGGAGGCCCTCTCTTTCTAGTTGGTAAATCCATATTGGCAGTAGCCTCAAAAGTAGGTTAACAATAATGTTCTGATCTGCAAATGTAACTGCAGATTTTGCAGACACAGAGGTTCTGGAGCTCTGGATATGAAATCTGACATTCCAGTACCATGCTTTGCTGTATGGACAACCCCTGGCTGCCTTCTCCATTGACTGGCAGATACACCGTACACTACACTTTATCTCTACAGTTTACTTTTATCATTCATTTCTAGGTTTACTGTTCCTTTAACCTTTTTAGATTTTTATATCACGCATAGAAATAACTTACATATTAGGCACTTACTATGAGTCCCGATTTCTTTTTGGCGCAGAAGACTCCACAGACTCCACAAATGAGAAACTGAAAAGAAGAAACACAAGTCAACCAAGGAGTCTCACATCCTTTGGACAAAACGTCTGTTCTTCCTATTTTACACTCTTTTATTCTTAAAATCCTTTGCTGGGTTTGAGTATATGCTTTGGTAAAACAGATGACAATATAAAAATGAATATCTTTATTACATTTAACTGCAACCAAAGAAAAAAGTTCAGTTGTGGTTATAATGATTTGCCTGTCCAATGTTAGGGTACTTTCAGACTAGAGTTATTGCTGGATACGGCAGGGTTCAGCAATAACGCTTCCGTTACTGATAATACAACCATCTGCATCAGTTATGAACTGATCCGGTTGTATTGTACTATCTTTAACATTGCTGGGACAAATCAGTTTTCTATTGTGTCAGACAAAACGGATCCATCCCCATTGTAGGTTATGACGGATCCGTCTTGCGCCGCATCCCCAGGATGGAAAGCAAAATACAACATGTTGTGGTTTGCTCTCTGGTCTGGGGACGCAACTAAACTGAACGGAATGCATTTTGGAGTGCTCCGTTCTGTTCAGTTCAGTTTTGTCCCCATTGACAATGAATGGGGACAAAACTGAAGTGTTTTTCCCGGTATTGAGCCCCTATGACGGAACTCAATACCAGAAAACTCTAATGCTAATGTGAAAGTAGCCTTAGTTGTCAGTACACATGGACACTCCTTTTCCGTTTGTCTTAGATGAATGGCCGTCCACGGAGAGATTTTGAGTCCACTCTCAGGGAACCACTATTGTAGACCAGATCTCCATTTTGACTCATAGTGAAGGATCTGAGCAGGAGACCCAGTTCTTTGAAATGCATATACTTTAATAGGGCAAATAAACATGGGTTGGTGTCGTAAGACAACCCTTTTAAGCCAGAAAGCAGTCACTTGATCAATCTTGGCTTTCCTTTAGATGAGTGGTCCCCTTCCTCTGGCTCTCCAACTTTCACAAAACTGCATCTTGTCAAGGTTTGGTTCTCATTAGTTATCTACTTTGTGCTATAAACTACTTTCACTCTAAAGTGAATTTTCATCAATTACTCTAGCTTCCATTCCTTGTTGGATTTTTTTGTTGTTCAGATTTACCTCATTTGCAGTTTTCTCTTATCCCCCATGTTTGAATCCAACTTCCTGGTTTATCATGTGTCTACTGTCCCATCATGCCTAAGGACAGTGAGATGTGTCCTGACATCAGCAGATCATGTGACACTAACCACACCCCTTATTCTCACCAATGAGGCCTCCTGCGTTATAAGGCTCCAATGCAGGATGTAACCAACGGCAACTTCAAATGGAACTGATTTCCCACAGGGTGCAATTGTAATCTAATAACTTTTGAAAAAAAAAATTTGCTAAATGGTGGTATTTGTAGAACGTGCTATCTGTTGGATGGAATACATTTATATTAGTGGGGCAACCCCTTTAAAGCATCTGGAGGATTTGCATGTGCTGTAGCTGTGCAAGGATGTACACAGAGATCATACAACTGCAGGATTCTGGTTGTCAGTGACACCTGGACTCCCTATAGAGAAGACAGAGACAGTTTATTATCAGCCGTGTCTTCCTGAACACTGTGAGCACTGTGTATACAGTTCAGTAAGCAGCCATAATGCTTTTTATTCCAGTCATGGCAATCAGGTAATTTCCGGATGCTAGGCAACTGCAGGAGATGCCGGGTCTTATGTATGTCATACAGATTAGTCTAAAGTTGTTCAAAATGGACGATTTCAACTGAAATGAACATTCATTGGTCAACATTAACCAAAGAACGATCTTTTTAGCCAACCAATGACAGATCATTATCGTTTGAAAAAAAGTCGGCCATGTTTAAAATTTTCATTTGATAGCTGGACAAAAGATCTTTTGTTCAAAAAAATATCATTCACGAATGAAAGATCTTTGTTTGAAAAAAGTTCCCAGAAAGATCTTTTGTCCTTCGGCCGGTTTCACATGTATATGTAACAGTCAATTTGGACTAAGGTCCACTGCACATATATCCGTTGTGCCCGGCCAGGTGTTTTAGGCACAGCACTTAATTGCACCGATCCAGCACCCATACAGTAATAGTGCTGGACAGGGAAACGTAGCACGCAGCATTTTTCTGCCTGTCGCTAATTGATCAATTCCGGCTTCAGTTTCCCTCCAGCGTTTTCTGTACCATGCTGGTGGGAAACAGAACCGGATAGCTTGATATATGTGAAGAAGGCCTAAAATGTATTTAACGTTGTCTATGAAACGAACCAATATTTGTTCAACTGCTATCTAATGTGCATGGCCACCTTTAGCAGATTAGCTGTAACGGGGAGCCGGCGGCGCGCTTCCCCTCTGCCGTGCCGCCGGTCTCCCAGGAGTGCGCCGGAGCGAGGACGCAGGATGCGTCCTCGTCTCCATGACGACACTCACAGGAGAGGGTCCGGCACGCGCACTGATACAGCGCGTCCGGCGTCCTCCCCGCCCCCCTAGTAAACGAGCAGGCGGGGACATCTGAGCGCTGGTCTGGGCAACCAGCGCTCAGAACATTTATTATATACCTGGTTTTGGGTCATGTGGCGCTGGCCACGCCACATGACCAAATTTGGTGCATATTTGAGCGCTGGTCACGTTTGGCCAGCGCTCGGTATGCAAATGAGGTCATGTGACGCTGGCCCCGTCACATGACCCAGTGGAGGGCTATTTAAAGCCACTAGTTGTCCTCCCTAATTGCCTGTGATTAGCGTTACTACTTTGATCAGTGCTTGTGCGACCTTGTGTTTGATTGCTGTTTGACCCTGACCTTGGACTTGGACTTCGACCTCTCTTTGCTTCACCCCCGGTATTGACGTTATCTCCTGTGTATGACCCGGCTTGCTGACTATTCTGATATTGTGTTTGTTTCGTCTGTGTTTGTCTCTCCAATTGTTCCCTGTTCCTCCCTGTGCACGTATACAGAGCAGGGACCGTCACCGTGGTTGTCCGCGGCCGCCTAGGGCCGACTGAGGCAAGCAGGCAGGGAGAGAACGGGGGGGTATTCAGTACAGGGCGCACCTTCCCTTGTCTCCCCCGTGACAGAATCACAGGCCATACTAAATGGAGCCGTTGCGAGTTCTCACGGATCATATAGGTGACATGGCTCAGATGATCCAGGATCTGGCCGAGAGAATCCAACACCAGGAGCAGCTGCAAACTGCACCCGCAGCCGCTCCCTCCATTATTGAACCCCATATAAGGTTGCCCGATCGGTTTGTGGGTAACCGAAAAACTTTCCGTTCTTTCCAGGAAAGTTGTAAATTATATTTTCGTTTACGCCCACACTCCTCGGGTTCTGAGCAGCAGCGGGTAGGAATTATTATTTCCTTGCTGCAAGGGGATCCGCAGGAGTGGGCTTTCTCATTGCCATCTGACTCCCCATGTCTGTTGTCTGTGGAGGCCTTTTTCCAGGCCTTAGGTCTTTTGTATGAAGAACCAGACTGGGCCACTGTAGCAGAAACTCAGCTCAGGAACATTCAGCAGGGAAACCGCCCAGTAGAGGATTACTGTGCAGAGTTCAGGAAGTGGTGTGTCTCCTCTGGGTGGAATGACCCAGCTTTGAGAAGCCAGTTTAGGGTGGGGCTGTCAGACCAACTCAAGGATCTTCTGGTTAGTTATCCTACTCCTGACTCCCTAGAGACGAGCATGACTTTAGCTATTAAGCTGGATCGACGGGTGAGAGAAAGACAGAGGGAACGATCAAGTACTCCTCAAGCTGTCGTCCTGCCTGAGTTTCCTCCTCTGAGTCCACCTCCTGCCAAGGTCCCGGAGTCCATGCAGTTAGGAGGTATCCTGAAAAACCAAAGACGTTTAAAGGGAGCCTGCTTCTACTGCGGTGAGGTGAACCACTGGCTCCAGCAGTGTCCAAAACTTCCGCCCTCTAGGAGATCTCCGGTGGGAAGTAAGGTAACCCCAGCAGTGGTAAGGAGAAAGATTTTAGTACCCATCTCCATTGCATATGATCAATTCAGGGGTTCTGGAAAGGCTTTTGTTGACTCTGGTTCTGCTGCTAATTTTATTAATTTTGATTTTGTACAGTCTGTGGGTTTACCGATGGTCCATTTAAGGGAGGGTATTCAAATTATCGCCCTCGACTCCACCCCCCTAAATAATGGGAGGATCGAGTTCTGTACTCCTAGTGTGACCCTGACGGTTGGGATTTCGCATTCTGAAAAATGTGTTTTTTGGGTCTTAAAGAATTTACCTGCTGACCTAGTTCTTAGTTTACCTTGGTTGCAGGACCACAATCCTGTAATCAATTGGTCAACAGGTGAATTAGAAAAATGGGGGCTGAATTGTGACAAGTGTTGCAAATCTGTATTGCAGTTGGGAGGTACTACTGAGTCTCTTTTCTTACCTGAGTACATCAACGATTTTTCGGACGTTTTCTCCATGTCCGAGACTGAGTTCCTCCCTCCTCACCGGCAATATGATTGTGCCATCGATATTATTGAGGGGTCCAGATATCCCAAGGGCCGTATCTATAATCTCTCTACTCCAGAGCGTCAGTCTATGAGGGATTATCTCAAGGAGAGTCTGGCCAAGGGTCACATCCGGCCTTCTGTTTCTCCCATGGTTGCAGGATTTTTCTTTGTCGGAAAAAAGGATGGAGGGTTGAGGCCCTGTATTGATTACAGGGAACTCAATAAAATTACTGTTAAAAACAGGTACCCGCTGCCCCTTATTCCTGATTTGTTGAATCAGGTTCAGGGTGCTTGTTGGTTTACTAAGCTAGATCTGAAGGGGGCGTACAACCTGATCAGAATCCGTGAGGGTGATGAATGGAAAACTGCCTTTAATACCCCGGAGGGTCATTATGAGTACCTAGTAATGCCCTTCGGGTTAAGTAATGCTCCTGCGGTGTTCCAAGATTTTGTCAATGACATTTTTAGACCATTTATTGGAAAATTTGTAATTGTCTATATTGATGACATCTTGATTTTTTCTACAGACTGGGAGAGTCACGTATCCCACACCAGGCAAGTGCTGGAGGTGTTGCGTGAGAACAAGTTGTTTGTCAAAGGGGAGAAGTGTATCTTTGGTGTTCAGGAAGTGACCTTTTTGGGATACATTCTCACCCCTTTTTCCTTCAAAATGGACCCGGGTAAGGTACAGGCCATTGTAGATTGGGTGCGACCTTCCTCTCTGAAGGCGCTCCAGCGATTTCTGGGTTTTACTAATTTCTATCGGAAATTTATCAAAAATTTTTCTGTTATAGCCAAACCCATTACGGATTTGACCCGCAAGGGAGCTGATTTAGTCAACTGGTCCCCTGCAGCTATTGAAGCTTTTGAAAAGCTAAAGCGTTTTTTTGTTGATGCTCCTGTGCTGATCCAGCCTGATCAAAATAAGCCGTTTGTAGTTGAGGTGGATGCATCTGAAGATGGTGTGGGGGCAGTACTGTCCCAGGGGTCTTCCACCTTAACTAATCTCAAGCCATGCGCCTTCTTCTCCCGCAAGTTCTCTCCTGCCGAGAGAAACTATGACATTGGTAATAGGGAGTTACTAGCAATCAAGTGGGCATTTGAGGAATGGCGTCATTTTTTAGAAGGGGCATTACACCGCATTACGGTCCTCACGGATCATAAGAATTTGATGTTTCTGGAATCTGCTAAGCGATTGAATCCCAGACAGGCGAGGTGGGCTTTGTTCTTTACTCGTTTTGACTTTTGTGTTACCTTCAGGCCCGGAAGCAAGAACATTAAGGCCGATGCCTTATCCCGAAGTTTCCAGGCGTATCAGCCTCCTGACGTCCCTCCTGAGCCCATCCTGCCAGCTGACATCATCGTAGCCGCTACCTCATCTGATCTCGCTTCTGAAATCTCGGCAGGACAACATCTTGCTCCCACTGGTACTCCCAATGACAAGTTATTTGTGCCAGCTCATTTGCGGTTGCGACTGCTGGGTGAGTGCCATAGCTCTGTTTTATGTGGACATCCTGGTATCAATGCCACCAAGGAGTTGGTCTCTAGGCAGTATTGGTGGTCGTCAATCTCCAGAGATGTTCAGGCTTTTGTAACTGCGTGCAATACTTGTGCCAGGTCCAAGAATCCCAAGACTCGGCCTATGGGTGAGTTGCGTCCATTACCCATACCTGGTAGACCTTGGTCACATCTGTCCATGGACTTCATCACGGATTTGCCATGCTCTGAGGGTAAAACCGTGATTCTTGTAGTGGTGGACAGATTCAGCAAGATGTGTCACTTTATTCCTTTGTGTAAATTACCCTCTGCAAAGGTTTTGGCTTCCGTATTTATGGACCACATAGTTAAACTACACGGTGTTCCTGAGAATATTGTTTCTGACAGGGGGGTGCAGTTTGTGTCTAAATTCTGGAGGGCCTTCTGTAAGAAGATTGATATTTCCTTATCCTTTTCGTCAGCCTTTCATCCAGAGACCAATGGTCAGACTGAACGTCTTAATCAGTCCGTTGAGCAATATCTCAGATGTTATGTTGCTGATAACCAGCATGTGTGGGCCAGATTCCTGTCTCTGGCCGAGTTCGCGATTAATAACCGTGTGAATTCGTCTTCTGGGGTATCGCCGTTTTTCTGCAACATGGGGTTTCATCCGCGCTTTGGCTCCTTTTCTCCAGCTGTTTCGGCGGTCCCAGAGGCCAATGCTCTCTCTCAGGAACTGTGCACAGTTTGGGCACAGGTTCAGTCGAACCTGGAAAGAGCCCAAAGGATTCAAAAAACTAAGGCCGATAAGAAACGTTCTAAGGGTGTGAATTTCAAGGTGGGGGACATGGTATGGTTGTCAACTAAAAATCTACGTATGAAAGTACCATCCTATAAGTTTGCGCCTCGCTTCATTGGTCCATACAGGATCACCAAGGTGATCAATCCGGTGTCGTTTGAATTGTGTTTACCTGACTCCCTTCGTGTTCACAATGTTTTTCATATGTCTTTGCTTAAGCGTTATGTTGCTCCCGCTGGTCCAGAGGAACTGCCCCCGCCTCCGGTCGAGGTGGAGGGACAAGTGGAGCACGAGATTCATAGAATCATTGACGTTAGGAAAGTCCGGAATTCCTTCCAGTACCTTGTACACTGGAGGGGATTTGGGCCTGAGGACAGATCTTGGGTACCGCTGAGCAGGATGCATGCAGACGCACTTGTTAGGAGTTTTCATCGACAGCATCCTGAAAAGCCGGTTCCTCCAGCTAAGGGTCCGGTGGCCCCTCGTGAAGGGGGGGTACTGTAACGGGGAGCCGGCGGCGCGCTTCCCCTCTGCCGTGCCGCCGGTCTCCCAGGAGTGCGCCGGAGCGAGGACGCAGGATGCGTCCTCGTCTCCATGACGACACTCACAGGAGAGGGTCCGGCACGCGCACTGATACAGCGCGTCCGGCGTCCTCCCCGCCCCCCTAGTAAACGAGCAGGCGGGGACATCTGAGCGCTGGTCTGGGCAACCAGCGCTCAGAACATTTATTATATACCTGGTTTTGGGTCATGTGGCGCTGGCCACGCCACATGACCAAATTTGGTGCATATTTGAGCGCTGGTCACGTTTGGCCAGCGCTCGGTATGCAAATGAGGTCATGTGACGCTGGCCCCGTCACATGACCCAGTGGAGGGCTATTTAAAGCCACTAGTTGTCCTCCCTAATTGCCTGTGATTAGCGTTACTACTTTGATCAGTGCTTGTGCGAACTTGTGTTTGATTGCTGTTTGACCCTGACCTTGGACTTGGACTTCGACCTCTCTTTGCTTCACCCCCGGTATTGACGTTATCTCCTGTGTATGACCCGGCTTGCTGACTATTCTGATATTGTGTTTGTTTCGTCTGTGTTTGTCTCTCCAATTGTTCCCTGTTCCTCCCTGTGCACTTATACAGAGCAGGGACCGTCACCGTGGTTGTCCGCGGCCGCCTAGGGCCGACTGAGGCAAGCAGGCAGGGAGAGAACGGGGGGGTATTCAGTACAGGGCGCACCTTCCCTTGTCTCCCCTGTGACATTAGCTCTGCAGTGAGGCCTTAGAGGCTTTATTGCCCCTGGGGCTATTATGTCAGATCTGGTGACAGGGAGAATCAAAAGTAAAAGAATAATAATATAATATAATGTAAAAATGCCTCAGAAAGGCCTTACATGACCTTATGGGGGCACAAAGTCTAAAGTTAATAAATAAGTGCAAAATGAAATTAAAGAAACACACTACTAGCCCTCTCTGCAGCATCTAGCCCCACCTCCAGCAACTGAAAATTGTATACACTTATTTAAAGGGCATCTGTCAGCAGATTTGTACCTATGAAACCGTCTGACCTGTTACATGTGCACTTGGCAGCTGAAGGCATCTGTGTTAGTCCCATGTTCATATGTGCCCACATTGCTGAGAGAAATTATGTATTACTATATGAAAACGAGCCTCTGAGACGTTGCTATTATACCTAGAGGCTCTGCTCTCTCTGCGATTGCAGAGGACCAGGAGTGATCATGTTTACATTGCCTGGCCCTATCAATCAAAGTGCAGAGGGTGCAGCAGTTTAAGAGAGAGCAGAACCTCTAGGTGTAATGGTAACGCCCCCATTGCTCCTAGAGGCTCATTTACATATACTTAAACATAATTTTTCTCGGCAATGCGGGCACATATGAACATGGGACCAACACAATTGTCTTCAGCTGCCAAGTGCACATGTAACAGGTCAGCCAGTTTCAAAGGTACAGAAAAGGACATAGTTTTAAAAAGTATGTGCTATTTATAAAAAATGTGAAAATAGGCTGTTTTCCTTCGAACCTTTATCTGTATATAAAAAGTTTAAAATACAAAAATAAAAATGACATAAAATAATCACCAAATAACCAGTGAAAAAAAGATGCAAAAATTATTTGAATAACCAAACAAAAAAAAAAGATTTTGCTTTCAAACCCCCATGTACTGAAAAAACAAAAATATGTCTGATCATGAATGGGGGAAAATGGCCCAGTCCTGAACTAGTTAAAGTGTGTTACAATTAAATATGCAGGTTCTGTCCTCCATAAAGTCCAATATCCTAGTTCCATATAAGTTACTCTTTAGAAAAAGCACTCTGAAGACTGATTTAGCATGACTGATAGTTCTGATTTAGCAGTATGTAAATTCAATCTTCAGGCAAGAACTAAAAAAATCAGTGTTTGCCTGCAGACATACTGTTTTGTAACCTTTAAGTATGTGACATAGGTCTTTGTCATGCCTCTGAAATCTGTTCAAATTCACCTTCTATATTTGCTTAAGTGCTCATGCACGCGAACGTGTGCCGGCCGTGCCTCTGCTACGGATCGCAAATTGCGGTCCGCAATGCACAGGCACTGACTGTAGGGCCGCTTCATGTGGATCACGGACCCATTCACTTGAATGAGTGCTTCCGTGGGGTTCCGATCCGTGCCTCCGTTTGGCATCTTTGGGATTGCGGACCCATTCAAGTGAATGGGTCCGTGATGCGGGGTGCACATGGCCGGTGCCTTTGTATTGCGGACCCGCCGTATGCGGGCCACAATACGGCCATGGCTGGGCAACGGCCATGGAAAATTGTTATATTTAGTTTGATTTACTTTATTTGAGTGTTACATAAAAACACACCATAGATTGCAGATGTGGACAAGTTCTTAGATTTGGTCCTACAGTTCAATTTGTAAGGTTCAGTTCATAAGTGGTTAGGTATCTGCACTGTGTAGGAAGGATCTTGGCCACCTAGTCTACTGTTAATATCAGAAACATCTTTTGTTTTGAGGACTGAGAGGGGCGTGACACTTCCATACCCAAGGTTTGTACCACAGATTTACCAACTATAAGATGGACATGGAAACCCATTACATAAATTCATTACATTCCTGAAGATTTACATGTTCATGCTAACAATCATACAGTATATTCTCATATATAGTAATTAAAGGGGTTGTTTGATTAAAGGGGTTGTCCCACGAAAAATATTCTACAGCTTTCAAACCAGCACATAGATCTGAATCCTTTCGTAATTGCATGTAATTAAAAATTTTGCATAGATATTGAATTCAATAAAATGTATGTGTATAGCACCACCTGCTGTTTGTTTTTTTCTTATTTCTAGGGGATTGGCATAGTGCTAGCAGCACCATTAGAGCAACGCCCCCATGCTCTCTGTACACCGCCCTCCCCTTTGAGTGACAAAGCTAGACATTTAGTCTAGCCCTGTGTTTTTGCGGCAGCATCAAGCGTCAGTGATTCTGGCCCTGTACAGTGGATCTGTTAAGCCCATCAGATCCACTGCGCAGGCGCCAGGTCACTGAGCCACGGTGCTGTTGTGAGAACACAGGGCTAGTCAAGATGTCTAACCCATCACTCAAAGGGGAGTACAGAGAGTATGGAAGCGTTGTTCTGGTGGTGCTCCTAGCATTATGGCTAGCCCCCTGGTGTTCCAAATGGGTAATTTACATAAACATAAAAATTAAATGGGTTTTCCTAGATTTCAATACTGCATAGGTCATCAGTATCTGATCGGTTAGGTTCCAACATCAGCTGTTTGAGAAGGCAGAGGCGCTTGTCCCTAGGCCATGTGACGAAACGTTTTACACAATTCCTAAGCACAGCCGCTATACAGTGTTTTACGCACCACAATCAACTCTACCAGGCAATATGTCTGGTTTATGAGGGTTGATAATGGTGACAGGTATCTGGTGGTGGATCCGCCAAAATTATGAAGAGTTATAAAGAGGTGCCGGCCTCTACATAACTTCAGCATATCCAGTGCCTGTCTAAATGTAAAACAGTTTCCGAGCTGTCATTTAGACCATTTTCTACACCTAAAACAGGCATAGAAAATGATGGATGACATAGAAAATGATGGATGAGATGGCCCTGCCGGACCATCCCCTTCACCGCTCATGTCACGCCCACTTTTTTACACCTGGCGCGAGAGGAGAAAAGTCGCGGATTGCAGCGCAAACGCTATTTTCTGCACCAGAAATATAGGCGTGTTTCTGGATAATAAATGACCCTAACAGTCTTTTAAGTGACAACAGGCTTATTCTTCTCCCTGGCATTGCACCCAACCTCCCTTGGCAGCAATACTCTATCCTTGAGCCTCTCTCTGCATAACAGCAATGAAGCTGGCCCTGCTGTATAATGCTTCGTTCACATAGTCAGTGTTCAGTCAGTGATTTCCATCAGTGATTTTGAGCCAAAATCAGGTGCCACAGAACAAGTGCAGATCTTTCCCTTATACCTTATGTCCGTGGAGGCTTCTATTTAAGACTATGGACACCTTGGGGGCAGGTTTTTCATTATTACATTCTACTGATTTTCGGCTAAAAATATTTTTTTCAATTTATTAAATGTTTAGCAGTTTTATCTGTATAGCTGGATATCTGTTTACATGAAGTCCCATCAGGCTCATGTGAAGCCCTTATCTCAGAACTCTTGACAGCTCATAAACATCTATTTAAGCCATAATAAATAAGAACTGACCTTTAGTCAGGTTTTATGAACTGTCAGGAATTCAGAGATAAGGGCTTCAAATGAACAGTTAACTTAGTTCCTTGACAGAAGGTAAACTTAAGGTAAACAGAAAGCCGGCTACTCTGCAAATGCACTGAAGCTGACAGCTATACTGGGCAAATGGCTGACAATTTTAATAATGAAAAAATGATTTTGAGTCCAAAAAGAGTAGAATGTAATAATGAAAAAAAAAATGCCACCAAAGGATTCTGTGACCTTCAAGTACCTACTTATGCTCCCCTCAGAAAATGCTGCACACTGTGGGAACACCTTAGGTATGACCCCTTTGCTGACCCCTGCCTCAGCCCAGCATTGCTGCTTGTCTGGTCATTAAAGGGGTATTCCGGTAAAGTAACATGTTTTGAAAAACTGCATTAAGGCTGCAAGCTGTGACCCAACCAGAACCCAAACCTATACATATAACCAGACCTTCACTTTACCTTGCAATCCATTTGTCTAGCTCCTGTCTGAGCCTGCAACACACTTACAGTATCATAGCGCCTGATCTTCCCTCACAAAACTACAATCCCCACAATCCCTAGTTTTCATGCTGTGACTTTGTGCTTGTTCAGTAGTGTTGATGATTACTGATTAGCTGCCTGATATACAGTCCAGTCACGCCCCCTCTTCTCAGTAATCAGCAGCACACTGACATTTATCTAGAGAACCGATATCAACACACTGAGCATGCTCGACCTAACAAAGACTCAGAACTACAGGTCGATACCAGGGTAACTTATGAGGAAACACAGTGGGTAGCAGAGGAAGAAAACTACGTTTATAACTACTGAATGGTAAATATGTGAAACTGACATTATATTAGGTAATTATTGATGGTGAATTAGTGTAAAACATAAGTTATATTTATAGTAACCGGAATACCCCTTTAAACCCATTCATGGCTAACAATTCACACTACTGTTTCTTCTAAGTAGACAATGTATTTAATTACATTAACATGGGATTTACATAATTCATAACTGCTGCACCCATCAACTTTCTACCTGGGGGTACATGCCATGAATATTACATAATAGGAACAGTTACACCACAATTAAATATTATTTTTGTATAATTCTACATGGAAAAAATAGTTACTTTTGTTACTTACTTTCTGGTACAAATATGCTCTGGTCTTTACTACATTATAATGGTACCACTGGTGTTTAATCTGTATAGTAATATGCATGTCCATCTACTGAGGTGGTCACACATGCTCAGTTCCATCCTTCAACTACCACCAGCCACATCTACCGTTAGATGCTGTGACAGTTACAAGGAGAGAGCTGCTGCAGAAAGGACACATCCCTAGAGAATCTAGTAAAGCAACTAAAGCAATGAATGTGGAGATCTCTGGATCCATGTGAGGTGCATGTCTGGTTCTAGATTTGTAGATCTGGTTCATTGTTTTACATTAATCATGGGGTAACCCCTTGAGTTCAACAGGTCATATGGATGGAGTCAACATTAGCCCATAAAGGCAATACATAACTGTATAGGATATGTATCCTCTTGTATGAGAGCCCTTTGTGTGTGACATTGCAAGTGGTGTGACATTGTCCATGTGTGTGGCAAGCCAGTTGTCTGTAACAGCCACAGAAGAGAGCTAGAGGATGAGGGTGCTGGAGAGGAGACTGGTGCTCGAGCGTACAGTTTGGAAGCTGTGAGAAAAGCAGGTAAGAATCAAAGCTCTGTTTTATCGGGGAAAGATTACAAATTGCTACAAGGGAGAGTCAGCATGCCACCTTTGTCAAATTGCATTCATAAGTTTGACTGTTCCAGCAACATTTAAGAACTGTACCTCTACATCTGAGATGATTTCATGCACCCATATGTTAAAGAAGAACTCCTCTGACCTGTTAGAAAGGTGCATGATATAATCTGTAGTGAATGCAATCTTCTTATCAGGGACTCTAATTGAGAGTTATCCACTTTCTTCTTAGTGTAGCTGGGGCATTGTGACCAACTCCTTGACCTCCAACTGACCCAGGACAGGAAGCCAGTCACTGCTCTATTCATTCCTATGAACTGAAAGTGAGGCTCCCATAGGAATGCATAGAGAATTAGACTTCCTGTCCACACATAAGTCTCTGTGTCAGTTGGTGAGTCTAATTCCTAGTGACATGACACAGATAAGAAACTTCAGGATGATATAAGTCAAAAATACAGACACTGGTAAGAAAATGACATTCACTACAGATTACATCATGTACATTTCTAGCAGGACATGGAATAACATTTTTTGCGGCAGTTCTTCTTTAAGCTAGACTTTTGCCCTTAAATAAACCATCTGTAAAGATGCACTTGACTCATGTCTTTTATAACTGTGACTCTCCTGCAACCCTCACTGAGCTCAGCTTACATAATGTTGCATCTTTCTTAAAAACAACCTTTACCTGCTGATGTCAGGAAGTCTCATCAGCTAGTCATCATCAGATGTACTGAAATGAAAGATTTGTCCAGTCCAGACAACCTTTAAAAAAGTATTACCCAATGGTCGGCTCAAATATAACCAATAGTAATTTTATTATCAAATAAAACTAAAACATAAAACAATAAAATCCTATAGCAAAAGTATAATATACATTTAAAACATCTCATATGTAGTTATAAATGCGCTAATCTCGGTCCCTCCAATATTTCGGGTGTGGAGCTCTCACAGTATCCCGAAATATATTTTACTCTGTGTTTACTGTTAAAAATACTGATGTTAATTAATGTTCAAACTCCAAATCATCATAGTGCAATGTTGATATAGTATATCGAGGAGTGGATCTGATGATATTGTCCACTATTTTACCTGCTCCTTGCAGTATTGGTTGAAATCACTGCCGTATCGATATTTGCAGTACCGCTTGGTCTTACGACCTAATATTCTTTCACGGACTCACCGGACCTTGTACCCGACACCTTGATTTGATCTCAATCGTGGAGGTCTCTCGTATCGGTGGTTTTAGTGTTTGCGTCCTTCTCTCCTGGGACGCCGGACAGCTGGACTCCGGCCCTCCGTTCACAACGGTATCCCCAGTGTTTTTCTTCCAGCGCTTGCGCACTTGTTATTTAGAAACGCCCGACTAGACGTCCACGTGTATTATCCACCGGTGTCGGTACAATATTGAAATAATTAGGTCTTTTTATGCAGCAGTATTCCTCGATGATAGTTAGTCTATTGACTTGAAGAAAAATATACCAGCGTATAATACCATTATTATTGGTATTATACTCTGGTATATTTTTCTTCAAGTCAATAGACTAACTATCATCGAGGAATACTGCTGCATAAAAAGACCTAATTATTTCAATATTGTACCGACACCGGTGGATAATACACGTGGACGTCTAGTCGGGCGTTTCTAAATAACAAGTGCGCAAGCGCTGGAGGAAAAACACTGGGGATACCGTTGTGAACGGAGGGCCGGAGTCCAGCTGTCCGGCGTCCCAGGAGAGAAGGACGCAAACACTAAAACCACCGATACGAGAGACCTCCACGATTGAGATCAAATCAAGGTGTCGGGTACAAGGTCCGGTGAGTCCGTGAAAGAATATTAGGTCGTAAGACCAAGCGGTACTGCAAATATCGATACGGCAGTGATTTCAACCAATACTGCAAGGAGCAGGTAAAATAGTGGACAATATCATCAGATCCACTCCTCGATATACTATACTAACATTGCACTATGATGATTTGGAGTTTGAACTTTAATTAACATCAGTATTTAGTAACACTAAACACAGAGTAAAATATATTTCGGGATACTGTGAGAGCTCCACACCCGAAATATTGGAGGGACCGAGATTATCGCATTTATAACTACATATGAGATGTTTTAAATGTATATTATACTTTTGCTATAGGATTTTATTGTTTTATGTTTTAGTTTTATTTGATAATAAAATTACTATTGGTTATATTTGAGCCGACCATTGGGTAATATTTGTTGTATAAATAGGCTAAGTTTGGTAATTAGCGGGTCGTGCAATCTCCAGGTGAGCACTTCAATAATTGCAGAGTGTGTTCAAACCTTTAAAAAAGACTTAAACCAATGGGTTGAAAACCAAATGTAAACAAGTAATGCAGCGTTTCTGATGATGCAGGTCTATTTAACTGATAATTGTGGGAATAGACTGAGTGATATGATGCAATATATTATCTTTTTTTATTGTAGTTACGTAGATTAAACTTAATATGGTCATTTCCGCTGGAGCATGAAATAGGTCCCTAGATACTATTGATCCATTTTCACTTTATCAAGATCAATATACAGTATGCCATTCATCTTTCTTACAACCAAATATGTATGTATTCACAAGACTCAAATGTAGATACGCAGATATCAGATGACATAAATATTACAGTCCTAACATCAACATACCATATGACTCTCATTCTGTTTCTTTTGTTTTGTCAGTCTTGGTAAAAGAAAAACTCTTAATCTAGACCAAATTTGAGTGAGAGAGAAAGAAGTGAGAGCGAGGAGATAGGGGTAGGTGAGGGAAGGGAGAATATTGTTTTAGGGTCATTGTCTTGTTGGAATGTAAACCTTCAGCCAAGTCTGAGGTCCAATGTATTTTGGATCAGGTTTTCATTAAGAATATCTCTGTACTTTGCTCCATTCAACTTTCCCTCAACTCTGTCTCACTGTCCCAGCAACTGAAAAACACCCCACAGCATGATGCTGCCACCACCAAGCTTCACTGTAGGAATGGTTTGGGGCAAGTTATGAGCAGTACCTGGTTTACTCCAGACATGCCGCTTAGATTTGAGGTAAAAAATATAAATCTTAGTTTCGTCAGACTAAAGAATCTTGTTTTTAACAATCTGAGAGTTCTTTAGGTGCTTTCTTTTTGCAAATTCCAGGTGGGCTTCCATGTTTCTTTCTGGCCACTTTGCTATAAAGCCCACATTGGTAGAGTCCTGTAGTGATTGTTGACCTTCTGGAAGTTTCTGATCTGCACACAGGATCTTCAAAGCTCAGCCAGATTGACCATTAGGTTCTTGGTCCTCTCTCATATCAAAGCCCTTCTCTCTCAATTACTTAGTTTGGGAGAAAAGCCTACTTTATTTGTTCAAACCTCTTCAATTTTGGAGGCTACTGTGCTCTTGGAACTTTAAGTTTAGCAGAAATTTTTTGTACCCTTGGCCAGATCTCTGTCTTCACACAATAATGCTATATGGCTATATTTGGAAGTCTAGGCTATTTTTCTACTCCTATAGCAGTAAACACAGGGTAGCCCCGTTTCCACAGTGCGTTCTCCCATTGTGGAGATAGGAGCGGTTTTTAAACATTATAAATTACAATAACACACAAAATTTGTCCATAAAGAAATTACTAAACCAAATCAATCACTCTTTGTTCAGTTGGATGACCTCTGGCTTGACTACCCAGCCCCCTTGTCCTTGACATATTTTTCATTACATTAATGCCTCCCATTGCTACTCCTAATTGCACAGTATTGACCCTTTCCTTATACTGTATTAACCTATATTAACTGTCTTCCCCTAATCTTCTGCTGAGATCGTCACTTCTAAACAGTAGATCTGCAATTGCTTTATTCACTTCTGAGTCACAGCTAGCAAATAATAAATAGCATCAGTTACAGCTTCGTTACCTCTAGACTGTACTTTTCTGTGCTCTTTTGTCATTCTCCACCTCGTGCCAAAAAAAGCCCATTATGCTCAGCAAAATCAATCACATATCTGATAATAGAAGGTGGTAAGGACTGCAAATGGCTCCAGCTGCTGTGTTTCCAACTTACACTATGATAAAAGCTGTAACAGCTTATCAGACATGGATATGGAGCACGGCATAATAGGAAACATATTGAGATGCTTACCATAACGTATAAAAGGCATAACTTCACATTAGAGGTAATTAAAGAGCAGTTTACATTTTCTGTGTAGTTGAGCAGAAGAAATTACCAACTACCACAGTTATATCTAGTTATCATATGTTTAGGTGCCGCTCCAGTATCTTAAATCGTCAGCTCTCATAGCCAAAGCTTAGAACTGATGTTGGAAGATGCTGCTAGGGGGTCATGGTGGCCAGTTTGTTGAGAGAACCAGATGACTGTGGTAATCTAATAGTTAAGGATAGTAGGCCGAGATGTAACAGGAAGTGATGTACTTCAAGATACAGTTACTTTAAAGGAAATTCATTATTAAACCAGGCACAATGTCTTGTAGGGCCAGCTCAGCTGAATGTAGTGATTCCGTTAACTTACCTGTTGCTTCATTTAGGAAAAAAATACTTTTAATTAATTAATTTGCAAATAAGCAGTTAAGTGCACTTACAGTGGTCCCAAGCCAATCAGTTCACCCTTTATTTATTTATTTTGTGCACTTATATAGTGCTTTTATATTCCACAGCACATTACAGACATTATCATCAAGCTTTCCTAAATGGCACTCAAAATCTAAGTTCCCTATCAGTATGTCTTTAGAGTGTGGGAGGAAACCGGAGTACTGGGAGGACACCATTGCAAACACGGGGAGAGCATACAAACTCCATGCAGATGTTGTCCTTGGTCAACCCCTGCGCTGGTTCTTATGCTTCCTCTTCCAGACCCCCTTCTTGATAGACAGGGAAAAGCTCCTGAATAGTCATCTGGCTTCACCTTGTCAATCAAAGCAGAGAAACAGAGGATGGAGGAGGAAGCAAGAGGAGCAAGTGTCCACTGATTGGCTTGGGCCAGCCCTTGGTGCACTTAAATGTTCATTTGCATATGATCAAAGGCACTTTTTCTCCAGAATGAAGTGATGCTGAGTGAAAGGTATAATGACATTCATCTAAGCTAGTTCTACAAGGAATGATGTTTGGTTTAAAGGGATTCTTTCACCTGTTTTTCACCTATATAACTAACAGCACTGCCCCACAGAAGATTGCAGACACATCCCAGACATACCTGTGTGAAACTAAAAACAGCTTTCTCTCCCAACTCAGTTTCTAACAGCTATATCTTCTGATATACTGGATATAATGCTGTTTAAGTTTAGTTGCAAGCAAGTGAGCACTATGGCAAACCGGTGCACGGGGCAATACACAGAGTGTACAGATGTAGCCAGCATTATTTGATACCAGATGCACCAGGATGTTCACTTTAAGACAATTTGTTGTGTTATTATAATGTAATATATTACTATAATGTGTTTATCAATCTCACATCAGAAAATTTGGGGCACGATGCTCAACCAAGGCAAACACCGACCAAGGCCCTCTACTTATATAATACAATATAATACAGCACAGACAAACGTATACCTTAAAATAATCAGAGTTTATTTAATATATATTATATTGAAAAATACACAGACAATTAATACATATATAGCGATGGATGGAAGTCCCCAGCGGGTACACCACTAAGTCAATCGCCAAGTGCTCAGGGTGGCACAGCTCACTTCCTTAAAGTACATCAATCACAGTACATATAATGCCCATTGATCATACCATACGTATATATTTAAAGTGCCAGTGCATAATAATCCTAAAGGGGCAAACATACATTATATAGATACATAATAATAACAGAGCATGCCTACCAACCCTGAGCCCTCCACTCTCGTATGATCAATGGGCATTATATGTACTGTGATTGATGTACTTTTAGGAAGTGAGCTGTGCCACCCTGAGCACTTGGCGATTGACTTAGTGGTGTACCCGCTGGGGACTTCCATCCATCGCTATATATGTATTAATTGTCTATGTGTATTTTTCAATATAATATATATTAAATAAACTCTGATTATTTTAAGGTCTGTGCTGTATTATATAATGTGTTTATGTTGTGTTAAACTAGTCAAAATAATGGTTGCTACATCTGTATATGCGTGGATGGATGCAGTGGTGAAACTAGAACTGACTGGACGGCATAGCACATTGTTTTTTTTTTTACTCCTCCTCCCGGGTGGGCCATGATGAAGCAGCCACTTTCCCTGTACCACTTTAGCTACACCCCTGGTAGATAGATAGATAGATAGATAGATAGATAGATAGATAGATAATAGATAGATACTGTAGATAACTGATAGATATAAACTTAGATAAAAGATAGATAAATAGATAGATAGATACAAATAGATAGATGATGGATAGATGATAGATAGATAGATAGATAGATAGATAGATAGATAGATAGATAATAGATAGATAATAGATAGATACTGTAGATAACTGATAGATATAAACTTAGATAAAAGATAGATAGATAGATACAGTAGATAGATACAAATAGATAGATGATGGATAGATAATAGATAGATAGATTTTTCATAGAAAGACGGCAAAATATTGCTTTCTGTATGCTTTCAACTAAGTCAGTAATCTTGACATGTTTACTTATATTTTAGCCCATTTTATATACTTATCTTATGATTAAAGCATTGCGATAGATGAGAACCAGTAGAGAAGTAAGAAAAGAAGTTATTGCTCAGTCATCATCCCACATTGTAAATCAATTAGAGGTGGGAGCAATGCCTTGACTGGTGGCACCGAGCACTTTACTCATTAAATTATACACTTCTATTCAAACCACACAGCATTAAGAGGAATCTTACAGTCCTGATTTTTTTCAGTAGTCACATGAACATCTACAGACAGATTTCCAGCTTCTATTAAAGCCACGGACAAAAACAGATCATTATCTGCAATGACGTTTAGATTTCATCTAAAAAGATGCGCAGAATAAAAGTAGCAGTCCGGTACTTCGAAAATCTTATCTACACAATTCACAAAGGAAAAGCATAAGTCATGGCATATTTCTCCATATATAACACAGGTTTGCTTGTACAGTTTTTTATGCTACCATGTAATGCACCACCATGTTTTTATGAGATATGCTGATGTTTGCACCTTCTGTGCAGATTGATATAATACTCTATATTAAAGTTAGAGATGAGCAAAGTTTTGGAAAATTCGATTCAGCTGCTTTGCCGAATTTTAACAAAAATTTGTTTGTGACTAATTAATTCATTACGAAGCACATTTTTTGTAAGTAGGGGGTGAAATGACAGGGAGCGGCGATAGCGCTGCCCTCCATAATTGTACCCCTTAGATGCCACTTTCATACATGATCTCAACGTCTGAGAGTAATAATACAGTGTAAAATTAAGATTAAAAAAAATATAAAATATACTTATCATCTCCATTTGCTCGCAACAGGCTGGCCGCTGCCATACGTCACCACGCATGGGATTTTGGCCGAGATTTTCCATCAAGATGGCGATGGCTGGCCTGTTCTAAGCAAATAGCGGAGGTGAGTATGATTTTTTTGTTTTTTACACTGTTTCAGGTTAAATCGATCCGCTACCACTAAACACAAAGAAATTCGGCTTCTAGGTGAATCACATTTATCCTGAACTTCGGATCGAATTTCACTTAATTGGATTCGATACGCTCAACTCAAATTAAAATATTAAATCCTAAGTGAACACATAGGTGTAACTACAGAAGGCCCTAATAGTTCATCTGTGCATATCACAGCCATTGGAGTATAGGACACCATGGTGATATATGAGGCATATGAGGTTGTGTCTACTCCATTGTCAATATTACTTAGGATTTTAGTATTTGTGAGGCAGGCAATCTGACTGTTTGAGAGGCAGGCAATCAGATTCTGTCCAAGGGCCAAGTTTATCGCTGGTGCTCCAAAACCCCTAAATGTCATCATAGAATTAGTTGTGCGAAGACAAACAAGGGATTTTGTGTATTAATACAGAATACCAGCCCCTATAAAGATACATGGTATGGGGCAATTCCTGGGACCTTTGGCTAAAAATCATATTTTCAATTGGTCTTTATTAAAAATATTGAGCTATTCAGTTACAAAGGGTTAACGGTTTGTCTAGCTGGGTGACTGGTACTTTCACTTTCAACCTAATTACCCTTGTCTGTAAACTACTGAGAGTTCATAAACACTTATTTAAGCCACATTCTTATCAGTAAGGTAAGGATTGAGCTTTAATGAGTGTTTATGATGTGAGAGAGAAGAGATAACCTGTCCGTCTGCTCCCCAGATGACAGAATTGACAAAAATCCACAGGCAGCTAGTACAGCTTCTCAGCTCTGTACATAAAAAATGATTCCATATTGTTAATAAAGACCAATTGAAAAAGTGTTTTTAGGTCAAAATAAGTATAATGCAATAATTTAAAAAATTACCCCGAAAGGCGTACATAGCCTTTAAGTGAAAAGGTATCACTATTGACATTCATTCAGAACGAACGTATTGCTAGTATATTGTTACTAAGCTTTCACTTTGGCTCTCTTTATTTCCATTCTTCTGCTTATAGGTTCAGAAGAACAAAAATAAGGGAACTGATGGATTTGGCAAGTTAACTGAAGGAACGGAGTCTAAAAGATCCCATTGTCTATAATTGCATCAGTTAGGTTTCCATTTGGGAGAAGGTTTTTTCTTAGCAGAGAAAAAAGTCCCGTATGTAGGACTTTTCTCTCCCCTATTTTTGACTACTGTAATTCTGTGATGGAGAGTCCAAACTGAGCCTCCACCGTAGTTGGTATAATTGTATAATGTGCCGATGCCTGATTGCTTTCTTCCATGGATACATATCCAAACCCTTCATCTGAACAACTCAGTATCACAAGTGCCCCATGTATTTTACCCCTGAAAACTGTATTTAAAGGGGTTGGCCACCCTAAGTATCAAAAATCCAAAATTCCCCCAGACAATAGCCAACACTATGAAGTATTTCTCAGGTGACGTGTACTGGCTGTACGTCATTTATCTAACCTGTTCACCATGACACACTTCCCTGGAGGAGCTCCCTCAGACAGGCTGTGTGGGAGGAGCAGCTGCAAAGTGAAAGTAAAAATCCCAGCATGCACTGCAGTAAGCATGTCTAGAGGAGCAGTCACATGACCTCCCCGCCCACCTGTGTTCCCATAGAGACAAGAGCCCCTTAGATAATATCAATAACCCAGTTATCAGTGAATAACTGTTGTACAGACATTGCAATAGAAAGAACGCCCCAGTCCCAACAGTAAAGGAGGGGGGGTGTCACACATCACTATATACAGTATAAAGTGGTGATCACATATCACTGTATTGGGGGCATCATATATCACTATATACAGTGTGCAGGAAGGAGAGGGCACATATTTACAGATGACATCAGTGACTGCTGCTGATATCACTGACCTCAGCCATACTGACAGCTCATAAGGGGTTAAAGCTCCTGACCTGTTGGTCTGGCTGGTAAGATCACATTGTAGAGTGGTCATAGACAGGACAGACACTAGGATTGCTCACACTTTGTTGTCCACAGCACCTTTCTGGCTCTGCTACATCACTGCAGTCAGTGAGGTACATCACAGATTCTCCTCAGTCTCTCTTCCTCTTGCAAAGTTTCTTTATTTCAGCTTCTAACAAGTTTCTCTGCTAAGCCCCTTCAGCCCTGTATAGTCAGGACTGCAGTCACAGCAGAAGGAAACTTCTCTGACACAAGCAGGGTTCCTTTAGGACCCAGGAGCAGCACACTCCTTCCATGGACTAGTGCATATGCAGGCATAGACGAGACAGGCAGTTATGAGTGCAGGACAGGAGGGGGTGTGGCTTCCAATAGCAAGGGAACCAGGCAGATCTGCTGCAGAAGATATATGAGGAAGTTTATTGTCTGCCTGCTTTCTTTAGAGTTTTAATAAGTGCTAACAAAGTGGCCAACCCCTTTAATAAGACCACATACTAATGAGGAGTACTTAAAGGGTTTATCCCACCAGGAACATTATGGCATATCAATAGAATATGCCAATAATTTCTCTGGGTCCCGCTGCTGTCTGAAGAACAGGTCACCACTGTATACAGAGAGCATGCTGTGCATGCACAATGTCCTCTCCATTCACTGCTATGAGACTTACAAAAATAGCTGAACCAGCACGCTTGGCTGTTTTCTGAATTCCAATAGCAGTGAATGGAAACCAAGCCACACATGAGCGGACACCCCTCCATTCACCACTATGGAATAGCATGTGGAGGTGTAGTTGCGTGTGCGCAGCTTGTACTCAATTCACTTAGGAGCCCACGATCTTGAGATAGGAGCAGGTCCTGCACCTACCAGACATTTATGGCATATCCTAGCCATATGTCATAAATGTCCAGATGGGAATACCCCTTTAGAATAAAATAAAAAGAAATAATAATGTTACTCAATGATTCAATTAGTCAATGAAATACATTTCTCGCTCTAACATTAATAAAATAATATGGGTCTGAAAAAAACAGGCAGCAAAAAGCGTCACAAGTCTTAAGCATAAAACTCGGTAGGTTCTGGAGGGAATTGTTTTTAATAAGAAATTGAATGTTAGAAAAAGGGGCACAATCTGGAATTAGTTGGGGGAAGATCAGAAGCAATGTCAGGAAATTCTATTACTGAAGAAATAGTGGACATTCGAACAGACTTCCAGCGGATGTGGTTGGAAAATATATAGAAAGTGAAGACCATGTGCTCTTTTTCTCCTGACTCTCTTTTATGTTTGTAGGCTTCTATAATTTCACCTTGCCTCACTGCTGGCCTTCCCGCGGTTAAGCAGTGTGAATAATCACATTGGCTGGCACACTATTCAAATCCATAGATTAAAGGATGCTGATTTCAAATCTGTACTTCTTATGGTTATAGTCTCATTTTACCGCTAGGCACCGGAGACTTCCCGCTACGAATGAGTCCTGGATCATTATCTGTGCACACTGGAGAGTTCTCTCTATGGGTTGCATGACCTGTTTGTGGTCACACAGCAGGGGAATGAGAGTGAGTGTAAAGATAAAAAGTGTAGTTTACTTACGTAAAGTAATACAATCTCTTTAAGGCTAGTTTCATATCTGTGGCACGGTTTACAGCAAAGAATGCCCGGAATTGGCCAGACAAAAAATATTGTCTGGCCAAATCCCCCCCAACATAATTACCGGGGGCGGCTGGATCTCTACCGGAACCCATTATAGTCGATAGGGTCCAGCGGGCAGGCGGCACTATCCGGCAATGCCAGATCCAGAGAACTCCAGACAGCTGTTCGCTGCCACAACAGCGTGCCATAGAGTTGTGCGTTAGACGTGAAACTAGCCGAAATTCTTTTAACTAGTAGAGTATATCCTTATACCTGAGCATACCGTCACCAGATATGGATTTTATAGATTTTATGCATTTTACTTTTGACCTTGGCAAAACTTGTGATGGATTCTGCTTTCCTTCTTTAGTGCTGTATCTGAATAATTAGAGATGGAGAAGTAGGCATCTGCCCCCAAAAGGGATATTTTTGGACCATTTTTTAATTGCCCCAAAAATATGGCCGTGTTTGTTACCACGGGCTACAATGCGTTTACCCATAGCCATATATGTCACTGTCACGTTGACATTACTAATGCTGTCTTGGCATCAACCCTTTCCCGTCAGCGGCCAGGTCTTTAAAAATGGCGTCCACTTCTGAGCAGAGCGGGCGCCATAGCCGCGGAGTGCCTGCTGTTTTTTATTATTATTTTATCAGTATCAAAATGCAAGAAAAACTATACATATAAGGTATTGCCAGATTCGTACTGACCTGTAGAATGAAAGTAACTGGTCAGTTTTATCGCACATCAAACTTCATAAGTAAAAACCTGTAAAACTGTGGTGGAATTGCTTCCCCCCCCTCTCCCCCTCCCGTCACGCTCTGGTGTGGAGGGTATAGCCACACCAAGCGTAAGAGGGAAGGGAAAAGGACCAAACAAGGGAAACGGTCACCTCCTGTAGGAAACCCTGAAACTAGGCCCTGACTGACTACCAGTATGAACAGGCCTTAGTAGGAAGGAGTCAGCCCGTTCCTCCAAAAGGCCGGATGAACAGGAGACTCCAGAAGGCAAAACCACAACAGGGAAAAGTAGGATAAACACAAAAGGGAAAATGACACTTATCTAAATGCAGATATTGCAGCAACCGGATCTCAGCCAAGATCCACACCACACACAACAATGTGAGCAAAAAGTATAAACCGCAAGGGATACTGGGAGAGAAAGGGATAAATAGGGGAAAGATAATCACCACACCTGCAACAGCTGAGGGGAAGGGGTGTGGTAAACAGCAACCAAACCAAGAGGAAAACACGTCAAATTATGTCACTTTTGAAAGTCTAGCCAAACGCCTGCAACCTGATGCAGGCACGTTCTTGACACCCCCCCCCTCATAGCCCCTATATGGTTATGTGAACAGAAAAATAAAATAGTTATGGCTCTGGGAAGACAGGAAGCTCAAAAGAAGAACTAAAAAAAAAACTACAAGGGGGTTAAAGAGCTTGAAAGGAGTTGGATACAGTCCTAGGAGACCTCAGAGTGTCATACATGAATTTTTTAGGGCAATTGGGCGCTGAAGTTATTTGGAATGATTGAATCTAATGACTGATTCAACCCAATTGGACCCTAAATGAATTTTGGGAAATTTGCTCACCTCTGAACTTTAAGGCTAAGTTCACATGTAACAGATTTTTTGCAGATTTGTGGCACAGATTGCACACCGAAATCACAGTGCAGCCCCATACAAGTCTATGGGATTTTCCAATCTGCCACCACGTTGCAAGTTTTTTATATGGGGATTTGCTCATGAAGGATCCACAGCATGGCAATTATCTTGTGGATTACTTTCAGATTTCTTCCATTAACTTCATTTAAATTTGCAAATACATCCACAACAGACATGCGTGTTGCAGATTTACTTTCATCCACAATAAATCTGCATCATGTGAACTTACCCTAAATTCTCAGTACACAGAGCCCACTCAAATGTACATTACAATCACTAAGGAATAAGTAAACTTTTGTCTGTAGGACAATGTTATCTATGTATTTATGGATCTTACATTAAAGGGGTTGTCTCATCTCAGACATTGGTGGCATATCTTCAGGATATGCCACGAATGCCAGACAGGTGTCAGATAGATCAGGTACTATATCTGGCTCGGCTTTTTCCAGCAGTCCTATAGAGGTGAACGGAGTGGTGGCTGCGCTTAGTATGGTATGTACTTAGCATAGTATGCTCTCTATTAATTTTTATAGGACTTCCAAGAATAGTCACTAATTTTATGTAAGTACTGTATCTACCATAAGACAATAGAATATATACATTCCCATGTCTACTTTAGTCCAGATAAGTAGACTACAAATTGCTCAATTCAGTATAAAATAACTACTTGTTTAGATGATTTATCCATATAAATTCAAAATGGACTCCTCCACTTTGCAATTTCTTGCATAAAATGTAAGGAACTCATGGTTTACACTCAAACCCAACAAGTGCAAAGTAAATCCACCATATTTATCCATATACCATTGACCAACATTATAAAATAAAGTACCCTGACTGAATTTTTAAGTCTTGTACTCATGGCAGGTGGCATCACTTCCTTCTGATAACTATGCAGTTGATAACCATGTGGCTCAGTATGGAACCTCAAATCTAATCAAGAAATGCCATTAGAAAACTCCTTAGCTATGTCTACTGGGTTATGCGCCTCACTGTATAATATGTAACAGTGACAACATATTGCATGACATATGTAACCAGACTAATAAACAGATGGCTTGCTGCATATAAACTCTAACATATTGCATTACCATTGATTCTCTCACCCAGCAAACCAGTCATGACACACTGTACTCTCAGAACACCGGTATATAGATGGAAAATGGGTGAACTAAAAATATCTATGGATGCATTAGATTATCTAGATATAGTTGGCAATGATGCATGTGTTTCATTTAACCCCATTGTATAAGCTGCGGGTAAATATTAAAGAATAATATTGAAGCAAGCCTTCTATGATCAGTCATTGTGCACACTTTATCATAGTCTAAACACAGTCATGAAACACAGCAGCTCAGTTATCATCCAACATGCAAAGGTCACATTCAAAAGGTATCAGTTATGACACTTATTATTATTATTAGTAGTAGTAGTAGTAGTAGTAATAATAATAATAATGAAAAATAAACAACATTGTCCCAAGTATTGCTTGCATTCGTACTCTTTGGCAATGATAGATTTCACTATACAAAGATGAAAGCAAAACTGTGATTAATAATAGCGAAAAGATAGTGAAATGACTAACGTACACACGCCCCGCTCCATACCGGAGAAAAGTCTCCCAGCTGTGGTGGTGGATCCGTCCTAGTCCTGACCCTGGCAAAAGTGACAGCTCCCACAACTACACTGGATAAGCCCAGTCCTATCTCCAACACAGAGAGCACCAGGAGGCTTCCAATGATTTGGCTACTGGTGCACATGCTTCTCCAGTCATCATTCCTTTCAGATCAAGCAGGGAAGCCAAGTATCAACCTTCAGAGGAGCTCCTTTTTGGATTTTATTTTGCTCTGTTCTTATCCAAACTTGTCCTACAAGGCATGTCATTATAGAGGATAAATCATGTGTTATTGGGGGAAAAAAGAAAAGAAAACTCCTTGCGAAGATCTTAAACTTTAGTTTGATATTCCAAGTGTTCAGGAGAACGTCCCAGAAACCATAGGGTCATCATTGTATGAGTAGTCGCTGACCAGGGTGCTGAAGCTTCCAAATCACCCTCTAGCTTTCCCATCATATAGAGTTGCTGTCCAGAGTGCTGAACCTTTTAATTAACTTTCCTTTCCCATTGAGCTGCTGTCCTGAGTGCTGAACCATCCACTTCTCCGAAGAGACTTTTCCTTCACATAAGAAGCTCCAGCTCAGTAGCCTTCATTAGATTTCTTGTCGACTTCATCTATCAAGCACAACCTACACTGGAGTCTTTCCTAGTTTGTCTCTCGTGTCAGACTGAGGTTTTATGTACCAGGCAGGGAGGGCTATTCCATTAGGTAAGATTAGGCACTGCCTAAGGCAGCATGAAGAGGTGGGTGTCTCCAGCAGTCTAGGGAGACACAGGCAATTTAAAGAGCTGTTCCTCTTGGAATTGCTGAACCTCTGTGTTAGCAGCAGAAGGGAGGGGGCAGGAGATTTATCACCTCTGCCTTTATCCCAGACATTCACTCTGGATGGAGAAACTGCAGTTTCTGAGCAGCTGTATAAGTGTGAGGTGAATAGAGCAGACCTGATAGCAGACTGACTATGATGTATGTTCATGGGAAAAGCCAGATTCATGATGAATGTTTCCTGAGTATTGATCACAAGAGCACATGGACGGCAGCTGATGACACTGCACAGACCTACAGTAAAGGCTTACAGCATGATAGTGCACAGAGCAGGATTCCCTGCCATTACCAAACAGTATTAAAGTGACGCTGTATGCTTGGAGTGTCATAAGAAATATTTCAGGGAGTAGAATAGGGAATCACACACATAACTCCCTAATATTTCCAATATTTAATGTTGGCTTCTGGAGCAATGGAGTGAGATATGTTCTATTTTTAAGAGGACCTGTCACTTTTTCTGACATGTCTGACATAGGAAATAAATTGACTTACCATTCTTCTTGTCATAGGGGTATGTCCCTACAAAGTGTGGCATTATCAGAACTGATTGGACAGTGTCAGATGTTCAGGGGCACACCCCCAACTGTCAAATTATTAATAAACTTTTAGTAGAAATAGCAGATGAACAGCACAATACAGGTTGTTATAAGAGTTGATGCACCAGAATTGTTTCACAATGTATAGAAATGCATTATTTTGTCAGGTGAGCAATAAGGTCCTCTTATGCCTCCACCAGTAACTTTCAGATTCTACAATAGAATGAGCTCTAGAATACAGGTTTATGTAATGTAATGTAATGTTTTATGCAAATATGCCTGCATGACAACTAAGGGTCCATTCACACGTTTGCATGTCATTGCGGGCCGCGGAACGGAAGTGCGGATGCGGACAACTAACTGCGTGATGTCCGCATCTATTGCAGCCCCATTGAAAAAGAATGGGTCTGCACCTGTTCCGCAGTGGCGGAATGGATGCAGAACCATTCATACGAATGTGTGAATGAATAGGGGAATTTTTTATAATGCAGTACAATAGTAATAATGCACTGTAAAGACAAATGTCCAATCAATATCTCCGGTGTGGAGAAATGAATATTCCTAAAGCATAAGAAAACTTATTGCTGTTTTTAAAGGGGTTGTCCAGGGACTTAACATATATATAAAAAAAATCTGTATAAAATCTGTAATATCTACACTGTGTGTCAATTTACTAGCAGCACTACTATTATACAATGCTGCAGATTTGCCACATGCAAATCCACTGCAATGAATCTGCAGTATTTATACCACAAACTCTAACTGGTATCTAAATACCCAAACTGTCTGTCAAGATAATACTTTATTTGCTACTATATATTATTGCATGGTTGTGTTATAGCAGTGGTCCTGGCCAACAGCCATTTTTGCTCCCAGACACAGTTGTTGCTCTGCTAACCTGCTTCCTGGTTCCCTGGCTGTCTGGTTCCAGCACTCTTCTTCTTCTGCTGCCTGGCAGGTCCAGTTGCCAGAGAAGCACTGCTCAACTCCTTCATGGGCTTTGGCCTGCTCCTTGACAGCATTTCCTCCCTATGGTTATAGAGTATACACTTGAAGAGCCATTATCTGAGGTACATAAGGAACCTTTCCCTGTGGTAAGGTGCCTGAAAAATAGGTTCAACTCTACTATTGTCCTGCAAAGGTGTGTCATTCTACCCTCTTTTGCCAGTGTACTTACTTCTGCCTGTTTCCTGGATTTTACCCTTTGCTGCTTGACCTGACTTCTGCCTGATCTCTGTTTTGACCCTGAGCTGCCTGTCCTCATACTGTTTTTTGGATTATGCAACTTCTGTCTGCTGTGACCTTGAACTGTCCCTGACCATGCTTTTGCCTGATCCCTCACTGTTATACGCCAGTGTCTCTTGACTTCCGTAGGTCAGCAGTTCAGCAGTCACTAGAACAGAGACTACTCCTAGAGGTAGCAGCTTGGTGGTTTCCCTGCAGTGAATTCCAGATCCCTGTATCAGGATTATAGGGTGAAGACCAAGATGGCTACTTAGATAATGCCCTTAGGAGTAGCCATCAGCTAAATCTGGTCACGGGACACAGTGAGTCCACACCCCCTTCATTACATTTTGTCTAACACAAAGAATGTAATTGAAAGTCCATAAATAGATGTTCATTTGCATAAGGGTATAAAGATGTCCTTTGCAATAAGTCATCTTACATAAGCCTTGATGTCTTACCAAAAGTACATCATGAAGAAAAATTTGTAGAGTCCCATAAAATTAGATATTACATTTGGAGGTATCAAAATGAGTGTAACAATCTCTGCTCCAAAAGGCAGGCAAAAAGCCAGGAGATGATGTAGCCAGACAAGTGTTGCAAACTCACCTGTTCTGGTTCCTTACATGGAGCAGAGAGGCAGGAGGTTTGATTTATGCTTTGGTAAACAAGACAGCTAAAACCAAAACAGTACTTACCAAATGGTTAGTATATGCTGAGAAATATGTTCTTAGGTCATGTCACATCGTATGCTATCCGCATCCGTACTTCTGGACAAGAATAGGGCTCGCTATGTGCTTTCTGCAAAATGCAGAATGCACACGGCCGGTATCCGTGTTTTGCGGATCCGCAATTTGTGGACCGTAAAACATATACGGTTGTCTGAATGAGCCCTTTATAACGGGTCACATCTCTTTTAGTTTTAAGAATTGTAAACAAAAATGTGTTATGTTGTCTGAGAATTGAGAAAAATCAGCAGCAATTATAGAAAGAAAAACATAGTACTTACCTCTAAAATTCACCTCCAGTGCTCTGGTGCTATCCTACTGGTCTTTGTTTACAGGCTGCATAATGTCCTGCATAACAGATACCAGATGGATCCGTTATGCTTGCCCATAGACTTCTATTATGACGGATCAAAATGGAATGCCTGTAAACATTTCCGTTTTAAATTCCGTTTTACGAATTCCATTATTTTCCATTATAAGAATGTAATAACAGAAAGTAATAATGGAATTCATAACGTTCATGTGAACCCGCCCTTACTAGTGCTTACTATCTCTCTGGTGCCCCCTATAAGCAACTGCTCTATAAGTCTCTATTTGATCTTTGCAGGGCACAGCAGAGTTCTGTTGTTTGCAATGTGTATTGCCTCTCAAATATTTTAATCTTTTGGAGGAAAACGGTCTTGCTGATACATTTTTAGGCTATTTAGAGTTTCTTTAATAATAGTAACATAGTAACATAGTTTATAAGGCCGAAAAAAACATCTGTCCATCCAGTTCGGCCTGTTTTCCTACAAGTTGATCCAGAGGAAGGCAAAATAACCCTGTGAGATAGAAGCCAATTTTCCCCACTTTAGGGAAAAAAATTCCTTCCCGACTCCAAACAGGCAATCAGAATTACTCCCTGGATCAACGACCCATCTCTAGTAACTATAACCTGTAATATTATTACCCTCCAGTAATACATCCAGGCCCTTCTTGAACTCTTTTAGTGAACTTACCATCACCACCTCCTCAGGCAGAGAGTTCCATAGTCTCACTGCTCTTACCATAAAGAATCCTCTTCTATGTTTGTGTACAAACCTTCTTTCCTCCAGACGCAGAGGATGTCCTCTCGTCACAGTCACAGTCCTGGGGATAAATAGATCATGGGAGAGATCTCTGTACTGACCTCTGATATATTTATACATAGTTATTAGATCTCCCCTCAGTCGTCTTTTTTCTAAAGTGAATAAGCCTAATTTTGATAATCTTTCTGGGTACTGTAGTCCACCCATTCCAGTTATTACTTTAGTTGCCCTCCTCTGAACCCTCTCCAGCTCTGCTATGTCTGCCTTGTTCACAGGAGCCCAGAACTGTACACAGTACTCCATGTGTGGTCTGACTAGTGATTTGTAAAGTGGCAGGACTATGTTCTCATCACGGGCATCTATGCCTCTTTTGATGCAACCCATTATCTTATTGGCCTTGGCAGCAGCTGTCTGACACTGGTTTCTACAGCTTAGGGCTCTTTCACACCACCGTTAGGGATTCCGTTCAGGCTTTCCGTTATAACATCGTTATATACAATAACTGTCCAGGAAAATATATACTAGCACTTGGACCAAATGCCTCCAAAACCCACGTAATTAAACAATATTTTTATATATTGGGTATACATTTAAAATTTAACTTTTAATCAAGATTGTTAAAATACGAGTACCCACAAAAAATGTGAAAAAGTGCAACAAAATGTATACCAGTGCACAATAAAAAATTCAGCGGTCTTACCACTTGGTTGCAGAATGATCGTGTGTAGAGGCCCTGCCCTAGGGATGTCGGGATCCCTTTCCCTGTTATCACCCTGAATAGTGTGCACTATCTATCTAGTGCTATAATGGGTGGGGCAATATAAGGCTTAGGGCTCTACCTATCTATGTCTATCCCTTATGAGGCCCTCAGGTGTGACTGCCCAACTTCGTCACAGAAAAACAAAAGGTGGGGAGCCCTAGGTCTAAATAAGGAAACAACGAATAATATGGCGTCCCAAACAACGTATAATTGGCGTCCCAACGCGTTTCACTGGTGGTAACCACCAGCTCATCAGGGGACCAGTGTGGCTTGATTGTGGTAAAAGGGTGTCAGCATTAGTCTTCCAGCCAAACACGCTGAAGTCTACTATCACGCTGCATAAGTGTGCAGACGTGGTAGACATGCGGTCTGTCTCATGTCCGGCGTCCAGGTGGTGACTGGCGCCAGACCATTCAAAAGGCAGACCTTAAATACATCATATACCGCCCCCTCTATGATGTAATTTGGGGGTCGGTATCTCAGCTTGTTACCGCCCTTCTAACCCGCATGGTAACTCACAGCTGGGAGGCGGAAAGTAGGGCGGGGATCATGTGTCACTCAACGGGGTGACGCCCCACCGCTCCAATTGGTCAGAGTGTCTCTGAGTTTAAATAAATCGGGGCTCATTACCAAAGCATGCCCGTCTATAGAGAAAGGGTGGTTTTTAGCAGGTACAAAATGGCCTATATTGATGTCATTACAAAGATAAATAATACAATCACTGATGTATCACAAGATATAGCGTCATCCTTCGTCATGGGAGAAAAGATGTCCTCCCCGTATAAATATTTGTATGCATTTACCAAAGTGCACGCCTCACTATAGTGTTATGGATGCATGTACACAGGCACATGCAATGTTATACACAAACAATGTTGTCATAACACTAAAGAAGCGCTAAGACGTGCTATCAATCATGGCATCATATTATGGATGCAAGTATATAAAAAAACACCCGCATCCATTATGGATGCAAGTATATAAAAACACCTGCATCCCTATGTATATGAACAAAGTGTATACTCTGATGGATACTTGTTTGCGCAGACATTGCCATTTTAGCAATAAGAAAGCGCTAGATCATACTACCAATCGTGGGATCATGTTATGGATGCATGTGTCAAAAAACACACGCATCCATACATGATACATGTGTGTATACTCTGTGGATGCTTGTTTGTGCAGACATTGCCATTTTAGCAATAAGAAAGTGCTAGGTCGTACTACCAATCGTGGGATCATGTTATGGATGCACGTGTATAAAAACACATGCATCTATACATGAAGGTGATGTAGAAATGTATTTGTATTCTCAGTTAGATAAACTAAGCGAACCATATTTTAATCAATTTGTAAATGGAAACACATCACATTCGCATTTATTGGTCAGATAAAGCAGCCAAACAGTAACTGTTCATTCAAGCCATTGGGGTGGCTGGTCCCAAGCTCATATATCCACCATGTCTCACGTTGGAGGATCTTTTTGGTCCAGTCCCCTCTCCTCTTAGTTTGGGGAATTACCTCAATGCCCATGAACTGTACTACCGTAGCATCTCCGCCGTGATGGCCCACCACATGCTTGGCTATAGGGGTGTCTTTGTCACCTAAGTGATCTCCCACCCGCCTACGTAGCTCTCTCGTTGTCATGCCTACATATTCCAGTCCGCAAATACAGGTGGCCTTATAGACCACCCCTTTCGTGCGGCAATTCACAAAACCTCTGATGGTGTATATTTTGTCAGTATTGTTACCGTTGAAGGTGCGGCCTCTCGCTATAAACGGACATGCTATACAGCCACTACATTGGTGGCTGCCAACTGTTTTCTGGGGCCACCAAGCAGGATTATCCGTATCTCCAATGTAGTGGCTGTGTACTAGGAGGTCTCTCAGGCTTTTACCTCTGCGGTAAGTGACCTGCGGGGAATCCGTAAGGACATTCTTGATATCTGGGTCAAGTTGTAACATCCCCCAATGTCTATCAAGAATGTGTCGGATCTCTCTTGATGCCTCATCGAATGTACCAATGAGACGAATACAGTTCTCAGGGTCAGACCCCTTCTTAGGGTAAAGTAGCTCGTCACGGTTTGCCGATGCTGCCCGTTGATAGGCTTTCCTTAGCACAGCATCAGGGTACCCTCTGTCCAAGAATCTTTCCCTGAGATCTGCTGCCTGGATCTTAAAATCGGAAAATGTGGAACAATTCCTCCTCAGTCTCAGGTATTGTCCCACAGGGATACCTCGTTTGAGGGGACCTGGATGGTAACTGTCCCATCTAAGAAGAGAGTTTGTTGAAGTTGGCTTACGGTAAATATTCGTTACAATATCACCATTTTGTCCACGAGTAATCATGATGTCCAAAAATGGTAGAGAATTCTTCTCAATCTCAAATGTGAACCTTAGGTTCACCTTGTTATAATTGAGAGCTTGCACGAATTCTTCAAAACATGGTCTAGTCCCCCTCCACACCACAAAAATATCGTCTATAAAACGATACAGTTGTGTGATCGGGACACCTATGAAAAACTATCCAGTGACCCCACATTAGAGTACCAAAAAGAACTAGGAACCATTTTACAAGAAGCTCAGGGTAAGAAATTAATATCAAAAGAAGAGTTTGATTTCCTTTTCAAAAAATACCCTATGGTCGCTACGTTCTATAGTCTCCCTAAAGTCCACAAGGGGGTTATCCCTCTAAAAGGGCGCCCCATTGTGTCGGGCGTTAATAGCCTGACACAGAATGTGGGCATTTATGTGGATACCATCTTGGCCCCTTTTGTGAGATCTTTACCCTCGTATATACGTGACACGGGGGACTTATTGTGCAGATTGGAAGGAATAACCCTTGAAGATGACATGTGGCTGGCATCCATTGACGTGGAGGCATTATACTCTTCAATACCACATGAGCATGGATTAGCAGCAGTGTCATCCTTCTTGGAAACCAGGGGATGTCAGTTCAAAATGCACAACACCTTGGTACTGGAACTTCTTACTTTTGTCCTAACCAAAAATTATTTCCTCTTTGACAATGTCTTCTTCCACCAGCTCAGGGGCACCGTGATGGGGAGTTCTTGTGCCCCGTCGTATGCAAATTTGCTCCTGGGCTGGTGGGAGAGGACCCATGTCTTTGGTGATGTACCTCCCCCCCACACAGATAACATCGTGATATGGTATCGTTTTATAGACAATATTTTTGTGGTGTGGAGGGGGACTAGACCATGTTTTGAAGAATTCGTGCAAGCTCTCAATCATAACAAGGTGAACCTAAGGTTCACATTTGAGATTGAGAAGAATTCTCTACCATTTTTGGACATCATGATTACTCGTGGACAAAATGGTGATATTGTAACGAATATATTTACCGTAAGCCAACTTCAACAAACTCTCTTCTTAGATGGGACAGTTACCATCCAGGTCCCCTCAAACGAGGTATCCCTGTGGGACAATACCTGAGACTGAGGAGGAATTGTTCCACATTTTCCGATTTTAAGATCCAGGCAGCAGATCTCAGGGAAAGATTCTTGGACAGAGGGTACCCTGATGCTGTGCTAAGGAAAGCCTATCAACGGGCAGCATCGGCGAACCGTGACGAGCTACTTTACCCTAAGAAGGGGTCTGACCCTGAGAACTGTATTCGTCTCATTGGTACATTCGATGAGGCATCAAGAGAGATCCGACACATTCTTGATAGACATTGGGGGATGTTACAACTTGACCCAGATATCAAGAATGTCCTTACGGATTCCCCGCAGGTCACTTACCGCAGAGGTAAAAGCCTGAGAGACCTCCTAGTACACAGCCACTACATTGGAGATACGGATAATCCTGCTTGGTGGCCCCAGAAAACAGTTGGCAGCCACCAATGTAGTGGCTGTATAGCATGTCCGTTTATAGCGAGAGGCCGCACCTTCACCGGTAACAATACTGACAAAATATACACCATCAGAGGTTTTGTGAATTGCCGCACGAAAGGGGTGGTCTATAAGGCCACCTGTATTTGCGGACTGGAATATGTAGGCATGACAACGAGAGAGCTACGTAGGCGGGTGGGAGATCACTTAGGTGACATCAGACATCAAAAAGACACCCCTATAGCCAAGCATGTGGTGGGCCATCACGGCGGAGATGCTACGGTAGTACAGTTCATGGGCATTGAGGTAATTCCCCAAACTAAGAGGAGAGGGGACTGGACCAAAAAGATCCTCCACCGTGAGACATGGTGGATATATGAGCTTGGGACCAGCCACGCCAATGGCTTGAATGAACAGTTACTGTTTGGCTGCTTTATCTGACCAATAAATGCGAATGTGATGTGTTTCCATTTACAAATTGATTAAAATAAGGTTCGCTTAGTTTATCTAACTGAGAATACAAATACATTTCTACATCACCTTCATGTATAGATGCATGTGTTTTTATACACGTGCATCCATAACATGATCCCACGATTGGTAGTACGACCTAGCGCTTTCTTATTGCTAAAATGGCAATGTCTGCGCAAACAAGCATCCACAGAGTATACACACATGTATCATGTATGGATGCGTGTGTTTTTTGACACATGCATCCATAACATGATCCCACGATTGGTAGTATGATCTAGCGCTTTCTTATTGCTAAAATGGCAATGTCTGCGCAAACAAGTATCCATCAGAGTATACACTTTGTTCATATACATAGGGATGCAGGTGTTTTTATATACTTGCATCCATAATGGATGCGGGTGTTTTTTTATATACTTGCATCCATAATATGATGCCATGATTGATAGCACGTCTTAGCGCTTCTTTAGTGTTATGACAACATTGTTTGTGTATAACATTGCATGTGCCTGTGTACATGCATCCATAACACTATAGTGAGGCGTGCACTTTGGTAAATGCATACAAATATTTATACGGGGAGGACATCTTTTCTCCCATGACGAAGGATGACGCTATATCTTGTGATACATCAGTGATTGTATTATTTATCTTTGTAATGACATCAATATAGGCCATTTTGTACCTGCTAAAAACCACCCTTTCTCTATAGACGGGCATGCTTTGGTAATGAGCCCCGATTTATTTAAACTCAGAGACACTCTGACCAATTGGAGCGGTGGGGCGTCACCCCGTTGAGTGACACATGATCCCCGCCCTACTTTCCGCCTCCCAGCTGTGAGTTACCATGCGGGTTAGAAGGGCGGTAACAAGCTGAGATACCGACCCCCAAATTACATCATAGAGGGGGCGGTATATGATGTATTTAAGGTCTGCCTTTTGAATGGTCTGGCGCCAGTCACCACCTGGACGCCGGACATGAGACAGACCGCATGTCTACCACGTCTGCACACTTATGCAGCGTGATAGTAGACTTCAGCGTGTTTGGCTGGAAGACTAATGCTGACACCCTTTTACCACAATCAAGCCACACTGGTCCCCTGATGAGCTGGTGGTTACCACCAGTGAAACGCGTTGGGACGCCAATTATACGTTGTTTGGGACGCCATATTATTCGTTGTTTCCTTATTTAGACCTAGGGCTCCCCACCTTTTGTTTTTCTGTGACGAAGTTGGGCAGTCACACCTGAGGGCCTCATAAGGGATAGACATAGATAGGTAGAGCCCTAAGCCTTATATTGCCCCACCCATTATAGCACTAGATAGATAGTGCACACTATTCAGGGTGATAACAGGGAAAGGGATCCCGACATCCCTAGGGCAGGGCCTCTACACACGATCATTCTGCAACCAAGTGGTAAGACCGCTGAATTTTTTATTATGCACTGGTATACATTTTGTTGCACTTTTTCACATTTTTTGTGGGTACTCGTATTTTAACAATCTTGATTAAAAGTTAAATTTTAAATGTATACCCAATATATAAAAATATTATAACATCGTTATAACGGAAAGGAACGGAATCCCTAGGACGGACATCAAAACGGACACCTTTAAGAGGCATTCCGTTTTGATCCATCATAATAGAAGCCTATGGGAAAGCATAACTGATCCGTCTGGTTTCCGTTATGCTGGACGGAAAACAAAGTCCTGTTGCCGTTTGCAAGGTGTTCAGGATTAAAATAAGCCAGCATATGAGACAACATCATCAGATCCTTTGGGAAAATAGAACTGGCCAGCATTCCGAATCAGAACAAGCCTGTACTTTTTTTTTTGAGGCAGGCAGGCCACATCCCTAAGCAGTACAGGATCCTTGTCATCATCATCATCAGCTGCTTCGTCTTCTACTCTGACTCCTCCTTTGCCTCAGCTCCATCGTGAGACATCTATGAAATTTGTGGCCATGAGAAAACTATTTGCAACCAGCAATTAGCTTGTGTGTAAGCTAAACTCCCACATGGCCAAATTACTAGTGGTGCAGTTACCGAGGTACTACTTACCGTAGGTTAGTAAATTTGGCGCAGTTCGGCACCTTTCTCAAAATTTAATTGTTCTCTAAAATGTAAATCTTCTCTTTGTCATCAGCCATAGATTTTGCCATGTCCTGTCATTCAGACTTTTGGCCAGATGTCTGTAGTATCACAGTTCAGTGCCTTCATCATAATTTAATCTTTGTATAAAATGTAAGTCTTCTCTGTGTCATCAGCTGCAGTTTTCGCCATATTCCATCAGTTGGACTTTTGGCCAAGTATTGTACCAGGGAGGCATATTGGAACAGTTTGCTCTTTCTGTATTGTGTTGTCCGGCCACCTGTGTCATCTCAGAGATGGTTTTCAGAGTGGCAGGTGGCATTATCACACCCAAACGGACAAACTTGTCCTTCTCCAATGTACAAAACATCACAAAACGTCAAAAGGAATCAGGCAGGGATCCTTGAGGATTTTCACACTCCCCGACTGAGGCTGAAGAATAAATCTGCCATTGCTGATGGGGCTTCATCATGCCACTGATACTGTCTGCCTTCCTACCATTATGTTCCATACAGTATTGCTACTGCTGCCATCATACCGCTATCTGCCTGCCTACCATGTTCCATACTGTATTGCTGCTATTGCCACCACTGCAGCAGCTGCTACTCCTACTGCTAATCCCCCTTCTGGCACTTCCATTATCCTTATTGCCACTACCAGTATCGCTACATAGCCGCCACTACTACTACCCCAACACAGCTGCACACACATCTACTGCCTTATATGTTCCATGCTGTGCTGCGGCCACATGCCACTATTACCATGCTATTTCCACATCCACACTGTACTGCTCTAATTCAAAAGGGAACATTTTTGCAGGCTTGCAGAACAAGCTACTGGTTCTTCTGACAATTAACACTTGTTTGTGTATAAATATGGCCATGCATTGTGCCTCTGTTAAGGAATAATTTTGGATGCTTGTGCAGCCCTAGCCCCTGTTACATTCCCATTACACCATGTGTAATAAGGGACACATTTTTGAAGATTTGTACTATGAAAAATCATAATGTATGCTGTTTGGTAACATTGTCAACCTTGCAATTACCCATTGCTATATATGTCAGTGTCACTCTGACATTATTTGCTATTGCTGTCAGAACTTAAAAGGGGGCTTAAAAGTAGAGCAAAAATTAATTAAAAAAATTATTTCTAGGAGACCTCAGAGTGTCATATACCAATTTTCAGGCTAATTCGTGTTGAATCCATTCTGATATATTTTTTTTATTATTATTCGATGCAAAAACAAATTTCTTGAAATTCGCTCATCTCTGCTGCTCAGCCTTCTTCAGCAGTCCCATAGTAGTAAATGGAAAGGAGGTCACGCTTTACGAAGGGGACTAATGGATCATATTCTTTCACCTTTTAGACCCCCAGTTATCATACATTTATCTACTTATCTTGTGTAAATGGATAGGTGAAAAATGTTTTGTTTTTTTTTAATGGGAAAACCCCTTTAATGTTCACACTGTACTAGTATTTTATTTATTGATTTATTTTGCAATTTTGTAATTGTAGCTGATGATGTGGAGTTTGTTTGCTTAGTTATCAAGTGAGAACTGCACTGTACAGGAAATTCAGGACGTCTCTTGCAATGAATAGCAGGCTTGTGGTCTTTCAGAGAACAAAAAATCTGTGCTGGACAGAGTTTTCAGATATATCATACAGTGAGATTGAGCACAGATCTTTTTTCTATCACTGTAAAATGCGGTTATACGGCATTTATCAAGAACACAAATCTTTAGTTTCTAGCAAAGTTACAGTAATTTCATTAGATCATTTAACATTATAATTTATGCAAGTAGCAGGTGAAGAACATTAACATTAGAAAATAGAAAAAACTGTCAGATTTTTATGGTCATTTTGCATCCATATGTCTATCCAATTCCTGGCTGTCTAATATCCGTTTTTTAATCCGTTGGCCATTAAAAATTAAATGCTGGCCCTCATATATTATGCCCTGCCCACAGTGCCCTTAATATATATAATGTCACAACCATAGTGCAATCTGTAGATATAATCCTCTCCAGCACCCTCAGAATATATATAATGGACCTAAGTTGTGCCCCCATGATATATATATATATATAGCTGATAAATAAAAAAAATACTTCACCACAGACACGCACAGAACACTTGCTCTTGCTCCGCACTGGAGGCAGCAGGACATAACGCTCCCAGTGTTGCAATGTCACATAATCATGCTGGGAGTATCAGGTCCTTCTGCTTCTAGTGTGGAACAAGTGTTTCCTCTCGTGCCTGTGGTGAGTTTTTTTTTCCACACATAACTTTTTTTTTAATACCCATTAGACAGGTGCACTTCAGTCTAAATGTAGTGCAGCAGGGGGTACTTTGAAGTATGGAGATTTGTGCCTATTTCTCTTATACAAAGTCATTTACTCCTTTCTTAACTTGCATTGACTTATACTGTCTAATACTGTGTAACTGCATTTCATATGTTTGTTGTGATATGTACTGTTCATTTGCACTGTGTTTGCACAGCACTGTGGAAAGGGTTAATGAATACTGAGAGGCTTTTGGGACTTTCTAGCTAATAATGAAAAGCTAGTAATTTTACTGGTAAGCTGATAACAGTTACTATAAAGGTTGAAGAGCATGTTTTGTAGGGAAAAATACAGATTTGTTTTCCACCAAAACCAGACAGACTGACCTTTTGGATGTCTGGTTCAGCTATGTTATTATGTCTGAGACTTGTTTCTGTCTGGAAAAAGTGCCGTTGCCATTGAATATTATTGAAGCTCAAATGCAAGTTTATGAGAGAAGATAACTGTAACACTGCATTTGTTTGGGCTGAGTTTCTCCTCTCCACCCCCCTCTCCCCACTAGAAGGTTCTAGTTTAGATAAAAACTGTATAGAACCAGAGCAGTCAGCCACTCCAAACCTGGCAACTGCATAAACAACTATTAAAAATGGGCCCATTGATCTCAATAAGATCAATCTGCCCAGTAATAAGACATGTCCATTATTGATTGGCCATTAATAAAAAACAGCTGAGTGAATAGCCCCATAGACTGCAATGGTTCTGAAAATGGCCGTTTTTCCACATGAATAATGTCTTACACATTAGGTATTTCTCTGTAATTTGGCCAGACACTCAAACTGCTGAGAAAGAGGTATCTGACCAAAAAAATTGTCTTTTGTCCTCTATGTAATATACTCAATATATATGTTATTACTCTGTGCTGATTGTATCAGCACAGAGTATCCTGATTCAAAGGTCAGCTAAATCTTATTGTATATAAAATTGATACTCCCTTAGAGGTCAGAAATCTATTGATTACCCCATCAAGGGTCACTTTGAAAGATCAATGGTTAAAATTTGTCACAAGTCATTTTTCATAATTAGACTTAATTTACTTACGTATGCTGTAAAAAAAATCCCTACCAAAAAACATTGTCAAGAAGCATAAGACCCAGTTTACAAAGATCTCTCTGATGAAGATGTTGTCGGGGGGTTAAATGAACATAATTGTGTCTATTACATACTAAGATTTTATTGTCCTGTGTTGTCATTTAAGGTGAGCATTTTGTGCATTTAGAACTGGGATGTCAAACTCCTGGCTCTCTGGCTGCTGCAAAACTACAACTCTCATCATGCCTGGACATCCTACAGTTACTAGGTCATGGTGGGAGTTGTAGTATTGCAACAGTTGGAGGGCCACAAGTTTGATATTCCTGATTTAGAGAATCCCAATCAAACTGTGATTCATTGCATATACATTACAATATTGAACTACCAATTTCTCTGCGTACATACCCTATTCATACATACATATACTCGTCACCACCTGCATAATAATGCTTATGTCTCCCTACTGCTGCCAAAACAGCTCTGACCCATTGAGCCGTGGACTCTCTAAGAGCTTTGTAGGTATCCTGTGGTATTTGGCAGCATATTAACTCCTTTCATATTTTCCTCCCTGCCTTCAAAGACTGTAAAATTTTCAATTTTCCATTCACATAGCCATTTGAGGGCTTATTTTTTGTAGGAAAAGTCGTATTTTGTAATGGCACAATTCAATTTTTCACAGCTTTTATTGACAAATAGGAAAAAACATTCTTTGTAGGGTTAGATTGAAAACTAAAAGTTTTCACCATGATTTTTTGGGTTTTGTTTTTACGGCATTCACTGTGCACCAAAAATGACATGACCTTATTCTGTGGGTCAGTACAATTACAGAGATACCAAACTTATACAATTTTTCATTATGTTTTACTAGGTTTTCTTTTAATAAAAGCCTTTAAAAAGTGTTCTTTGCATCGCCATATTCTGACACCCATAACTTTTTAATATTTTGTCTACAAAAGTATGTTAGGGCTCATTTTTTGCAGGCAAGCTGTAGTTTTTTTTTGTACCATTTTGGAGTACATACAACTTTTCGATCCCTTTTCATTTAATATTTTTGGAGTGTGCAATGTGGCCCCAATTATATTTTTTATTTATTTATTTATTTTTAGATTTTTTAAAAAAAAAAACTTACTGCAATACTCTTTGGGGGCTTGAATATGAGATCCCCTGATGGTTTGCATCATATGCTGCAATAAAATACTACCACAATGTATGGGATTTTTACTAGCTGCTTGTTAAACCCTTGCATGGTTATGGCTTAACAGGCAGCTTACTATGATAGCCATTGACGAGACTTTAGCCTGTCATAGTAACCAATCGGAGCCCTGCAATTTTGCTCCAGGGGCTCCAATAGAGGAAGCTCCGTCCTTCTGTCTACCCCTCAGAGGCCATGGCCGCTATTGACAATGGTACTTGAAGAGTTACATGTACTACCAGAAAGAGCGAGTGGTGTCATCTCTCTGAGTATTTCAGTGGGAAAGTGACCTCTGTGAACTGGGAAACACGGGCATCTTTTGTACACTTTCCTAATACATACTTGTGATATAGAATTACTGGCCCAAACTAACACCATTTACGTAACATGGCCAAAGTGGCAAATTTAAAAACATTTTTTTACAGTTTTGCTGTATTTTAAATGGAAAGTGGAGCAGGGCTAGGCAGCTCTTCTTCCACAAATTAGCTATATCAGGCTGAGTTGTAACTTCTGGGTTCCAATGCAAAATCTGCAACAGAACCCCACACGATCACGCATAGTTAGCAGTACTGTTCTCCTTGTATGGGGTAGACCCCATCAATCTTCAGGTGAGACAGCCACCTCAGCTCCCCTATAGATATCCCCTGAAATAAGTTCATTGATGGAAGTAGTAAGGCAGAGCGGGTAAGAGCATGAGCAGTGACCTGGGTAGGTGCTTCATGGCTGGAGTGTGCTACACTTTGTCCATTGCTCCATTTAACAGGATTTCTCCAGTTGTTGCAATGACTTGATGGAGAAGTTAGTAACCTTCACTGAAGTGTCTTATGTCCTTGAGCTGAAAATCTAATTAAAAAGAAAAATGCCCATAGGGCATTTAGAATGAGCCATACATGATGATTTCTTGGGGTGTGCTGGGGAAATACTTGTAATACATGATATAATGTAATATAAAACTCTCCATTTTTCAGTTAGAAATAAACATCTTCTCACTTTCATGTCATTTTTCCAATAAAGCATTCTTGAAAAGAACACGGTCCATTCTTTTCCATCCACATCAATATATTTTGCCATGAGTAAGAACTGATGAAAGGGTACAAGTAGTGAAGTTAAAGGCTCAGGATTGTAGTTTGATTAAATACCACAATGTGGTAGAAAAGATATCACTGTGGAGCGTAATGACTTTGATTTCTAAGTTGATCCATTATTACAAGGTATATTTCAGATTTATGTTGACATGTAGGAAGAAGAGTTGAATAGCAGTGTATATGTAATATGCTTACACCCTGTTATGTGTCATTACATGCACTATGGGGGTCATTTATTAAGACCAGCGTTTTAGATGCCAGTCTTAACACCCCTTTGTGCAAGTGGTGGCTGTGCCTAAGTTATGCAGAGGCATCAGCTTCTGCATAACTTCGGCGTACCCACCGTCTGTCTAAATGTAAGACAGCTTCCTAACTGTATTACATATAGACCATTTTCTACAGCTAAATCAGATGTAGACACACCACGCCCACTTTTTTAGACCGGGCGTGAGTGGGGAAAAGTGGTAGATTCCGGCGCAAATGACCTTTGTGCCATAATCTGCGCCAGATATATGCACATAAATGTTTTTTTTTTAATCATTTTCATCATTATCCTACGTATTAAAGGAGGTTTCAGGGAGTAGAATATTAATGAGCTATCCTCAGGATGGGTCATCAATATCTGATTGATGGGCTCCAAATCCCAACAACCCTTCTGATTAGCTATTTGAAGAGGCTGTGGTGCTCCAGTGAGAGCTGCAGCCCCTCGCAGCATACAAAGCACAGCACTGTACACTGTATAGTGGCTTTGCTTGGTATTGCAGCCCTGGAGCATGCACTTGAAAGCTGAGTAACTGATAACCTAGACATCACTGGCTTCTTCACCAGCGTATCGGTGAGGTGCCAGGAATTAGACCCCCAGAAATGAGATATTGATGACCTGTCCATAATTCATCAATATTCTACTTCTGGAAAACCCCTTTAAATTATTTTGAAGACATTGAGTTGAATGCCATATATATTAACTCCTTTACCACTTTATCCAAGTGCATGCTGCACCAGAGAGAGAGGTTCGCCTCTAGCATTATGTTCTAGTACTAATTATCGTCCCCCCAATGTCTGTTAAAGGGGACCCGTCCTCTCTTCTGTTGAACCTTGCATTCACAAAATAATAATTCTAGAGAATCTTTACTTAGAACTAGAGATGAGTAAACGTGCTCGTATGGGCAGGTGAGGAGGACGACAGCGGATGCCTGCGCCCATGCGAGCGCAGGGGAGCCGAACGCTACAGTGCTCGTTACGAGCACGTTCGCTCATCTCTACTTAGAAATTGTACTGTTCCTATTAATTAGTATTAATCCTCCAGGAAATACATAAATTGATAACTGGACAGTACCATTTCCCTGTCAAGGAGATTGAAAGTCTCCAGTCAATGCTGGGGTTTGGGGGACGCCCTGTTTAAATAAATATTTTTTGAAGATCTAGCTATTATATTTTAATTTTAAACTGTATGGACAGTGCCTAAATATATAGTCCAGAGCTCCACAGACCAAAACATATTTCTGTATAGCTCATGCTGTGTATGGATTTTTCATGCTATGCATTCACTTCATGTGTTGTAAGGCAGCATACTTTTTATACAATCTTTGTTTTTTTGGTATTTGAGTTTGCCTTTAGGTGGAGGATGAGAGATGGAAAGTACATCCAGGATTAGGTTGGCTCACCAGAGTACCAGATGATCATCCAGTGGGCCCTGGCTCTAATCCATTAATGGACCCCAAAAGTTCAGCAGAAGATTTGTAGCTAACTTTGGGGTCAATCATTGTCACTAGAGTCCATATCTTATCAATCACAAGTCAATCACTAATAACCTATATGACAATGACATGTCATGTGCAATAACAACAAAGTGTATGATGCAATTACAAGTGCACATGTAAATGCTCCTTATAGATAAAAGGATCTTTTCCTCTGGTAGGCTCAAGTCTGACACTGATTGGGTGACTTAAAAAAAAAATAAAAAAACATAATAGTAAGGAATCTTTTAATTTAACCACTTTATGACTTTTTTCACTATAGTGTGTAAGCACGGCCACCACTGATAGATTTAAGGGTGGTCGTAACCATGGAAACGAGTAGCGTATAATGTGATGGAAAAATTAATCCAGCCAGCAAAGGAGGCAATATGGACAATCACAATACATTAGTAAGTGCCTTGTATTAACTTTCTTTACGTGATAAATGCCACTTGCTGAAGTGACACCACCCCTTTAATGGGTAATTTATTCTAGACAGCTGACTTTTTATGACGACCTAGAATAAGCTCTATATGGGTCTCCTGTGCAGTGAATAGCAGGAGCTTGGCTCTCATATGAAAGCCGGATTCCTGCTGTAATGTCCTGGATCAGCAGAAGTCATTTAATCTCTTTGATGCCACAGTCAATAGGTGCCATGGCTTCTAAGCGGTTTAGAGAGAGCAAACTCCCTCTGTAGGCATCTGTACTCCACGAGATGTCTTTGCATAACAGCGAGGCCTAATGAAGGCCACCAAGTCCGCCTGCAGTGTATGCCTATCAGGATGTGCCTCTCTGGTGCAGTATGATAGTGGTAGTCCATGTAGCACTGACAATATAATACACCTATATACACATATAAACACCTAGTAAATAGTAACAAAGAGTTAAAGTTTTAATTTAAAAAAATTGCAAAAATAACACCCCCTCCATATATTTGGTATCACCATGTCCATAACGACCCACACTATACAGCTATCATGTAATATATCCAGCACAGTGAAAAACACAAAATAAATATAAAAAGCGATCAAAAAGTGTAATGTGCCCCCCAAAATGGTATCAATAAAGGCTACAAGTTCAACAAAAATGAAGCTTTTGCACAGCTCTTCAGAACGAAAAATAGAAAAGTTATGGGTCTTGGTATCCAAAAACATTTTCTTTAAAAAAGGAAAGAGTGGTCATTGAACTTGAAAAAAAAAATATGTGTATTTGGTATCGCTGTAATCATGCTGACCCAAAGACTACAGTTATGATGTTATTTATGCTGCAAATTGAATGTTACAAAATTCACAAAGTGGTCAGGGTGTAGAATCCAGGTTAGCGCTATCAGCACACACACATGGTAGAGCTGGTTTATACGCTGGTTCATAGTACATGGGGCCATTCATCCCCACAGTCTGTGGAGCATTAGTCTCCTTGTTGCTGGGGAGATACACTGCAGGGCTGAACCAATCAGGTCTATCCAGAGGCAGCTATATTGTGCCTTATATTACCTGCAGATTATGGCTCTGTGGGTGAAAACACTGACCTGTAAACACACGGATAGCGCCACATGCTTATTTCAGATCTACGATCACACTGCTGGAGGGCAGTTTGGTGGAAAAGAGGCTGCTGTATCCAGGGGTGGGATTCAAATTTTTAACAACAGATTCACTACTCAACGGCAGACAAGCGGCATCACAACACATTTACATATACATACACCATATATATGCAACACACATAAATACGCCATATACATGGTACACATACATAAATACATCTTATTTACACTACACACACATACCACCAAACTTTTAAAAAGCCTAAGGAGCTAAACTATGGAATGGAAGCGCTCATCTCTAGCTGCCACTGTAATTTTAACAACCGGTTTTGTAGAACCTGAGGGAACTGGCTGAATCCCATGCCTGACTGTATCCCCTAGCCTACCCTGCTGGGACAATTACACTATCCATCTCCATCTATCCTTGAGCAACCAAATCGCATCTAAGGTGCGCTCTTTTTGACTGTCCTAGATCTCAAACATTGAGGGAGCTTTCCCACCCACCCCCCTTTTTGAACATTTTAATTGTCTGCATAATAAATCATTGTTATTTTTGTTTTAGCTTTTCAGTTTACAGTAAATAGTTTCTTAGATAAAAACATAGTAACATAGTAACATAGTTTATAAAGCCGAAAAAAGACATCTGTCCATCCAGTTCAGCCTGTTATCCTACAAGTTGATCTAGAGAAAGGCAAAAAAACCCTGTGAGGTAGAAGCCAATTTTCCCCACTTTAGGGGAAAAAATTCCTTACCGACTCCAATCAGGCAATCAAAATAACTCCCTGGATCAACGACCCATCTCTAGTAGCTATAACCTGTAATATTGTTACCCTCCAGAAATACAACCAGGCCCCTCTTGAACTCTTTTAGTGAACTGACCATCACCACTTCCTCAGGCAGAGAGTTCCATAGTCTCACTGCTCTTACCGTAAAGAATCCTTTTCTATGTTTGTGTACAAACCTTCTTTCCTCCAGACACAGAGGATGTCCCCTCGTCACAGTCACAGTCCTGGGGATAAATAGTTCATGGGAGAGATCTCTGTACTGACCCCTGATATATTTATACATAGTTATTAGATCTCCCCTCAGTCATCTTTTTTCTAAAGTAAATAACCCTAATTTTGATAATGTTTCTGGGTACTGTAGTCCATCCATTCCAGTTATTACTTTAGTTGCCCTCCTCTGAACCCTCTCCAGCTCTGCTATGTCTGCCTTGTTCACAGGAGCCCAGAACTGTACACAGTACTCCATGTGTGGTCTGACTAGTGATTTGTAAAGTGGCAGGACAATGTTCTCATCACGGGCATCTATGCCCCTTTTGATGCAACCCATTATCTTATTGGCCTTGGCAGCAGCTGTCTGACACTGGTTTCTGCAGCTTAGTTTGCTGTTTACTAAAATTCCTAGGTCCTTTTCCATGTCAGAGTTACCCAATGTTTTACCATTTAGTATGTACTGGTGACTTGCATTATTCATTCCCATATGCATAACCTTACATTTGTCAGTGTTAAACCTCATCTGCCACTTTTCTGCCCAAGCCTCCAGTCTATCCAGATCCATCTGTAGCAGTGTACAGTCCTCTTCTGTGTTAATTACTTTACACAGTTTAGTGTCATCTGCAAAAATTGATATTTTACTGTGCAAGCCTTCTACAAGATCATTGACAAATATATTGAAGAGAATAGGGCCCAATACTGACCCCTGTGGTACCCCACTAGTGACACTGACCCAATCTGAGTATGTGCCGTTAATCACCACCCTCTGTTTTCTATCACTGAGCCAGTTACTTACCCACATACAGACATTTTCTCCCAGGCCAAGCATTCTCATTTTATATTCTAACCTTTTATGTGGTACCATGTCAAATGCTTTGGAGAAGTCCAGATATACGACATCCATTGATTTGCCGCGGTCAAGTCTAGAACTTACCTCCTCATAGAAACTGATTAAATTAGTTTGACATGACCGATCTCTCATGAAGCCATGCTGATATGGAGTTATTTGCTTATTTTCATTGAGGTACTACAAGATAGCATCTCTTCAAACAGTTTACCCACTACAGATGTTAAACTTACCGGCCTATAGTTTCCGGGCTCTGTTTTTGGACCCTTTTTGAATATTGGCACCACATTTGCTGTGTGCCAATCCTGTGGAACACTCCCTGACACTATAGAGTCCTTAAATATCAGAAATAAGGGTCTGGCTATGACATTACTTAATTCTCTTAAGATACGGGGGCGTATGCCATCCGGTCCTGGCGATTTGTCTATTGTAATCTTAAGACGCCGCTGTACTCCTTCCTGGGTCAGACAGGACACTTTTAATGGGGAATTTACGTTTATATTCTGCACTTCATCTGACAGTTTATTTTCCTCAGTGAATACAGTGGAGAAAAAAATATTTAGTAGCTTTGCTTTCTCCTCATCGCTCTCTGCAACTCCCCCCTCATTACTCTGTAAGGGGCCGACACCTTCAGATTTATACTTTTTACCATTTATATAATTAAAGAACATTTTAAGGTTAATTTTACTTTCTTTGGCGATTAATTTCTCGGTCTCTAGCTCGGCTGCTTTTATTTGTCTTTTACATATTCTATTTTTTTCCATATAGTTTTTTAATACTTCCTCGCTCCCCTCCTGTTTTAGTGATTTGAATTCTTTCTTTTTGTTGTTTATTGCTTTCTTTACAGCTCTATTTATCCACATTGTTTTTTTCTTGTTTCTTACCCTTTTATTCCCATAAGGTATGTACCTCTCACAATTAGATATTAGGATGCTTTTAAAAATATCACATTTTGTGGCTGTATTTTTATTTTTGAGGACTTTGTCCCAGTTAGTTAGGCCTATGGCCTCCCTTAGTTGGCTAAATTTTGCTTTTTTGAAGTTTGGTATTTTTGTTCCTCCCTGAAGAAACACTCTTTTGTATTTTGAATTGGAAGGTTATTATTTTATGGTCAGTATTTTCCAGGTGTCCCCCAACCTGCACATCTGTTGTTCTGTCAGGTCTATTGGTTAATACTAAGTCCAGTATGGCCGTCCCTCTAGTCGGGTCCTGAACCAGTTGGGAAAGGTAATTGTCTTTGGTTATTGCCATGAACCTGTTTCCTTTATGAGATATACAGGTTTCAGTTTCCCAGTCTATATCTGGGTAGTTGAAGTCCCCCATAATAACGACCTCATTATGATTTTCCGCCTCGTCTATTACGTTTAGAAGCTGATTTTCTGTGGACTCTGGTATACTAGGGTGATTTATAATAAAGTCCTATTAGTATTTTATTATTGTTTTTGGCTCCATGTATTTCTACCCACAGTGACTCCACATCTTCATGTCCCTCACTTATATCTTCCCGGAGTGTGGGCTTTAGACAGGACTTTACATAAAGGCAGACCCCTCCCCCTCTCCGGTTTTGGTGATCCTTTCTAAACAGACTGTAACCCTGTACGTTAACTGACCAGTCATAGCTATCATCCAGCCATGTCTCCGTTACTCCCACTATGTCATAGTCCTCCTCACACATCACAAATTCCAGTTCACCAGTTTTATTAGTCAGGCTTCTGGCATTAGTGTACATACAATTAAGAGGTTTATGTATATTTTTTCCCCTACACCTTTCCTTCTGAACTGTTCTAGTTCCTCCTTCCATTCCTCCCCCAGTTCCATTACCTTGCCCCAGGTCTCTATCTTCCCCTCCTATAATGTAGTTACCCTCCCCACCCAGTCCCTAGTTCAAACACTCCTCCAGCCTTCTAGCCATCTTCTCCCCCAAAACAGCTGCCCCTTCCCCATTGAGGTGCTGCCCATCCCTACGATAGAGCCTGTAGCTGATAGAGAAGTCGACCCAGTTTTCCAGGAACCCAAACCCCTGCTTCCTACACCAGTTCTTGAGCCACTTGTTAACCTCCCTAATCTCTCGCTGCCTTTCTTGTTTGGCTCGTGGTACAGGCAGTATTTCAGAAAACACTACCTTTGAGGTCCTTGCCCTAAGCTTATGACCTAAATCCCTAAAATCATTTTTAAGGACGCTCCACCTACCTCTAACTTCTTAATATTGAAATGCATATTTTCCCATATAAGTGATCGTGAATTCTTTAAATTATATTTTCAATAAGTAAAGTGAGACTGTTAAACATTTATTTCTGGCCTGATTGTTCAATCTACGCTTTCATTGCACCAAACCCAAGGGAGTGATGGCCTGAGGGAGCACACCATAAAGCCTCATTCACATGTCAGTGTTTCACGGGCGTGTGCGATACGTGTTCTCCACGGACCACACACGTCCCCATTCATTTGAATGTGTGTGTTCAGACATCAGTGTTTCATCACAGTCCGTGGTTCCATTTTTTTTAGCACGGATGCATGTCCTATCTTGATCCGTGTTCCTGGATCCCTCATGCCCATTATAGTCAAAGAGTCCGTGAAAACCACGGATCCCTCATGGGTGTCATCTGTGTTGCATGCGTGTTTCACGGATCATTAAGAAGAGATGCTTTGAAAATTATTTTTCAGCTGTTCAGTGTCAGTGAAACACGGATGCAATACAGACAGCAAAAAACGGACACACGGACCCAACACGGATCCTTCACGGACAGCTTCACGGATGCATCACTGACCACCTGCTCACGGATTTGAGCATGGACACCGACGTGTGAATGAGCCTTAATACATTTCATCAGGGCCACTACCACTCCCACGCTCCGGCTCCTCAGGGGCTCGCTGCAAACGTGTATGTCCCTATACACAAAATTATAACCAGAGAGTCTGTTGGTATATCACGTTACCCATGGTTTGGGAAGCATGAAGCTCCTGGCAGGTTTCCTGTAACTTCATTTAACAACTGCATTATATCAAATATAGTGGAAATGTTTTACTATTATTGTGTTTGTGTCTTTTTGGCCATTTATAGACTCAGCAATCCTGATAGAAGGAACAGATGAGAATAGACTGGCTACAGTGTAAGCAGTGACAAAGGCTGAAACACTCCTAGCAGACGATCATGCCAGCATTGTTAAAATAATTAGTACTCTTCAGGCAGAAATCATTAAATAGTAATGATGTGATGGACAACATAAAGTCGTATTCTCAAAATAATCCCACACTCAAGGGAATGTCCATCAATGTTACAGATTTATTTAAAAAGAATTAAATTATTTAAAGGCTATGTACACCTTTGAGGCCAATTTTTTTTTATTGCATTGTACTCATTTTGAGCTAAAAATTATTTTTTTCAGGTGGTCTTTATTAGAAATATGGAATCCTTTTTTGTGTACATAGCTGAGATGATGTAGCAGCAACCTGTGGACTCTCTGTCTTTTCAGTTAGTTGCAGAGCTGACAGACTTCTTATCTCTGCTCATTGACCTTATAAACATTCATTATAGCTTAGTTTTTATCTTACTGATAAGAATGTGGCTGAAATAAGTGTTTATGACCTCTTAGTAGAGATAAGGGTTATTAGATGACCAGCACAAAGTGAAAATACCAGTCACACAGCTAGAAAAATAGTTAACCCTTTGTGAAAGAATGGCTCAGTATTTTTAATAAAGGCCAATTGAAAATATGATTTTTAGCAAAAAATGAGTAAAATGCAATAATAAACAAAAATTGTCTCCAAAGGTGTACATAGTCTTTAAATCTATTGCAGATTCTTAATCAGTAGCTTATTAGCTAAAATCTGCCTTGGAATCTGCAGCTAAAATCTGAGGCGGACACTCAGATTTCTGCTGCAAATTTAAATTTGTATGATATGGATCTGCACACGAATGTAGCTCTATTTAATAGGGCTAATCCACGTGGTCACTTTCTGTGAACTGTATTGCAGCTTCCACAGTGCTATGTCTGACACGCACGGCCACCAAAGTGTGTAGTTCTATGTGCTCCAATCTCAAGGCCTCTTATGACCTCCCCACCTTCTCTGGGTTATTTAAATTGTTATTTAAACCTGGATATACTCTGCTTGTGTACACGTTGCACAGCTCTTAAAGGGCCAGAGTGGATACAGCCAAATTTGTCTCCAGCCAATGGAGACCTTCTCTGGGTTATTTAAATTGTCACTGTACTTTCACAAAATTTCATTTCACTTAATAGAGAATAGTGTAACTAACACATTCAATCACTTCATTTAAAAAATGTGCCTGCATCCACCTGAAAATAAAAACTGTAAAGTCATGGACACTGGAGATCCCACTTCCAAGTCCCACCTAAGTTGCAGTCTACTGCCTGCTTTCAAGACAATATCTGTCCCTGGTAACAGAGACACAGGAGACAGATGAGAGGAACTGGGGTGTGTCAGAGCTCTATTGAGCCTGATAAAAGAAATGCTTCTACACAGTATCTGAACATCACAGGATCCTCCTGCCTTTCTGTAAGTTCCATTTATCCCTCCTTATCTGAGCTGTGAGATCAGGAGCTGAAAACAAACATAGTTGGGAGTAATGGAAAGTTTGTACAGTGCTGCAGAAATGATATGCCCCCTGCTGGTGAGAGAAATGCATCTACTGTAACTGTGCTGCCGAAACAGGGGATAATATGGCTGGAAAAAAAAATTAGGGAGGCTCAAACATAACTTTTGCTTCACAGTTATGATTGTACAAAGAAGCGTAGCCATTATGCAAACTTTTATTGAAAACTCATGTATGCTTTCAGATGCAACAAGTGTCCGATAACACACACAGCTGACATATGTAGTATTAAAAAAAGTAGCTACCCACCATCGGACACTTATAGAAGGCTGCCTTCTTGTATGATGGATATTATATAAGGGCGTTCTGTATGATGACCGATATTATATAAAGATATTCTATATGCTCATAGATATTATATGAGGGCATAGAACAGACCCAAAGTGTAATTTTTTTAGGCTATTCAAAATTACAGAAACCACAATGGAGCTTGACAACCTATAGTACGCAGTTGAGTCACATTATTATGACCACTTCCTACTTTCGACATCGGCGGCTCTTAGCTTGTGAATGAAGCTACGTGTTGTGAGCTGGCCCAGTGGGTATATAAGGTGTGTGATAGGCTGTCTGCACACATATCCCTTTTTGCTGTCATGGGTAAAATTTGTGATTTATCAGAGTTGCAAAAAGGGTTGATTTTTGTCTTTTGGGCCAAGGGTGATAGTATTTTGGAAACTTTGTGAACCGTTCATGTGCTACTGTGGTGAAAGTGTATCATGAGTGGCAAACGGCATCACTGTGAATAAGACGTGTGGAAGCAGCGGAGCACCATGTGCCACTGATGTGAGAGGTGAACGTTGGCTACGAAGGTGTGCTAATGCGGACTGATACGTTATAGTGGAACAGCTCACCTACAATAATGAACCAGATGTGTGTCTTAAACAACAGTTCAGTGAACCCTACTGTGTATGAGGCTCCGAAGCAGACGGATGGTCACTGCACCTTTGATAATGAATTTGCATAGGCAGAAAAGGCTTCAATTTTCGCAGCAGTATTGGATTTGGACCTCCGCTGGCTAAGGGATGCCTTCTCTGATGAGTCACATTTTCTGCTGTTTTAAGTGGATGGTGTGTCATGTGAGAAACATCAGCGAACATACCAAACACCCTGCAACCATTGCTGGAAGATCACAAGCTGGTGGTGGTACCATTATGGTCTGGGGAATATATTCATGGCATTCTCTGGGTCAACTCCTCCAAGTGGAAGACATGCTCAACAGATTTGAGTATGAATCGATACTGGCAGATCAAGTACACCCATACATGCTGATTGTCTTCCCTGGAGCATATGGGATCTTCCAGCAAGAAAAGTCAACATGTCACATGTCATTGGTTGGAAAAGCATGATCAAGACTTCCAAGTATAACCCTACCCCCCTAATTCCCCAGACTTGAACACAATTGAGCATCTGTGGGACCACCTCAATCATCCTGTGCGCTCTATGGATTCTCCTCCTCACACGTCTGTCAGCTGTGGGATGCAGTCAACATGGCCCCAGAAACCTGTGACAACAAGGACCTTATTGAGTCATTCCCAGCTCATCTAGCAGTTACTCTTGATGTTAGCTGATGGTCATAATAATGCGACTCAACTGAATAAATCAATATTGTCTATTGGGCACTGCTGTTATCCATTGCACAAAGGATATGGTAGAGCATTGTGTTTTCCCATATAAACGAAATCCTCAATGGTAGTGTGAACAGTGCCTCACATTGAGGCATGTATACTGATTAAAATAGACAAAAAAATGTATCAAATCAATAGTCAAGGACCTTAAAATGAAGGTTTTTGCTAATGATCTCTTCATTGATTCACAGTGACTCAAGCCAAAGAATCAATACAACTGAACTGACTATGCAGTTGGACAGTAGATTTGAGATAAATAAAGAGGTAATTCTCTATGTTTAGCAGTAGATGTTCTATTCTTGAGCTTTCAATCTGGAGACAGAAGTCTCGCAATGTCCCTGAAAGATAGAAATGGGCTCAGATTGATTTTCAGGTAGAAGCTGGACTGATAGAGACTGAAACCTGTCAGACTCAGACCCATACACAAACAGTGACTGTCTCAACCAACATTGTCTCACCAGCATTTAATGGCCATGTATATTGATTCATAAGTAACAACAGCTTAATGGATGTGCATTAATTTTTAAGGTAGTTCCAGCTTGTGCTGCATTTATTTTTGGTGTCTATGCTTCTTTTCTATTGATGCTGTAAAATCAAGATCTTGACTATGTGATACCAACAATGTTCCCAGAAGCAGGTTCCTCTATATAACATTTACACTTGAGTCATAATAAGCTGTCAGAGAGTAAGAGGAAGAAAACTGCTGTAAAAGTGATTTCCCAGCTGGAGATCAGTAGATCTGACAGCTGTTAGGGAATGTAGAAGTGGCTTGTAGACTGGTTATACAACACACAAAATCCCAGTTGAACATTTCCTTCAGCAGCATACTAAGGGGTCTATTCATTAAACTCTGACATTTCCTATGTAAAATGGCTCAAAAAGGAAATGCAGTATGACATGGTGAGAAACTTGGCACACTTTCCAGAAGTAATTATGAATTACTGGAGGATCATATAGGTTGATGTCCTATTTGCACACCTTATATCCCTTAAGGTGAATAACCACAAGTCAGCCATCACAATCGCTGTTCTTGATTCGAGCATTTTCAGCATTTCTATGGAGTAGTTGTACATATGAATGCCATTAAAACATATTTACCTCCATCTCCCATATAGTTTCACATCTGTGACACTGGATGATATTCAATCTTTAAGCAATGTGTAATATAAAACAAAGGGAAAACAGGCAAAAAGCAGTTGTTTTCAATTGTGAATGACAGAATGAATTCAGTTATCATACACCTACTGTATATCACTAACGTGCAAATGTGTGCATTTCATAAGTTATTCAACACATTTAAATGGGTTGCTTCATGAAGAAATGCTGGTGGATTTGCCTTATTAGGGAATATGAACATCAAAAACGGGGTCTTCTGCTCTGTACCCCCCTCCACCACTTTAAGCTTGAACTGCGAGCATTGTCTTGATTCCAGACATGCCATGATAGTCACTTTAATGTAATTTGTTGTAGTACTGTAATGTGATTTTTCTGGTATTAAATAGGTTGGCCCATCTCACACATTGGTGGCATATCGCTGGGATATGCTGCCTATCTGACAGCTGCGGTTCCCATTTGTGGAACCTGCACCAATCCCTCAAAGGGGACCATAAAATGTGAATGAGGGCACACCACACAAGCACGACCACCTACCATTCATTTCTATGGGAATGCCAAAAATAGCTGAGAAACAGCTTGACTAATTCCAGAACTACCATGGAGGCGAATGGAAAGGTGGGTGCGCTCTCCATTCACTTTTTATGGAAGTCCAGGAAACAGACAAGCGCATTCACTCTGCTCTTTTTTGAATTCCATAGAAGTAGGTAGAGAACACGGAGCGCTCTCTTTTGTGTTGTGGGCCCAGTTCTAGAAATGGTTGTGGGTTCCAGAGGTGGGACCTCAACCTAACTGACATTGGTGGCATATTCTAGCCAAATGCCACCAATGTGTGTAAACTCCTTTAACATCAAGATAGCATTGGCTACATCCATAGTCACTTACAAAGAGTGGCACTTGCCCTGGGCAACTCAGCCCCTTAATATATTATGTGGACAGCTGTACATTTACATGCCCATTAATTGTAATGCTACAACTTCTCCATAGTAATCTTTTCAGGATTATGGCCTGCTGGCCTACTGATACCACCTAATTACCAGAGGTTCAAGGAGCTGGATCTGCAGTTGATCTCCAAGGCAGCTCTCTTGCACACAGCAAACATGAAATATGAAAGAATGACTGCTATATTCACTATATAAATGAACATGTAATTGTCACTTAGCAGATATATTTTAATCAAACTCATTTGTGCCTATCCACGACGACAAGGTGACCGATTTTGGATGGGAACCTAATCGATATACCTTTCTCTGTGCCAGTGGATCTCAGATTGACTCTGAAAAATAGGCCCTACATGTATATTTTTGTTCAGTGTGGCATCCACTCCTGTGCCAGCAGACCTCAGATGAACCAGGGAGAGCAGGCTAGAGCTATATACCCCTGATTAAAACAGCCTGTGGAAATGATGGGCTGGTACATGACCAGGATGTAGGCAGCCATACACTTTCAAGTGAGTACTGCAAAAACAAAACACAAAGTCAGGGTATCTTCAAATCTGCTTTGAAGGCTTCATCACAGAGTTCATCAAAAATAGTAGAGAGAAGTCCAGCACGAAGAGCTGCTTTCTCCATTAATAAAGAAAAATGTGCTTCCAAATGAAACCAAACGGATCCCTTTATAGTCAATGGGATGCGTTAGGCTCCATTACAGCCAGTTTATCAGGATGAAAGATGGGCAGTTATCAGCAGCACATCTCCCTGAGTAATTATGGATGTGCTGCTGATGATCAGTAGGCTGAATAAAACGGGTACTGTCTCTCCTTGGGGAGAGAGCGCCTTAATCGGTGTGAGGAGACTTATAGGCCATACATGCTCCTCTGGAATTCTGGGAAGAAAGGGAAGGGATGCAAATGAGCTCTTAACAAGCTCTGCCTCTAAATTCCAGGCAGCTATCCTGTAAGTCAATGTTCAGCTCTTTAAATAAGCCTTGAGACATGACTTGGATATTGAATAAGCCAGCACCTGATCTGCAGACAGCTGTTTTGGGGTGATTGCCCCTCATCAGTGCAGAGCAGAGAGTACTGGCTTAACTTAGTGAGAGGCCAAGTCATGGTAAAAGGGGTTTTCTTTCTTCCCAGAATTCCAGAGGAGCAAGAATGGCCTATAATTCTCCTCACGCCAATTAAGGCGCTCTCTCCCCAATGAGAGATAGTACCCTTTTACCCTGACTTGGCCTCTCCCTAAGTTAAGCCAGTACTCTCTGCTCTGCACTGATGAGGGGCAATCACCCCGAAACAGCCGTCTGCAGATGAGATGTTGGCTTATTCAATATCTGAGTCATGTCTCAAGGCTTATTTAAGGAGCTGAACATTGACTTACAGGATAGCTGCCTTACTTCTGGTGGCATTTAGAGTCAGAGCTTGTTAAGAGCTCATTTTTATCCCTTTTTTCCTTCCCAGTAGACTGAATGAAAGAGGAATGCATCAGTTTGGATCAGCCCGTGTAATCTAATGCTTGCACACTATAGGAAAAAGTGCTGGCTTCTCTGGTGACCAGGACCACTATAGCATGCGTAGGAATGCATGAGCAGCAGTACCTGTCCCGACCACCTTGTATCTGCCCTGCAGTTGTGGTCTACATGATAAATGTCATTGGCTGAAATGAGACAACCCTTTAATTGAGAAGTGCATTCAATGGATTTGCTCATCTTGGCTTTAGTGAATGTATCCCTTACTAAGTGTATACTCCACATTAGTATATCAAGGATGTCCGTACACTATGTGCCTGGAAGGATCAGTATGCAGATTACTGCTAAATGCTGGGCCTCAGCTGTATTTGTCATTTGAAACAATGGCAAGTCCAGGTGCAGCCCACAATTGACCAATAATCTGCATGCTGATCCTATGGCTGCATGTGTATGGGCATCCTTAGGCATGATACGGAGCATGTCAGGATATGTTCAGGGAAAAACAGATGGTTTTACTTACAAGTTCAATCAGTTTTGTCTGCAATTGCATCCAGTGTCTCAGTTTTGTCCCATCAGGATTCATTGTATCCATTTTAATCTGTTTTTTGATTGCTGATTTACCAAGAAAGATTAGGAAAATTAAGTAAATTAATTGTAATTCAATAATCATTTTTGAAGTTAGCTGTGATTTTATAGTGTATGTTCTGTTCTTGGCTGTGGTCACATGACCATGTCCATGCAGCTGCTTTCTTATTTCCTGTGATGTTATGTCCATGGGCATCTCAAAGCAGCAACAGGAGCAGTGATAGAGGAGTGTCTATATAACTATCTGGGTGGGAGGAGTTATAAACTAGCTGGGCTTTGTTTGGGGAGGTGCTGGAGCTCAGGCAGAAAAAGAAGTGTATCATGGGTTTGGTTGGATGCAGCAACAGGAAGTGCTCTATACAGGATGGAAACTAACCAGTCAAATGGTCAAAACTGATCAGGAGAGTACAAATGAATTTAAAAAAAATATTGATGCAGAAGACTTTTAGGCACAGAGGCATGCCAGTCTAACACTGATCTCAGGCATATGTACAAGAACACTTCTGGGTCTTCTGGGTCTGAAATATTGATGACCTATCCTTACGATCAGATCAATGGGTGTCACTTGAATGGGAGCAGCGCTGGCTATAGCACATTAATTCCGCTGACTGTTTCTAGCATGGAGCTAATACAAAAAAACTGATCAGCCGTGGTGTTGGGAGTCAGATATTGATGACCTGTCCTTAGCTGCAATGGTAAAAATTCAGAAAACACAATACAGAGGATTGTCTAATTAACTTTTATACCAGGTCCGTAAGCATAACAAGTGGGTCATAAGGTGGCTTTATATGGTGTGGTGGAGGTATTCTGCCCTATAGAGAAGATGCTTCCAGAGGAGACTGGTTTTGAGATGACATCTGATTGAACATGGATCAATATCTTTCTGTGTGATGGAATCCAAGGCAACGACTTCCATATGCCTCTATGTGCAGTCTGAGATATAATGAGGTGCAGTCGGGATCTGCAGACTTCTGAGTGCTTTATGATGGCTCCATACAACTTGTTCACAGCTGGTTATATGTATTATACACACTATAGTAACTGCATTCTACACATCACTATTTTTAGTGTATCAGTTCCTCATCACAACATTTGTATTATGTCTAGCAAATTATCTGAACCTGTTGATATAGATTGACTCATCCCTCTTGTGATACATTTTTAATTAAAAAATTCCTCCTGTATACATGATTACATTGTCAATGCTGTCTGTGTCTATGGAGCAGAGTACGTGACATTGTGTTGTCAGATGTTTCCATTGCATAGCATAGCCTAAGAACCATGACAGGCAGCAATTATGTCTCTTTTAGTAACAGGCTCTTTTGTGATGAGCAGTCACATAATGCCCACATAATACCTGGTGAAAATGAGAGGCTGAATGCATTTAACAAGATGCTCCTTGAACCTTTGTTCTGTCATCAACATGATGTTTTGACAGGAGAAGTATGGCCTTGGGTCTGGTATTTGTGAACATTATTAATGTTTTTATTCATATGCATGTCATAGCTGTGAGAGGACTTACAAAAAATTATCATTTTACAAGGTTTTAAGTTGATATTAGCAGTCGCAAAAATATAGGGTGTCATATTTCTGGCACAGATTGCAGCACAAAGGTCATTTTCCCTGTGAATTTTCCGTGCTGACACCGTGTCTAAAAAAAAAAGGGGTGTGGCAAGGGAGGGAAGGGGATGGACCGGCAGGCCCGTCTCATTTATGATTTTCTAGATTTTATAGGGAATTAACCAAATGTTCCCATCAATTGCCTGATGGGGGTGGAGGTGATAATTGCATTTACAGTCATCAACAATTATCTACTCTGTATGGTTACAAAATATCACTACTGCTTTTGCTTGTCACTAGAGATGAGCGAAGTTATGGATAATTTGATTTGGCTGCTTTGCCGAACTTCACAAAGAAATTAATTTTGTGACTTGTCACGAAGTGCATTTCTTGCTATGTAGTGGGAGCAATGACGGTGAACAGTGATAGCGCGGCCCCCTGTCATTGAACCCCTCAGATGCGTTCATCACTGATCGTGGGATCTAAGGCTACCATTTAGGCCTTTCAGGGGTTAATCAAGGTAAAAAAATAAATAAATACTCACTTTATCCCTTTGATTGCATAGAGGCGTCGTGGCCATTTTGATTGAAGACACCCGGCGAAATCTCGCGCAGTGACATGATGAAATCACTCTGGCTGGCGTGGTGATCTCATACGTCGTCGTGCATGAGATTTCAATCAAGATAGCCACGACTACCACATTGCACGCAAATGGAAGAGGTGAGTATGCATTCTTTTTGTTTTTACCCCCATTTCAGGGAAAATTGACTCAGGAAAATTCGGATCAAAGTCAATTCGTTTGACTTCAATTCACTCAACACCACTTGTCAACATACAACGTGATTGTTTGCTGGCAGCAGATGATATGTTGCCTATAAATAATGATTTTATGTGCTGCATGAAAGATGTGAGCATCCAATGAAAGAGATAGTGATTGGCAGCACTTTTACACAATGCAAAAACTCATTTCTCACAATTGTTCCAGTCTTTGGGGAATGTAAAAGGGACGTTAAGCGCAATTATCAGAAAGGATTGTTCCTAGGAATGCTCACTTCCTTTAATTTTCCTGTGTAAAGGTACCACAAATCACCCAATGAATTGATTGGCTGCAGCAGTCAAGTGAACTTGAATGACATGTGAATGCTGCAGGCCAGTGGGGATCGGATCACTAGGACATTTTTATATATTTTATGTGGCCGGTCTATGCCAATTTTTTTATTAATTGTTAAACAGATTTAAATAGAAGGCAAAGGGCTTTTATAACAATAAAATAAGGTTAATTATAAAATAATTAACATAAAAAAATTTCAGTTGACTCTACAATGCTGAACATTTTTGGTGTTGCAGTCATTCTTTAGAAGACAAACAAACCAGTTGTCATGTTAAGATGGTTTCTTAAAGCTATTGTAGCCTTCTTAACAATTCTCTAGATAATGCAGTTTCTTTGCTGAATATTCTAGGCATTAATATTTTATTCTGAAAGTGGAAATTAAGGGCTAGAATTCATGAAAATTTAAATAACATCTATGTAATTATAGCCTCAACTTAAGCGTAACACACTACTAATTTCCTAGACGGAGACTTTTATTTACTGTTTTTCAACTGAAAAATGATATCCAGCAGTTATTGCTTCAATTTTTGTAGATTTTCTATATACATTGTTAGCAAAATGACTCAACGGCATTGCAAATATTATACTTGAGTATGTTAAAAGATAACAAGCTGTACCCGGAATCTGTCAGTTATGAACCCTCACCCCCTCCCTCCCCCCCAGACTTTAGCAAGCATTGTACAGTGTGCTGATTCTGATCATGTATATTGTATCTTTATACTTCTCTATTAGTGTTGAGAGAAGCGAAGTATTCAAAGCGGAATTCGTTCTGAAATTTATAAAAATTTGTTTCAGAAAACTTTGATTCGTAATGAATTTGATTCTTCGTGTTAACAAATCATGTTTTCCTTAAATGGCGTCTGCACCTGTTACAAAGCAAAACTAAGTGTAGAGGAGACAAACCCAGGAATGAAAGATCACTCATAATGCTGTGCAGCCAGCCAATCTGCACATAGCCATATCCTGTGATGTTACAGCCCTATAAAACCCTCATCTTGCACGGTCTCCACCATTGTCCAGTGAGCTGAGAATAGGGAGAGATGTGTACATTTACTTATTCTTACATCAGCTATAAACTAAGATATGTAATTCAATACCAATAAGTTGGAAGCCTTTTTTGTTCCACTGCCAGTGCGCCACCCAATACCATCCAATCTGCACCCCTTAGGGGGGCAAGGACCTTTCACCACTCCTGACATGCCTGTTTTAATAGCTTTATGCATTCTCCATGTGATTACAATTCTGGAACAGCTCTTCTTATGTCTCTGTGTTGTGCCATTCCTTCATTATTCCTGCTAGAAGTTATATGTGAATTGCTTTTAGCTTTCAGTAAGGGTACAGAGGGGAGGTAACTGGTTGGGGGTGTGTACGTGCACAGTCTGAACATGGCAGCACTAATTAGATAGAGTGAGTCTGTGCAGATACACACCCCCAACTGATTATCAGCCCTCTGTACCATTACTAAAGGCTAATAGCAATTCAATTATAGCTTCTAGTAGAAATAATACAGTAATGGTACAACATACAGACATAAGAATAGATGCTCCAGAATTGGTATTACATAGGGAATGCAAGAAGCTATTAAAACAGGCATGTCAGGAGTGGTGAAAGGTCCTCTTTAATGATGACCATTAAAGATGAGCGAAGTTCTTAAAATTTCTATTTGGCTGCTTTGCCAAATTTCACAAAGAAATTTGCTTGTCATGAAGTACATTTCTTTGTGAGTAGCGAGTGCAATGACGGGGAGTTCAGATTGCGCCACCCCCGTCATTGAACCCCCTCATATGCCGTGTTTATCGCTGATCGCGGCATCTGAGATGTACATTGAGGACTGTCAGGGGTTAATCTGTTAAAAAAAAATACAAAAATACTTACCTTAGCCATTTGATTGCGAAGAGCCCGCCGCGGCCATCTTGCTTGAAGATCTAGCGCGAAATCTCGTGAGGCGCTAGATGTCGTCATCACGCTGGTTGCCATGGTAAAGTCATATGTAACCGTGCATGAAATTTCACACAGAATCTTCAATCAAGATGGCTGTGAAGGACTTGTGATGAAATGGATGAGTCGACTACATATTTTAGTTTGTTTTACCACCATTATAGAGAAATTTTATTACATATCATGAAGCACGAGGAAATTCAGCTTTGCTGCAAATTGAATTTTCCCTGAAATTTGTCAACTTCGATTAGCTCAACACTAATGACCATCCTCATCTTTTGCTAGCTTTACTTCTTCCAAATCATCCTTCAAAGTCTCCATGTCCTAGAAAAGTCAGCAAGATGAAGAGAGAGGAGGAGCTGGATGTTCCTGATGACATATTAGATGATGTGGAAAAGAAGGAAAAGCAGATGGCAGAAGAAGGGCTCCCACCTATAGGACAGGAGAGTGCTGGGGTTGGAGAAGTGGGTATGACAGAGCTGATTAATATTTTGTGTTTACTGTCAAATAACCTGCAGGAGATTGCAGGCCAGAGCAGCAATAATATGCATATTGTCCCCCCAACCTAACCAGCCAAACTCCATACCAGCAACAGCCTTTGATTAAAGGTGCCGCATGTCCATTAACAATGAAGAAGGACTATAAAGTGTGGTCTTCATTATTAAATGAAGGGCAGTTGCGGGCTAATTGGCCACGTGATTCTTCACCACAGCATGGCTGCAACCTGAACACAGCACGGCTGCTCTGCGTGGCAGTACCCTAAGGCAGAGTGGCCTTGGTATACCTGATTTATAGCTATTTGGGGCAAGTTAGTTTGGAACAAATTGAATTTCTTGGTGAACTTCGGCAAAGTTGCCAAATTTTTCAAAACTCTGATCTCTACTCTCTATACATTTTACAGCCAGTTTGAGGGAGGACCAGAATGCTAAGTATATATACGTCATTTTTTCTTATTTTTTCTCATGGTAGGATCTCATGCACACTTGAATGGGTCCACAATCCAGAAGGTCTGGTGTGGAAGCTTAATGCTTCCATGGGGTTTCTCTCCGTGCCTCCACACTGAAAAAAAAAAAATGCTTTTTTTGCGTTTTGTTTGCGTTGTGGACGGATTCAATGCACCTGGAAGCTACCATAAATGTGAACTGGATTGATAATCCTGAAATCTCAAGCAGATTGGATGATTGTGGTGTTTTCCAGAAGTGAAGAGCTGTCTGCTTAATTCAGCGTTACTTTGTATGCCTTTAGTATATTATCTATTTAAGCAGCCATTAACAGGCCATAAATGCCTATGATGTTCCACACTATTAAATGATCCAATATATGGAGACGTAGTTATGGTGATTCACTACTATGCACAGTGACAATCATGAGCTATAGATCCAAAATAGCTCCACCTTGATTCATCCCCCATGGTACAAAAAACAATAATGACTCTGCTTATAAGTAAGAGGATCAGTACATCATTGTAGTGTCAACTTTCCTACATAGGAGTCATCTTCTGCTCGGTGGTATGCTGCACAGTTACATTCTAGTTTTACTTTGTTCAGCCTGCGCCTGCGTAGTAGGAGAATTGAGACTACCTACTTCTTGTTCAGCTGTTTCACTGTATTATCAGGCGTGCCGATGTTTGGTCCTTCAAATCCAGCGAATATATGTAACTGCAAAATTGGATATATTGATGTTGCTTCCAGATAATCTGCAGAAATAAAAGCTCATTCTGGATTTCTTCCTCAGTGGATAATCATAATGATTTAGCCCTACCCATAGCTCTCCTGTATAAGTGCATGAAATAACATCTTGACCTAAGTCACACCTACATGCAATTGTATGAAAGTGGTATATACAGATGCAGTGATCCATACTGTGCATACCCCAGTGGATTACTAATACATATTCATTATCGTCCATATATAGAGGTTGAAAAATGGATCCAAAACACATAGCAGGAATGTATCATGAGAGGAATATCTGAAGTCAGTATAGCTTGAGTCAGCGTTGGAGTTCTTTATGCCACATTTATCAAATTTGTCATGTTGTTTGACAAATTTGCCTGATCCTTAAAGGAAACCTGTCATTAACTTTATGCTACCCATTCTAACGGCAGCATAAAGGAGTGACAGATGGGTTGATTTCAGCGGTCTATCATTTATTAGCTAAAAGTAAGTGGTTGCCGAGAACCAGCATCATAATCATTGGAGCCCAGGCCTGGAAAACAGTTATGGTTGCTTGAGAAGAGTCATGGCTATTCATGAGCTCCTGCTTCCCTACTTACCTACTGATGACTGACAGTCTTCTTCCTAGTTTTCTCTCTTTCTCTCTATGAGAGAACTGACAATCATCAGCAGGTAAGTAGGGAAAGCAGGAGATTATGAATAACCATGACTCTTCTCAGGTAGATTTGACTCTTTTCAAGGCTTGTGCTGCAATGATTATAATGTTGGTTCTCAGCAACCACTTACTTTTAGATCATGAGTGGCAAACTGGTGAAATCAACATTTCTGTCAGTACTTTATGCTGCCCTCAGTGAGGTCAGCATAAAGTTGATGACACTTTTATCTAGAAAAGCTACTCCAGTTTTCCTACTCCTGGAATGAGATTTTTTTTTTGACTTTTTAAAAAAGTCTCAATGATAAATCTGGAGTGAAACTCATTAATATAGCTAACCACACCCACATTTCCACCGACATTACAAAAGTGGTGTAAAAATACAAAAAATGCAACTTTTTGAAACCAGAATTCTGGAAGGAAGGCCATAAAGTTAAAGGGGTTATCCCATGAGTAATGTAAAAAATGAAAATCAGACATCATATACAGCAGGTGGCGCTATACAGATACAAGTGATTATGTTATATTTTCTAATTACAAAAGTATTCAGATCCAGGTGCTGGTTTGGAAACTGTAGAATATTTATCATGGGACAACCCCTTTAAGGATAAGTTTATACTAATCCATATTATATATACTGTACCTCAATGAATTACTAATACATATATATATATATATATATTGACCTCAACATATATAAAATAAGAACATATCAAAAACACATCATTGACATTGTATTCAGAAAAAAAATACATTTGGCACAAATCGTGATTGCCTCAATTAGGTTTTATAATCTATTTGCTGTGGGCATATTCCAATGTAATATTAATGTTCACTATCAATCAATTCCCAAACCGCAACCTAATGCATATTTTTAGAAACTATATTTGTTATTCTCATATACAATATACGTAGCATCTATTAATAACTTCCTACCAATGCCACGTCTCTACTGAATTATGTAGATAGGATTTAAAAACCAATTACATTAATCATGTTCAAGCAATCTATCATATTAATCACATTTTTTATGAATGAGGCCCAAAACTTAATCTGAAGTATAATAAAGTTGTGCAAACCTCCACATGGGTGGACACTCAATCCACCTTGGGGGGGGGGTCTCCTCACACTCAATCTATAAAAAAAACAAACGGTTCCATATCTGCGCTTAATCCCTTTGGGATGAGAGTCAAATTCGTAAATAAACCTAGGCTCTGTCCTCAGCATTGTGGCAATATTGTCTCATCCTCTCCAATCTTTTTTAACTGAACACAAAGCCATAAAATCAAGGCCTTGGAGTCACAAGCATGCTTAGTTTTGTAATGTTCTGACAGTGTATGTTTGGTGAAACCAATCTTCATATTATATACATACACGTACAGTACAGACCAAAAGTTTGAACACACCATCTCATTCAAAGAGTTTTCTGTATTTTCATGACTATGAAAATTGTAGATTCACACTGAAGGCATCAAAACTATGAATTAACACATGTGGAATTATATACTTAACAAAAAAGTGTGAAACAACTGAAAATATGTCTTATACTCTAGGTTCTTCAAAGTAGCCACCTTTTGCTTTGTTTACTGCTTTGCACACTCTTGGCATTCTCTTGATAGCTTCAAGAGGTAGTCACCTGAAATGGTTTTCACTTCACAGGTGTGCCCTGTCAGGTTTAATAAGTGGGATTTCTTGCCTTATAAATGGGGTTGGAACCATGAGTTGTGTTGGGCAGAAGTCAGGTGGATACACAGCTGATAGTCCTACTGAATAGACTGTTAAAATTTGTATTATGGCAAGAAAAAAGCAGCTAAGTAAAGAAAAACGAGTGGCCATCATTACTTTAAGAAATGAAGGTCAGTCAGTCCAAAAAATTGGGAAAACTTTGAAAGTGTCCCCAAGTGCAGTCGCAAAAACCATCAAGCGCTACAAAGAAACTGACTGACATGAGGACTGCCCCAGGAAAGGAAGACCAAGAGTCACCTCTACTGTGGAGGATAAGTTCATCCGAGTAGCCAGCCTCAGAAATCGTAGGTTAACAGCAGCTCAGATTAGAGACCAGGTCAATGCCACACAGAGTTCTAGCAGCAGACACATCTCTACAACAACTGTTAAGAGGAGACTGTGTACAGCAGGCCTTCATGGTAAAATAGCTGCTAGGAAACCACTGCTAAGGACAGGCAACAAGCAGAAGAGACTTGTTTGGGCTAAAGAACACAAGGAATGGACATTAGACCAGTGGAAATCTGTGCTTTGGTCTGATGAGTCCAAATTTGAGATCTTTGGTTCCAACCACCGTGTCTTTGTGCGACGCAGAAAAGGTGAACGGGTGGACTCTACATGCCTGGTTCCCACCGTGAAGCATGGAGGAGGAGGTGTGATGGTGTGGGGGTGCTTTGCTGGTGACACTGTTGGGGATTTATTCAAAATTGAAGGCATACTGAACCAGCATGGCTACCACAGCATCTTGCAGTGGCATGCTATTCCATCCGGTTTGGGGTGAGCTGGACTGCAGAGTGAAGGCAAAAGGGCCAACAAGTGCTAAGCATCTCTGGGAACTCCTTCAAGACTGTTGGAATACCATTTCAGGTGACTACCTCTTGAAGCTCCTCAAGAGAATGCCAAGAGTGTGCAAAGCAGTAATCAAAGCAAAAGGTGGCTACTTTGAAGAACCTAGAGTATAAGACATATTTTCAGTTGTTTCACACTTTTTTGTTAAGTATATAATTCCACATGTGTTAGTTCATAGTTTTGATGCCTTCAGTGTGAATCTACAATTTTCATAGTCATGAAAATACAGAAAACTCTTTGAATGAGAAGGTGTGTCCAAACTTCGGTCTGTATTGTACATATGTGCTCCAAAATGTGTGTGTCCGCCCTTGAGGAAGAACTGCAGGGAAGAAGCAGCAAGCATGTTGTGACCAGAACTGAAAGGAAACTGTGGAGCAGATCCCAGAACAAACAGTACCTGCAAGGACAGAACCCAGGACTGCAGTGGTGAATGGGGAAGCACAGGCAACAGATCACCGCTGAACATGGCGCCCAGGACCGCGGAAGTAAGCCGCTGTTACAGGGGCTATCAGTTTAGATGACATTTTCTTATAATCTCTCATAGTTCTCTGTTCTTCCTTTTTATGAAAAATAAACAAATTTCTATCTAGATTTCTCATTTTTTGTAAAGCAGCCTCCACTATTGTTGAACGAGCATGTTCTGCTGAATACGATATTCGGCCGAGCATGGCGGCACTTGGTACCATGCGGTGTTCGGCCAACTCGAGTCTCCTCCCCGCACGTTTTTTGGCTGCTACGCAGCTAATCAGCTTGCAGGGAGGTACTAGCATTCACTGTAATGCCGTAGCCATGTTGCTACTGGCATTACAGTGATTGGCTGGCCGGGAATGCGTCATCGGGTGTTATATAGCACCCGGTGACATGTGACCCGGCTCAGTCCGAGTCAGGGAGAGCTGCTGCAAGGAGGGACAGATAGTGTAGGGACAGAAATTGGCTAGGCAGGGCTAGATTTTTGTTGAAAAGACCCAAAAGCGTTTCTGTATCCTATATACCTGACATCCGGTGTCATTTTTTTTCTGCCGCTAATCAAGGCAACATTACCTGTGTTGCATGTGCATTATAACGTTTCTGTTTCTAATATACCTGATATCCAATGTCACTTTTTCTGCCGCTAATCAAGGCCACATTACCTATGTTGCGTGTGCATTATAACGTTTTTGTATCCTAAATACCTGAAATCCAGTGTATTTTTTTCTGCCGCTAATCAAGGCGACATTACCTGCGCTGCGTGTGCATTATAACGTTTCTGTTTCCTATATACCTGACATCCGGTGTCATTTTTTCTGCTGCTAATCAAGGCGACATTTTTGGGGTTTTGGGGGGTATTATTGTCATTCCGTAAATACTCGGACAACATCGTTCCCAGCAGCGACTTTGGAGTCCAAGATGCATCCAGACATCCTCCCCATGCTGTTCCCAAACCATTTCAGTGGTGTTTCAACCATTTTCTCCACTTCTGTTGCTGGATATTTTTTCTCTAGGAATTGTTCAATCAATGTGATTACGTCTCTTTGCAAACCTTCTTTCAATGTGCTGTTACATTTCAGTCTCTTAAACTGATTATATGGAATATTCACTATCCATCTATGTGGCAACTAGAGATGAGCTAAGTTTTTAAAAATTCGATTCGGCTGATTTCCTAATTCATCACAAAGCACATTTCTTTATAAGTAGCAGGTGCAATGAGGGGGAACACAGATTCGCCCGCCCCCGTCATTGAACCCCCCCAGATGCCATGTTCATTGCTGATCGAGGCATCTGAGAATAATATTAAGGCCTTTCAATGGTTAATCATTTAAAAAAATGAATTGTGCTTACCTTATCCATTTGAATGCAAAGAAGCTACCGCGGCCATCTTGCTTAAAGCAAGATGGTTGCGGCGGCCTCTTCAGATTCAAATGGATGAGGTGAGTATGATTTTTTTTAATTTTTACCACCATTTCAGGGAAAATTGATTAGTTCCCACGAAGCACAAGGAAATTCAACTTCACAGCAAATCAAATTTTCCCTGAAATTCGGATCAAAATCTACTTCGATTCGCTCAACAGTAGTAGCAACTATCAAAATAAATGAAGCCATTTTTTGCTGTGTGATACATTTCTGTGTACAGTTGGTGACAGTTACCAATATAGCCAAATATTCTGTGGCTTTGTCACTAATCTGTGGTGAAAAAAAATATAGATTAAAATGATTTTCATTTAATTGCGTAATGAAGGAAGATAAATCCTCATGTGATAGATCCCATATTAGAATAACATTGTCAATATATCTTAGAGCCCTAGGACTTCCCCCAGCTTCGGTAAAATGGTGTTATCCTCGCAGTATGCAATAAAAAAATTGGCATAACTGGGGGTGAACCTGGTATCCATGGCGGTCTCGGTAATTTGTCTGCAATAGTCTTTACCATATACAAAATAATTATAGGTTAAAATAAACATTATTCCTTACATATTAAAATCCAGCTCCTCAAGAGGGAGATCTAGTTGTTGTTCTATAATATGTCTCACTGCCTGACTACTCTGTAGATGGTTAATACTGGATAATGACCTTACATCTAGGGTAGCCAGTAACCAATGGGGCTGCCAGTTTAAATTCTCTAATATTTTAATTATCTGGGTAGCGTCTTTCAAATGAGAAAACATGTTTTAAAAGTAATGTTGGTGAAGCCTACCTATATAGTGTTTAAGAGTTTGGGGTATACAATAAAAGATGGGAAGTTTTGAGGAGTGCCTTTAGTAAAATCAAATTGATGTGCCTGGAGGACTCCCGGGGTCTGTCCACCACCAGGCGCAGCTCCCTGCTTCTCCCATAGAAATGAATGGGAACACACTGCACATGTGCGGCCACTGCTCCCATTCATTTCTATGGAGCCAATGGAAATAGCTGAGCCAGTGCTTGGCTATTTTCGGCGGCCCCATAGAAATGAATAGAGGGTGGCTGCGCATGCACAGTGCGCCCTCCGTTCATTTCCCAGCTTCGTTCTCGATATAGGTGCGGATCCCACACGATATGCCCCCATTGTCTAAGATTGGAATAACCCTTTAAGATTGATGCTGTATTCGATTTTTTGGATTAGCAACACTACTCTGTCTTCTGTTTACATAACTGTGGAGACTTGCTAACACTAACTGTTATGTATACAAAAGACAGAGGAGCATTGCTAAGGCTCAAAATGTGCCACTTTAGAGCTATTTTTCTAATACAAATGTACTTAAAGTATATTACAAAAATGTTCAGTATCACCGCCCCTATACATTACACAAATAAAAATAATATGGTAGTTATACCTTAAGGTTTCATATACTGACTCCGTACTGCTTGTACTGCTGTGTATCCTGTATTGATCTGTACAGACCAAGGAGTGGCGACTATTAATATTCATAGTGGCCAGTGTGAAAACTCCAGGAATTTATGTTTTTTGTTTAAATATAGATATTGACATGGAAAATTAAAAATAAAAACCAAAAATTCTTCTAAAATATGTTAAACATAAAAACGTGACTTAAACAATTTCTGCATTTCAACATTGATGACACATTTCCTTTAAGGTATGTTCACACACAGCAGATTTGCAGATTTGGTGGAAAGGACATGAATTCCTACAAGCTACCCTGTTATGTGTGCATAAATCCTGACCAGCCTCCTGTGCTTGCACAAATTGCCCACAGTGGAGAACTCTTTCACAAACAGAATTTCCATGTGAATTTTCTGTGTTTCAACACCAAAATCAGTATGCATCACTTTTTTAACAGGCACTGGCCGTTTGTGCACAGCATTACAGATGTGGACCCGTTCACTTGAATGGGTTCACAATACAGAATGTGCGGTACGGAATGGAGACATGGAACCCCATGGAAGCACTATGGAGTGCTCCTGTGGGTTTTCTGTCCGTGCCTCTGTACCACAAAAAAATAGTGCAAGCACTACTTTTTTGCGGTGCAGATTGTCAGATGCGGATCACAGGCTTCATTCAAGTGAATTAGTCCACATATGGTGGCTACGTGGTCAGTGCCATTGCACGGTGGACCGCAATTTGCGGTGCGCAGCACGGGCATCAGCCAACAGTGGCAATGTGCATGAGGCCTTACGCTGAGTTTTTTCCGCACAAAAATCTTTGAGGAATATCCATGTGTAATCCCCAATGAGTGCCTTAATCATCAATTTCCTAATCCCTCACTTGTGGTTACTGCATGCAGCCTTTATGCCATCTTTTAAAGCTCTGCCAGGGATTTGGAGCCCTGTAATTAACATATATTAGGAAATTTATCACCAAATATTTTTTTCACATTTTTTTAATGTCACAATAAAATGTGTAAATCAGTGTACAATTTCTAAAGGGAATGTGTGTCTCACATTTTTTTTCTGCCAGTTAAAATCATATTTTTTTCTAATCTGTTTCTATTTTCTGATTGTAGATTCTTTTATTTCTTGAACATAGTTATGGGGGCGGCCATCTTGCCTGAGCTGTTCCTGCCAGCATTTAGAGATATGCTTTACAGGAGCTACCATGAGCCATAGACACAATGGACAGTAGGAGACATCATTGACTTCTGTGGGCGAGTTTTCTAGTCATATTCTTTGACCTGTTCAGAGGTCAGGAGGGAGTAGCTAAGCTGTGATATCGCCTATTGTGAATGGCAGATCCTGTGCTATCTGTTATGTTATATCTGTGATTTTTGTCATTCTAATCCTGCCTGTAATGATAAGTAGATAACTGCAGTAAGGTGATCTGTACAGAGCAAGAATTGGTGTCTATTATTAGGCTTAGTATCCAGTGCAAAAGCTGCAGGATTTCATGTTTTTTGTTTAAATATAGATATTGGCATGAAACATTACAAATAACCAAAAATCACCAAAAATTCTTTACAAGTATGTTTAACATAAAAATGTGATTTACGGTAAACAATGGCTCATTTTCTGATGACACATGCCCTTTAACGGGTTTAGATGAAAGAAAATAGTGTCCAAGTGTAGACATTTACTTTTCCAACCCCAAACCCAATTTTAATTGGTTTCTGTACTTGCGCAAGTAAAAAATCCACTCACTTATTCCCCGCCATGCCATTCCAGTGTCAAGGCTCCAGTCCCTACTCCTTCCAGTCCCCGTTGTGTAAACTTTCAGGTGGGCTCACTTGGACTTCTACAGCCATTCACTGGCCTCAGTGGTGACGTGATCCCAGTGGTGTTCCCAGGACCCAGCTTCCATTAAATAACACTGTGCATACTACTGCGCACGTGCTAGTCTCCCATGTCGTGCACAGTGTTTTTTAGTGTACTGATGGATGGATTTAGTCACGTGCGCCTCCATCGGTGGCCATGTCAGGGCCGAAGCGTTGTGCAAGCAATGATGCAGATTGGAATAAACCAGCAAGCGGCAGTGAACAAATCAAAACTTTGGCACAGATCTTCTGAAAACATTAGTGACTTTATGTCCTGTTCTCTTTGACCTCAGTGATACACTTTTCTGTCTCCAAGGTTTTGAATGCATTTAAACCAAGATGGGTTCAATCATTCTTATAATATAGTTTGCTGCTTGCCCTGAACTACTCAGGGTTACAGTTCTTCTGTGTAGCAATCATGGTGTTTATTACTACTGGATACCGCTGAAGAACAATACCTGATCAGGTTTTCAGAGCTGGGTGTGACTGGACTGTATATCAGCAGGAAAGCTTGGGATTGTGGGGATTGTAGTTTTGTGAGGGAAGATCATACGCCATGATACTGTCAGTGTGTTACAGGCTCACACAAGAGCTAGACAAATGGATTACAAGGTAAATTGAAGCTCTGATTATATGTATAGGTATGGGTTCTGGTTGGGTCACAGCTTGCAGCCTTAATGCAGTTTTTCAAAAATTAAGTTACTTTACCGGAATACCCCTTTAATGCTGGGGGCCACTGTAATGGCCATTATGTATACTGCAGGGGTTGGGATTTAAATTAAAAAAGACAATGAAAATCCAAAATCTTTAATAGCCATTTTAACGGCCATTAAAAACAGATGCAAAACAGGCAGTTAAAATGACCAGACAGACATAAAATAAATACAAAAATGGTTGAAAAATGGCCATGAAAAAATGACAGTGTCCCGTGCATAAGGGCACATTCACAAAATTTTCTCAGGGTGAGGGAAGAAAGCATAGAATCAACTAGATGGAAAAAGTTCATACAGAAAAATCACATCACCAAACCAGATTATACCAGTTATAATAAATCTGGTGAGGTTGACTGGAAAGTAACTAAACCATCCCTACACAAAAGATTATCACTACACGAAAGAATACAATAATACAATAAGAATTATACAAGAATACAATAACAGAATATAAGAATACACTAACCAGACTTCAACTATACATACCCTGTGACATGGCTGTTACAGATAGATAGAGCCCCAAGCGCTAACAAACACCTCGATATGCGTTTGCTGAAGGACATTAGTGAGTTTCCTATGTATGTTTGTGATGAAGGGTGAGTAACTGGTCAGTCTGCCTATCTCAGGACTGCTTGTATTCTGTTCCAATGGAGCGCCGAGTTCCTGGACCTATCATGTTCTGATTCAGGGACTTGAGTGGAAGCAGCTCTTACTTCATAAAGTCCGAACTGATATTGATTTTGCATTTAAATGTCCTACTGATCCATTTATGTGATGGAAACTGGACCCCCCACAAGACTGACCTAGATGTTTGTTAGAGGAACTGCAAAGATTTGTTCCACTCCTCAGTCATAACCCTCAAGCTGTGCTTCCATATGACTGAAAAAAAAACATCTGTCTTCTTTCTACACTCCTTATCCCATGCACATGAGAACCACTGAAGTCAGCATCATCCTGGGCACACAGATCCAGCATGTGGGAAATAAAAGACTGAAACTAGAAGCGGGTTGCTATTACTCACTTGCAATAGTCCCTTGGTCCAGCTCTGAATCTCCTTCTTAGAGTTGGATTGTCATACCTGCCAAGTGTGCAGCAGTGATGTCAACCCCCTGGGTCACTTAAAGCTTTGCTACCTGGGTTGTTGTGCTATACATCCCAGTTGTCATGCTATACATTTTCCTCAGGTCTACATCAGTTCACTTCACATCCAGCTCTGCATTATCCGTACAGTTCATTCAGCGCTGTTGCATCAGTTTACTACACATACAGCATTGCAGCATCAGTCTACTGCTTCAGTCCTGCTCAGATCCAACTTTGCTGCATCTGTTCATATGCATATCCAGCCCAGTTGCACAGGGGTGCACCTATCCTTTCTGCTGCCTGAGGCAAAAACTGAAATGGCGCCCCAACCCACCAAAGCCAATTTCTTAACCTAACCCCTTCCCTCCAACCCTACTGTTAAAGACATACTTTTAATAAATTACATACAGAGCAAAAAATACAGGGTAATACAGCACCACACACTGTGCTTCCCAATACTATACTGCAGAAAACGATAATCCCCTTCTGCTGCCCCCCTCTTGCCTCTGGTGCCACCTGGTGCTGCCTGAGGCAATCGCCTCACCTCGCCTCATTGGTGGTGCATCCCTGCAGTTTCACCATCAGCTCTGGTAAACCATCAGTTCTGTAACATCATCAGCCCTGCAACCTCATCAGCCCTGCTGCACGAACTCTTCTACATCTACAGCAACCTCCTCAACTGTGCTACATTATTGGCTCAGTTACATCCCTCTCTGGCATCAGCTCTCCAATTCTGGTAAATCTGTTCAAGAAAAATGTGTCTACATGAGAATAACCCCATTATGGAGTGCCATATGAAAGCAACATATGCAATGCCTTCATCTCCTTAGTATGGAGGCACTGGACCCTTGTGTACAACCGTACAACTTCCAGCACATGGCTCAGCTGAGGCCTTATAATGAGGCCACAAAGTGAGCACACTCTGCCAATAGGTTACAAGGTAAGTATCTAGAATTTATCCAATTTACAAAATCAATTGTCAAGTTTAACACTTGTCTGACCACTGGATCATATACAGTAATTTTGAACCTGTCCCGCACAGTCAATGGCAATTCGATTAAAAGGACATAAAATTGCTTAGAGTGCAAAATTCACCATCTGCTTCTAAACGAAGAGAACAGACGTGGCTGATTTATATAAATGTCTCATGAAAAGAAAGAACCTGGGGCTGCAGAAAGTAAAAACTGCTTACCACTGAGCTTACTGAAGCAGAGTCAGCTCCTCAACTGCAGTGCAATTTTTAGCAAGCAACGGAGAACTCAACTAATATTTGCATTCTTTGGATTTTTGTAATTGATAGGTCTGTAGTGCTCAGTGCAAGATTCATTAGGCTGAAGGCTCAAGCACATACTGTAGCAAAGTGACGGGCACCAGCTCTTCTGGCAGCGCACCTTGCTCTCCATTTTGCACTCTATGGTGTTTTCTTTAGGCACTGTAATATCCCCTTTTTCTAGCATTGCATGAATATCTTTATTGCCTTGGTTCATGCGTGTCTCCATAGCTCCAGTGATGAACATGATTTAGAGGGGTTTTCTGGGATTTAGATATTGATGACCTATCCTCAGGTTCACTGCAGCCCAGTTTCTATTCACTTGAATGATAGCTGACCTGCAGCACCCTAGCACGGCCACTACACAGTGCCTTCTACAGTATAGTTTCTAGTGCTGGTGGCTGCCATGAACAGCTGATCGGTGGGGGTGACAGATCTGATATTGATGACCTATTGATATTAATTAATTATTGAAGATCCAGTTGCATATGTTTAGGTATTCACCTAGGATTGGGTAGAAATTCATCTCTGGGCACATTACAGGTACATACTTGCAGTTGTGCTCACAACCTGAGAAGCTTACAGTTAAACCTATGGAGGAGAGTAATGTGCAAAAGGACACCTAGATAAATGGTTATAAGATGGAGTCACTGTGGAGTCTTTAAGGGCGGCTTTTGGGCAATATGAGAAGGCTAATGAACCTACTGAAACAGACACCTTTTAAAGGGAAACTGTGACTTGCTTTAAACCCTCACAACCAAATATTTAATTCCACTTATATTTATCATTAGCTGTTTGATGAATCCCAAATTGTCTCTCCCTGATGCGCCCTTACTGTGTAATTCATACTTGAAATTTTCATGCCCTATATGTTAATGTGCTGAGATGAGTCCTATAAGCTTCTTGTACTAGAGTTGGCTCCAGTAAGCTTTACCTTCTCCTGCATAGTCACATCCCCAAATCCTTGATTGACATTCTAGATGTCTCATCCTAGATCCGCAAACCTTTAAACATTAGCTAACGGTCTTTTGCAGTTATGCAAAGGAGAAGTTCGCAATAAGGCACAAAGAAATTGCAATCCTGTTTGTGATGACAATTTATGCAGCAGGCCTATCGGGGAAAGGCGTTAGGTGGAGAAATGAGGGACAGGAGTGGTAGTAGTGGCAGAGAGTCCATTAACCAAAATACATGCGTTACCTCCACAGACTGTCTTCCTCTCATGTCCCAGTTTGGCTGCGTCACTTTTCGTATATTTTTTCAGTGCTGCACTGTCTGATAGGTTTCCTCTCCTGGACCCCAGTTCTGGTCAGTATATGTTCACAGGGCTGCACATCCACCTTTCCTCTCTCTAGCACACCAGAAAGGGGTTGGGCACGCTCCTGACTAGTGATGGTAACTAGGGCTGGAGTTAATATAGAAAATATAAGAAGCGCAAAACTCAATTATCAGCAATGGCATTTGCAAAAGTCCTATAAAAAGCAGTGAATTCAACTATCAGCAGTTATTAGCAGTGGACTCCAAGTCATTGCACATTTACTTCTCCTACTTGCTAAATTTAGTGGGAAAAACACAGTTTGCGAAACTGAGAAAGAAAAATCACTGGACGAAAATACCAGTTTTCTTACTTTGCTTTACAGCATTCTACTTGTAATGAACATTCTTAGGTCTTTTTCCTAAGCTCTTTCCTTGTACTAAAATTATAAAATACAAAGGAATATACAAAATATTTTCTATGTGTGTAGTCATTCTGTCTGTAGTATCTAACATTAAACTCAATTTTTTATGATTACATTTTACTCACTTGGGCTAAAAATAATTTTTTTTTTTTTTTAAATCTTTATTAGGCTACTCTCACATCAGCATAGGCTCTCAATACTACAGCACAGCTCTTCAGTTATTCAGTGGGGACAAAACTGAACAAATTGGTACCGAGTGCAGCAGAATGCACCAGAATGCTGCAAGCAGCATTTTTGTGTGCGGCATAGGAAATTGAACAAGCCTGATCCAGTACCAAAAATCATGTAAGTCTACGGTGCCAGATTAGTTTTTTTCGAGCACGAAAAAATCAGATCCTGTGGCCATTGACTTACAATGGTTTTAGTGCCGGATCCGGTTTATTCATTTTCAATATAATACAACCAAATTCGTTCTGAACAGATGCAGCCAGTTGTATTATTAGGACGGAAGCATTTTGCTGTGGCTTTGAGATCCCTTGCTGGAACTCAAAACCATATAGTAATAACGCTGAAGTGAAAGCAGCCTTAAAAAATGTCAGCAGTTTTTGTGACAAATGTGGTTAAAAAACAGTCTATTTGCAGACTGTCCCTCCTGAGTTCCGACAGCTGATGGCCCGTAAGCACTAATTATATCTAAACTCTTATTAAATTGATAAGAATATGGCCTACATGAGTGTTTCAAGTGTATATGAATAGATTGAGAAGTTCAAGGAAGGTTGCACAACTGTCAGTGAAGAAGCAGCTGGACACTCGTTCACGTCCATGACTGATGACAACATTGTCCATATCATGCCCCATCAGGCTATCACATGATTGGTCCCCTGAAAGAAGCCGTGTGATGGCAGGTTCAAGTCTGATGAAGAGGTTAAGACAGCGGTGCATTTGTGGCTCACAGCTTAGCCTAATTTTTTTTTTTTATAAGGGAATACGACAGCTTGTTGACAAATAGACAAAGTGTATTAAAAAGCAGGGAGATTATGTCGACAAATTATGTATTTATCTTTTGTGAAAGTTGATTAAAATAGATTCTACAGCCAGAGTGTGGAACATTTTTTGCTCACCCTTGTAAAAGTTCTGAGGGACTTTTATAAGGTTGCCTTCTGGAAAGATCCATGGCAACTGTCAATTTCACATAAAACCATCCATCTTCCCAGGTACTTAGGATATTAAATAATGGAGAGGCTGGCTGAGCTCATATACAACACAAACATGTTTGGTTTACATTGTATTCTGCTTGACTGCAGAAAAGCAGTGTATGAGTTCAGTCCAATACAAGGATATAACTAAAAAACAGCTGTAGGAATTTAAAGGAGCACTGTGAGCAAAACTGTGCCACCTCCCTTCTCTCTTCCTGTCTGCTGCTGATGTCCCATAGACATACAGCAGCGAACAGGAAGAGAAAAGGGAAATGGCATGTGCAAACTGTGCGCACTGTCTCCCCAAACAGCTGATTGGCAGGGGTGCCGGGTGTCGGACCCCTGCCGATCTTATATTGATGACCTATGCTGAGGAGAGGTCATCAATATTAAAAACCCGGACAACCTCTATAAAGGAGTTCACAAAAATTCACATTTATTGCCTATGTACAGGATAGATGATACGTGTCTGATTGCTGAGGGTCCACCACGTGGACTCCCATCTTTTGAATGAATATGTGCACTGCCACTCCATTCAAAGTCTATAGGACTGATGAAGATATTAAGCACTGTACTCAGACATATATCATCTATCCTGTGGAGTGTCAATTTTGGGACAACCCTTTAAGTGTATAAAACTGGTAGGTAAGAAGTTCATTGTCTTCTGCATAATGAAACTGTTCTCGCTGTTTAGATAAGTGATCATGACTTGACCCATTGCACTCAGAACACAAGCAGCCAACTACACCCAGGAGAAAACAGATCCGTCAACATTTTGATAAAGTAGATAGATAGGGTTGATTTATCCTTATCATGAACTGAATGAAACAAGATTCAGTCTTCCCTTCCGAAATACTTACTGAGCATTCACCAAGGAATGACCTATGGCCATCGGTGTGAACTCTCTGGTTACTTAATGGGAATGCATCATAACCATTTTTTTTACTTCTTAATAAATATTGAAACATTGCTGTATTTTCTAATCTGTTTTCATTTTTTGATTGTATATATTTTTAATCTATTTTCCTTCCACGATTATGGGACAGCCATCTTGTCTCAGATGCTCTAAGTTGTCAACAAAAATTTCAGAAAATTGCTTTTCAGCAGTCACTTGGACAGGTACATCAGTCAGAAAAGGACTCATTAATGAGAGATTATTTTGCCAATAAGGCTAGTTTCACACATGCACACTGCCGCTCTATTCACAGTGTAACTTCTGGAGATAACCAGGTACAGAGCTGAAGTATTTACAGCAGTCCCATATAGAGAAGAATGGAGTGGCGGTGCACATTCTCGACCCCATTCATATCAGGGGACCAGTTTTCTCCTGATCAGTGGGAGTCTCATTGGTCAGACCCCCACTGATCTACCAGTTATTCCCTATCCTGTGGATAGATGATAGCTTAATATAAATGGAATACTCCTTTAATTAGCACAGAATGTTAGGCATAGAACCATAAAAAAAACATTTTCCCCAAGTTTTAAGTTAAAGAGGTTGTACAGAAATGTGTTATATTTTATAGGATCTAACATAGTGATCACAGAAGTATGACCCCTTGAACTCCCATCTAAGGCTACTTTCACACTAGCGTTATGGAATTCCGGTATTGAGCTAAGTCATAGGGGCTCAATACCGGAATAAAACGCTTCAGTTTTGTCCCCTTTCATTGTCAATGGGGGCAAAACTGAACTGAAGACAACTGAATGCTCCTGAAAGCATTCCGTTCCGTCTTCAGACCGGAGAGCAAACCGCAACATGCTGCGGTTTGCTCTCCATACTAGTTATCCATATCTAAACGGATCCGGAATGACCCCGAATGCAAGTCAATGGGGACGGATCCGTTTGGTGTGGACACACTTGTAAACTGATCCGTCCTCCATTGACTTTCAATAGAGGTTATTCCGGATCCGTTAAAAGATGCTAAAGATAATACAACCGGATCCGGAATTACAGATCCACAAGGTTGTATTATTCAGTACGGATCCGGCGGGTCCCTTCACCCGCTGGATCCGTACTAAGGCTAGTGTGAAAGTAGCCTTAGGCTGAGAATGAAGGGCTTTACGGCTGATGAAATGTTTGGATTGGAAGTTAATTGACAGGGAAATAGTTGTAGTCCTCAGGAAGTGATGGATTATAATTAGGGGTGAGCAAATCGAGCATCGGATTCAAGATCCGAAGTAGATTTGTTCCTAAACTTCATTTTAATGCTGTAAAGAGACCTGTCTTTGTACATCATTAAAATGTACAGTATGTGCTTCGATGAGGCAAAATTCAGTTCGAAGTCGCTCGAGACATCGGTGAATAACTTCAGGCTTCGATTATACAACTTCCCATATACAAAAATGGGAATCCAAAGTCGGCTTTGGTAGCGAATTTTGCCTTGCCGAAGCACAAACATTTTAATGCTGTATGGATACAGGTCTTTGTACTGCATTAAAACAAAGTTTATGTACGAATCGACTTTAAATCTTGGATCAAAGTGCGATTCGCTGACCCCTAATTATGATCAATGCCCCCCCAAAGACCTGGCTCGACATGGAGTTACATAAAGAGTCTTATCTGTGTATATATTTTATAGTATTGCTATTTTTCTGTATCTAGGCTTCCAGCAGTATAACAAAGATGTCAAATCTATTGTTCACTAATGATAATGAGATGTCTCTGTAGATACTCTCCCAGTCAATACAGCAAAGCTGACAGGTGAGCTAGAAAATAGCAAATGTAAGCTGATAATGGACAGTATGAAAACAGCAATATTTCATGATTTTTTTTATATGGATAGTGACATGAAAATGAACAATGATTTGTATATCATTAAAAGCTAATTTGAATAAAGTGTAATTTTCTTGTTATACATTCCTTATTTATTTGCAAATTGCGGAACACACACCGTTCAGCATCCATGGTATTACGGATCTGCAATCGGCCGTCTGAACAACCCCATAATGTGACATAGGTGAATTATTAATTTCTACCCTATACTATGATAGAAACTTGTATACAAAGAATAAAGAGTTTCCATAAAGGGTTCAGTTTGGATCACACTGTAAGAGTCTCTTATCTTATTGCATTTCACAGTCGGCATCAAGTGTAGATAACATGATATCAAGCTCCATTTAAGTAATT